>SNQJ01S0003573.1:388543-408196 GCA_010110895.2 Picea sitchensis
ATGAATTTCATGGGATGCATTTTCACTTTCAGGTGTCTTCTCTGTTACGAAATTTTTCAATACTTCCATGATCTCCTCTTTTAAACCATCCATCTTAGTATTTATTGCCTCCAACTTAGCTTCCATCTCTTGTAGTTCATATTGTTACTATCTTCTTTTGTAAATCATTTATGTCCCTACGCATTTATTCACCTTCATAAAGAGTCCAAGTAGGATTGTCTTGAGGCTTATTTGGTGTAGAAGTTCCCTTTTTGGGTGGCATGTTGGCCAAGTTTCACTTTTGAACCTTGATTTTGAGGTGGTTCTGCTAGGCAATCTTTCTTCTATTGTATCTCCCAAGTTTCCACTATCCAATGAAACTAGTCTCACTCAATTTGGATATTCTAGGAATAAATTATGATTTTTTTACCTAGATCACCTTCTTGAGACTAGTCAATAGGACTAGTCAAATACCCTATCTTCCACAGGGTGTATCTACAAATTGAAGATGACCCAAAAGATGAACATTTTACCACAGATACCTTACTAATTTTTGTAAATATCCTCTGGAGTTCAAGGTCTGAAATGTTACATAAATGTTTTTATAGCGAAAATTCCGCAATGACGCAATTCAGGATGATTCCAAAACCCTATCTTTCATAGGCTGTATCTATGAAAGTATAATGCCTCGGGAGATGAAATTTTAACCCAACGTACCTTGATCCATATAGTAAATATACTCCAAGACGTTTCTTCTGAAACATTGTAGAAAAAAAATTATAGCGAAAATTCCAAGGTATCTCAGATGTAGCAGCAAAACCCCAAGACCTTGAGTTCTGATACCATATGTTAAGAACTAAATATCAATATAGCATAGAAAAACCTCATAATAAGTACTCAACACTTTGAAAAAGAGATAATTTCAAATAATAAGCCTCTTCGAGGGGGCAACCTCCTTTTACCCCACATAAATGTTCAAGTACAAGATGACTCCAAATGAAAATGTCTCCTTGGTATATATAGGAGACTAGGAGGTATAATTACAACTAATGGAATGTGAAGGACAAGTAGGTATTACTAGAGTCCTTGAAGGATCACTTGATTCCTCACATTGCTAAGAACACAATTACTTAGGATATTTATGATGATTTGGTGGGTCCTTATTAAAACAAGAATACTAGCAGAATGATACACTTGAAGCATCAACTTAAAATTGTCAAGATGACCAGTGAAAACTTAGTTGTTATTTATTTTATGAAGATTAGTTAGATCTGAGATAAGATCACAACTATTGGTGAGATAGTGCAGGATGATGAGTTGGTGAATGTAGTAATGAGAGGTATTCCCAAGTCTTGGGAACCATTTGTGCAGTGGATCTATGCATGAGGCAATTTTTCAGACTTTGATAGACTATGGACAGATTCTGTTTAGGAGGAGACCCGATTAGTATCCAAAGATGATATGGATAGTGTGGTAAAGAGTAATAGTGACGAGAACCAGGCCCTTGTATCTCGCACTAGGAAGGGAAGAAGGGGTTCTCCAGACAGGAGAGGTCTGTTAGAGAGAAGGACTTCTCCTGAGAGGGAAGCATCTCCAAAGCCGAGAAAAAATAAGGATCTTAGTAAGATCAGATGTTTTGAGTGTCATTTTTTTGGCCATTATGCTTGACAGTGTTCACATCGGAGGGGAAGAGGAAGAAGGAAACCTGGATCAACAACAAAGGTTGATGAGGTTGCAGATAGGTTCCAGAGGGTGATCTAGTTGGTCTGCGCCCTTTCAAGTACTATCTCCAACAAGGAGAGATGGTTGGTGGATAGCGAAGCATATTTCCATATGACATGTGCTAGAGAGTTGTTTCAAACTCTCACAGAGACTAACTTAGACTTATGTGTGGAGATTGGTATGGGAGCCAAGCATTTAGTACGAGGATATGGTATTGTATTATTTTGACTGGATTCAAGAGAGATAATGAGGGTGTAGAATGTGTTGTGGGTGCTAGAACTCAGGAGGAGTGTCCTCTTAGTCTTAGATATTGAGAAGAAGGGATATCATGTATTGTTTCGAGATGGACATGTATTTTTGGTGCCCAAATGATCTAGCTTCAGATCAGTAGTGGTTCTTGGAGTTAGGGAGGGAAACCTATGTAGTTTGAGGGGCTATCTTATGAGTGTTGTAACCAACAGGAGTAGAGAGACAAATGAGCAGGAGTAGGTGGCTCCATGAGTGTTGGCACAGGGGTAGACCCAGGGTTCAATACTCAAGAGTGCACCAACAAACCCTAACTACTGGCCCTTTTGGCAACACCTGCGAAGCAGATTTAGTCTCACTCGAAGTAGCTATAGGGGGTTGCATGACACAGGTTTCTACAACTAGAAGGAATGTAAAGTGGTTTCAAAGCAACAACACACAACAACCTAGTATTCTTTATCTTCCTTAAAACTACTGCGCAAGTTATACTTCATATCTAACACAATATCACAATAGCAACATAGCAAATGACATAGAACACAACATCAATCACACATAACACAAGATATATGTGGTTCACCCTCTCTCTAGGGCTACGTCCACATAACTGTGCTTTATAATATATTAATATGAAAGCATACAGTTCTTGTATGCACTCTTAGCTAGCAGATCTTCTCTCTTCTCTCTTCTCTCCCTTCCCTGTGCACCCAACTGCAGGGTAGATCTTCGCACCCAGCTGAAGATCTTACAATACTAGAAGGTTCTCACCTTACAATAGTTCTCTCTCAATAGCAATCTCTTCTCATAACATAATCGAACAACAAAACTCAGAACTACTCTCTTCCCTCATCTAGGTTCTTATTTATACATTACAATTACTCACCGACAACCTTAGGCTGAGACCTAAGTGCCAAAACCCTAGATGTCTAAAACCCTAGGTCAACTTGACCCGCATTGTCAGGGCTTCGCTAGCCTGTCTTTCCTTCCTTCTCGTGCGGTGCTCGAAAGCATCCAACTATGTCATTTTCCTCTTGTTGAGTTGTCCACGATTCGTCTTCCTTGCTGATCTGTCGTCCTCGGTCTCCTCGTCCAATAACTTTCTTTCTCTTGCTTTGATCCATATTTTCTTCTCTTCTGCTCACTTCGACCTAGTATTAGTCACTGTGTCCTCCATGTAGTTCACATTCCTTCTTTTCTACCTCAATCTTTGCTTACTTCCATACCCAAGGGCCAATAGGCCCCCAACACTCATCTGTGACTCATCTCGAGGCACTTCAGATTTGATTCTTTTGTTTTACTTTGATTTTAGACTGCTTAGGGCAGCCTATGATTTTATCTCTATGCCTCCCTTCCTTCCTTGTGTAGACTGTATTTTCTGTGTCTGGTACCCAGTTTCAACTGCACCTGGTACCTAGAACCTTTTCCTCATACTTTGACTAGGAGTTGCGAGGCAAATGGTTGTCATAATACAATTTCAACTGGCTCCCGTTCACCAATCCTTCCTTACATTCTCCATTCAAACTCTTCAACTGCACAACTCCTCCTTCCGTAATATAGACAACCTGATATGGCCCAAGCCAATGCATTCTGAACTTCCCTGGGTGCTTCATGAATTTGCTGTCATAGATCAATACCAAATCTCCTTGCTTGAACACTTTCTTCTTGATATGTCTGTCATGGTAGGCCTTTTCTCTTTCTTTCTGAACTTGTTGATGGAATCCTGCAATAAATATCTCTTCTTTGAGTTCAACCAACTGTGCAATCCTCTCTTGAATAACGTCACTGTCATCCATATCTGTAAAGGCTGCAATTCTTAGACTAGGAACCAAATATTCCATGGGTACAACTACTTCTAGGCCATAAACCAACTTAAAGGGAGTCTGCATGGTCAACTTCTTGCAAGTGGTTCTATAGGCCCATAACACTGTTGGTACTCTTAAATCCCAGTCATCCCTGTTCACACTACATATCTTCATCAATGCTATCTCCAAGATCTTATTGAATGATTCAACTGTCCCATTTTCTTGTGGATGATATGGCGTGCTCTTCTGATGGTGAACTTTAAATTCCCAGGTCAAGGCTTCAATGGTCTTGTTAATAAAATGTGTGCCTTGATCACTCATCAGGGTCTTCGAGCATCCAAACCTGGTTATGATATCATCAAATATGAAGCACGCAGCTGTAGTTTCACTACAATCCTTGACTGCTCTTTCTTTGGCCCATCTGGTCAAGTACTCTGTCATAGTGATTATGTATCTAGCTCCTGTGCACCTTCCTGGTGGGTTTATAGGTCCCACGAAGTCAATGGCCCATTTTTGAAAGGCTTGTAGGGTTATTTGGGGTGCTAACGACATTTCATCTCTTCTGGACATTTTCCCAACTCTTTGGCATACATCGAAGGTTCTGTAATAATCCTTAGCATCTCTTTGTAAAGTAGGCCACCAAAGGCCAGCTCTAAGAACCTTCTGTGCTGTTGCTTTCCTTGCACAGTGTCCTCCCGTGATGCCTTCATGGGCTTCGGTGAGGATCAATGGTCTCATTTCTTTCATAACACACCTCCTCAATATCTAACCAGGTCCCATCTTGTATAGCTGTCTAGCTATAAGTGAAAAATATGCAACACACACTACCAACTTTTTCTTCTGAATAAATGTATAGTTACTAGGTGCCATTCTTGTTGACAGGAACTGTAGTATCTCCATGAAGTGATTATCAACCTTCCTAATGGCCAGCACCTGTGCATCTGACAGTGCATCCTCCAAACTAGTAGGTTCCTCTCCATGTTCCAACCTCGACAAGTGGTCAGGACCTTTGTTCATTCTTCCTGGTTTTAACATGATCTCAAAGTCATATTCCTGAAATAGCAGAATCCATATGCATATTCTTCCCCCCAACACTGGCTTGTTGACTAGGTATTTCATCCTAGAGTGATCAATGAACATTTTAAAATGTCCTCCCAACAAGTAGTGGCGAAACTTCTGCAATGCATACACCATGGCTAAACCTTCCCTCTTAGTGGTGGTGTAATTAATCTCAGCTGTTGATAGCTTCCTGCTAGCAAAGGCTAATGGGTGGTCGATGTTTCCTGTTCCCAGTTGTGATAACATTTCTCCTAATGCGATAGAAGATGCATCGACATGTACATGAAATTCCTTGCTTCAATCTAGGAAAACTAGAATAGGCGCAGTAACCATTTTCTGTTTCAGTGTGTCAAAACTCTGTTGGCATTGTTCTGTCCATTGAAACTGACAGTCTTTTTTCAAAATATTTTCTATGGGTGCTAAAATATCTACATAGCCTTTAATGAACTTCATGTAGTATTGAGTATGTCCTAGCATAGTGTGCAACTGTTTGACTGAAGAAGGAGGGGGTAGATCGACTATAATGGCAATCTTGGAGGGATCTACCAACAATCCCTGCTTACACACAATATGGCCTAGCAACACCCTGAAGGGTGAAAAGAAGATGCACCTTTTCAGGTTCAAGGCAATCTGACATTGCCTACACTTATCCAACATTAGTCTTAAACATTCAATATGATTTTGAAAAATATTGAAAACAGTCCAATCATCGAAGTATGCTTCCATAAATTTATGTAAAAACTCCTTAAACGCTTCGACCACTACCCTAGAAAAGATAGCTGGTGCATTATTCAATCCGAACGACATCACTGTATACTGGTAGGATCCCCATTATGTTGAAAATGTGGTCTTATGGCAATCTTCCTTGGCAATCCTGATTTGATGGTATCTCGAATATCCATCGGTGAAGGAGTAGAACTCTTGTCCTCCTACATTGTCTAGCACTTCATCAGTGAATGTTGTAGGGAATGGGTCATGCAAACATGCATCATTCAACTTCCTGAGATCTACACAAATCTTGATTTCTCCAGTCTTCTTATCCTACACCACCATAGGGATTATCCATTCTGACTCTTCAACAGGTTCTATGATTCCTGCTTCTAACATTCTGTCTAGTTCAGTCTTCACTTTTTCCTCATATTTGGGGTTCAATTTGTAAGGTCTTTGTTTGACTGGCCTTGCATCTGGTTTTAAGGGAATTTTTATCTCTCCCATGGGACCTTTAATGCCCTTCATATCAGTGGACTTTGTTGGAAACAAGTCGTGATATTCATGCAGTAACTCTATGATCTTATCAATATTAGAAACATCCCAATAATGTCCAATGTTAGCAAGCTTCGGTGTTTGTTCTATTCCAATGTTGAATTTCTTGATTTTAATTAGCTATCCAATGAAAGGTAGCTCAACTCCTAGTCCTTCTATGTCTCTTTGGCCTTCTATTTCAACGATGTTGACCTTCCTAGGATCATCGTCTTCATCAACATTAATATTGCAACAACCTTGTAGTTTCTGAAGAGACACAGTCCATTCATCCTCTTCTTGCTCCAAAAGGAGGCTAGGTGCCTCCTCGAACACTTTCTGTCTTACAATCTGTAATACTTGATCCACTGTAGGATATTGGCTTTCAAATAAGAAGGTAGTTACAAAGTTTTGGGTCATACCTTCCCAATCTATAGTGATGATGCACAGTTCTACTTGAAGGTACCAATTGATAGGGGGTGTGTCCAGTGTGTTGATGAATTTATGCACTCACTGCTCTTGAGGAATGCTGCTCTAGGCTTCCTCGCAACTTCACACATGGTCCTTCGGACAACTCTGACATGTGTATCTAACTTTGCAGCCTTCTACTTTCTCTGAGAACCGCGCTGTCATCAAAGTGCGACATTGTACCCAGTCTGTAGTGTTGTGTTTGTGGGTCCCCCACCACCTTTCTAGAGTTGCTTTCAAGGCCTCGTCCAGTGCCAACAATCTTTGTTGTATTGGTACAATTTATTCAAACTCCATCAAGAACGCTTCTAAATGATTTAAACCATCAAAGGTGGGCAAGTTACTTACTGTTGTGCCGATCCAACGAACTTCTCTGGTCAATCTATCACACCTTCTAGTAGACACTTCATACATTTTGTTCTGCCAGTTCTCCAGTGCTACTTCTGAATCTGATGAGCATGCGCTCTCACTTATCCAGCTTAAATTCCCATCTGCTGTAGGATTAATGTAATCCTGCTATCTGGCTGTCAATTTGTATATGTTTTCTAAATCATATGCGCAGTCTTCTTCTCTGATGGGATCTGTGTATCTGGGAACTTCATCGAGATCTAAAGGTGCAATGACCCTGAGGCCATCTCCTTCAAACATCATTCTTATTTTCTTTAAATCAACCATAGTGGAATTTTTGAAAGCCCAATCAATTCCTAATAATGCGGGGTAAGGGAAACTATCATCAACTATCTCAATGACCTCGAAGTCCACAAATGTTCCGACCCCATCAATGTCTACAGGGACATGTTCCAATTTTCCAAAGGGGCTCACAACTTACTGATTGGCCATCCTAAGAATGATAGGGGAATATATCAACTTAGGTTTTCCCATCAATGCCCAGGTCTGCTTCATCATGACATTAACTTCTAACCCTAAGTCAAGGATGATGTAGTCTATATCATAATCTCCAATTTGAGCATTCAGGGGTAATTCTTTATTTGTCCTCCTCTTTTTAGATATTTGGTGTACTTCTCTACTCAGTAAGGGGTCTACCTTCCCTAGCTCGTACTGTCTAATCAATTTTTGTAGCTCTTGTACAACACTTTCATCTTGAATCAACTTAATACAAGTATATACGAATTCCATGAGCTTGCTTACCTCTTTTCCTCCTTTTGGCAAAGCAGACTGATTGAATGCTAGAGGCATTCCATATTCTCTAACTTCTGGTTGAACCTTTGATGAGGAAGCCCGATCTCTTCCAAATTCCTTTCTTGCCTCCTCGAACACTTGTTTTTCTTTATTTGCATCAAAAATTTGGGTCTTCTCTGCAGCTTTCCTGACTCCTGATTCTTCTGTAGTCTTTCCTTGGGTCACTCTATCTTCTCCTATAACAACGCCTCCTCTAGTGATAATAATGACTCTGGGATTTGCTCCTCGAGGTTTTTATTTGATTAGTTGTATTTGTTGGTTTCCTCCTCATTTCTCCTGAAGTTTGGCTAACAAAGCATGACAATATTCTATGGCATGTTCAAATGAGTTGCAGTAGTTGCAAGTGGTACAAGAGTTCTGACAGTCCCTTTCCAAGTGTCCTGGATGTGCATAGTTATAATGGATGATCTGTCCTCGACCTCAACCCATACCTCCTCCTCTTCCTCATCCTATGAATCCACCATGAGGGTTGAATTTTCCTCTTCCCGGGGAATTATATTGCGCAGTGATTCCTTCTTGCTATACTTCACATTGAATTTTGTATATATCCCTTGACCTTTCATGCATGAGATCATAAGCTCTACAATCCTTATCATCATGTCCTACCGACTTATAGAATGTGCAATACAAATTTGTGGGTGTCTGGACATATTTTTGCAAATAGTAACACTCACCAGGGCGATGTCGATTTCTACATACCTCGCACCAAGGCAGGGTAACTTGCTTTAAAGGACTCAGGGCTCCAGATGCCAAATACTCATGAAATAAGGGACAATGCTCCTTGTCATGGACTTCTGATTTGAATCTAATACCCCATATATCTTCTTTGTTATCTTTTCCCTTATCTTTCTTCATATCTTCGACCTGCAGTGATAAGCTAGTTAGCTGACTCAAGATTTGACTCATACCTAAGTTGGATTCTCCCATAGGGGCTGATTCTAGTTTCATGGCAATCTCCAGTGCCTTAGCCTGTGAAGAAATATTCTGTTGCATCAGAGGAACTCTGATGTGTGGTAGGAGGGCAGCAATGAACCACTCCTTGGTCTGCTCATCTGGGATGTGAAAACTCAAATGGCTTGTTAGGGTTTTAAACTTATGATCAAAATCCCACACAGGTTCAACTGTTCTTTGCTTGATTTTTTTTAGTTCTATAATGCACTGTGACTCCAACTTGGGTTTCTTGAATTTTTCAATAAGCACAGTTTTGATTTGGTTCAGCAGTTTGGGCTGGGCAACTCGGACAAACTTCATGTACCATCTCAGTGCGCGGTCTCTTAGGGTAGAGCTGAACTGAGCTCGTTTAACAACTTCGTCGGTGATATTCTTAATACTCCATACAACTTCACATAGGAACCAATGCTACTTAGGATCTTCAGATCCATCTCCCTTAAAGGTGGGTAACCTCATCTCGTCGACCATAGATCTTCTTAGGTTTCCTGACTGAATAAGTACTGAACTACTTGTGCCAGTGCTCTGAGTGCTCTGATAACTTAGGTTACTCTGGTTACTTAATGTTGCTGAAACAACATGAGGAGTAATAGTACTTACTTCAATGATTTGCGCAGTTCCTGAAGTTTCTGGCTCTTCTCGACGAGGTTCTTCAATCTTTTCTTCTCTCGGTCCAATAGATCCTGACTTTTCTTCACTCAGTATCTCTTCCTCTTCCCCTCTATAGAATCATTCTTCCTACAGAAGAGGTTCATGATCTCACTCAAACAAGTTCACCAAGGGAACTTATTTGAATATCCTTCCACTGCGAGTATGTCTAATCTCTGTGTCGCTGTCGCTGTCTAAATTCTTGAACATTAGCTTTTCAATCTGACCCACTACTGTATCTTCAAGATGTTTTTCTCATGCAATAACATCTTGATCTTCAACTTCAAAAAATATAAAATTTTTCCTCTAGGTCCCTTAAAGAAATATCTCTCTTCTTGGCTATGTGACTCTACTCTGTCAATAGAAAATTTGGTGATATACCCTCCAATGGTACTATCAAACCAGTGATCCATTGCTCTTGACACGACGTTATCAACTCTCTTAATCTTCTTCATCAATGCTGATGTCCAAACCACAAGTGGCTTAGATCTTATCTCGAACCGAGTATTTACTAATCTGGCTAACCACTTGTATAACTCCTAATGAATCCCTCCAAAGAAAATCTCATGTATATAAGTAAAGATATACCTTCCCAACCAATCCTCTATACTAAGAGTAAGGTTCTTGTTCTGGGCTTTAGCGAAGTCCTTTTCTTGATATTCTATCCACTTCTGAACCTCTATCTTCAATGGAAACCACCTTGACATTCCTTCAACAAGGTCCCAACAACATAACCATTTGTTGGCACAGGGGCAGAACCAAGGTTCAATACTCAAGAACGGACCAACAATCCCTAACTACTGGCCCTTTCAGAAACACCTACGAAGTAGATGTAGTCTCACCCGAAGTAGCTATAGGGGGTTGCAGGACACAAGTGTCTACAACCAAAAGGAATGTAAAGTGGTTTCAAAGTAACAACACACAACAACCTAGTATTATTTATCTTCCTTAAACCTACTCTGCAAGTTCTACTTAAGATCTAACACAATATCACAATAGCAACATATCAAATGATAGATAACAAAACATCAATCACACATAGCACAAGATATACGTGGTTCACCCTCTCTCTAGAGCTACACCCACATAATTGTGCTTTATAATATATTAAGATGAAAGCATACAGTTCTTGTCTGTGCTCTTAGCTAGCAGATCTTCTCTCTTCTCTTTCTCTCCCTTCCCTCCGCACCCAGCTGCAGGGTTGACCTTCACACCCAACTGAAGATCTTACAATACCAGAAGGTTCTCATGTTACAATAGTTCTCTTTCAATAACAATCTCTTCTCATAACATAATCGAACAACAAAAATCATAACTACTCTCTTCCTCATCTAGGTTCTTATTTATACATTACAATTAGTCACAGACAACCTTAGGCCAAGACCTAAGTGCCAAAACCCTAGATGTCTAAAACCCTAGGTCAACTTGACCCACATTTTTAGGGCTTTGCCAGCCTGTATTTCCTTCCTTCTCGCATGGTGCTCGTTCCTCTTGTTGAGTTTTCCACGATCTATATTCCTTGCTGATCTTTCTTCCTCGGTATCCTCATCCAATGACTTGATTTCTCTTGATTTTCTCCATCTTTTCTGCTCTTCTGCTCACTTCGACCCAGTATCAATCACTATGTCCTCCACGCTACTCACATTCCTTCTTTTCTGCCTTAATCTTCACTTACTTCCATACCTAAGGGCTAACAATGAGTGGTGAGGCAAGTGATCCCACTAGTGGTACAGGCTCATAGGGAGCCAGAGTTCAGACGAAGTTATCCCTCGGGATCCAGAAGGGAGGAGAAACCTCCCAGAACTATGCAAAGGATAGTGGATAGGGAGTAGATTCCCCAGGGGATGTGCATACTTAGAGGGAGTCAAGTTTCAAGAGGAGCATGCAATCTCAGAGTGAGATTGATCTCAAGTAGAGTTAGTTGACTCAAAGGGAGAGATGGTCATCCAAAAGGAGTTCCCCCTCAGGTTCAGTTGGGAGAGAGACATACTCCAGGATTGACATACACGTGTCGTGGGTTGAGGAGGAAATATAGGAGCTTCAGAGGAAGGAGGCTTCTAGGGCATGTGATACCTTCATGGAGGATACACTTGTAGCATCTCCAACATCCACTGGGTTATGCCAAATAAAAGTTTTGAACTGTATACAAAATTAAAACATATAGAAACTCTGCAAGTGCACTGATTCATATAGAATAATAATAAAAATACATATGCAACACACACAAGAAAAAACCATAAAAATAAACTCATAAATAATAATTCAACATGTAATTTAACACATAATTGACACTTATCTTGGTAAAAATATTACCAACTGCATGAAGACCTTCCATGTTCCTCCCAGCCTTGGACCACATTGCTCAAAACTCTCAACAGTGGATCACCCCCAAGCTAGGAGTAAACTCCACCTAGGTAAAGGAATTTCTAACCAGGCTGATGTATCTCAGACAATATGAAAAAAATTGTCATAGGTGCCAACTCGAACTAATAGCCTATAGTCCCTCATTTCCCACATGCCTGCCTGACCCCAGGAAATGTGCCCCTTATTTTCTCAACAGTCCCTCAACTGCCCCACTTCCTTTCCGAGGATTAAGGAACATGCCATACATGAAGTCTCAGAGCCCTATAGCTGCAGTTTGGCACCTTCGGGAAATCAATTCCCAACAATTCTCTCACCTAGAGAGAATTTCTCACTGGTCTGACAACTGTCTTTTCAATATCCTACGGGGCTAACACACACTTCTTCAGTCCAACTCCTAAGCTAACCATGTACATGTATAGGTACAAGTATCATGACATGAAGGTACAAAGCACATTTGAATGAGTGAGTGAATGATGATGGAATCCTAAAAAAATGAACTAAGTCCAAAATATATGTATGCATGTTCCCAACTTGACACTTGCCATGTTGAGAACTACTTTGGCCCACTTGTCCCCATCCTTAGAACTTAGGATAAAATAATTATCCATACATTATACTTTAGGGAATATTAATATAATATTCCTTTTTGGCTTAAGCTCCCTAGCTTAGTGGTGCCGACCCCACCCCTCCTTCGGGGCTGGCACGACTTCCCGGTCTAGGATAGTTCAAGTCTCTGATTCAAATGACTCTTTAGGCTCCTAATGGAATTAAATTGGCTTGACACATGCCCTTTCTACTTCCTTGGTACCTGCAATGCGATACCTGCAGACCCCTTCCTTAGCGTTTTCAACTCTAGCACCGATGTACTTAGCCCTCGCTGCTAAGATCCTCCTTGATGTGACCACAGACTATGATCGCGGGTCAACTCCCTCAGTGACCCCACACTTTAGGACTCTCGTGAGAAGCTTCCTCCTCCTTCTCCAATTTTCAAATCGATGAATGTTTCGAGACCAGATCTATTGTCCACATTTTTCTCACGATCAACGACTGTGATCAAATCGTGAGTTCGGACTTCACGAGTCTTGACTCCCCTCGAATTTGCTTTTCTGACTTGTGAACCAACGATGCACTGATCCTTTTCCATGCATCCTTCCAAATCCAACGACCTGGATTTGAAATCGCTCTTTGCGACTTCACGAAGATCCCTGTTCGCTCCTACAAACTTTCTAGAGTTCCTTCTCCCGAACCTCTCGATCTTCTACCACCTATCTCCTCCTTGATGATGGGTAACTTCTCTATTTTGGGACTTTGGCAAGTCTTGGACTCCTTTTATGCACTTGGCATGATTTCCCTTTCAATACTTAGGCTGTTCTTGAAACTCCTTTCTGCACTCCTTGCAGAAATCTGCACAGACTTCCTTCTATGACTTTACTCATCTTGAAAACTTCCAAGGCTTCAAGTTCCTCTACGAGCTTCTCTTTGCCCTCCTGGAAGTATTTATCCCTTCCTTATGAGCTTATAAGGTGAACTCTAGATACCTTAGGTGCACTCCTTGAACTGGCTTAGTTCTTCGACGGCTTCTCCCCCAGCCTTGTGGAAAGTTTAAGGCATCTCCTTTCCTTTGTCGATGCACTTCTTGCAAAACCTTCCTTCACCAGAATGTTCAACAATTCTCAGATTCTTCTACACCTCCAGTTGTGTAGTTCCTGGGTATGATCATGCAAGATCGACACACTCTTGATAGAGTATTCCAGAGTGTTAAGTAACTCTGTGCTGTGTCTCCCTCCACACAGTCTTTATTTTCAAGGGACCTAACCACCTTGAAATTTCTCCTTGAGTTTGTAAGTAAATCTGGCGTGCCTACCTGACAGCTTCTCTTTCAACTCCACTGAGTTCAGACCCACACTCCTTGCATTGGCTTATAGAGTTTTCCAGCTCTGTTGCGCACTCCATGCACTTAGCCTAGAGAACCAAACTTAACTTAGCACACTCGTGGATAGAAAACTGTATCTCTATACCTGCAAACGATTTCTAACATCCATCTACAATTCACAAACATGTAAAAGACATTCACAACACAACATCCATTACACAGAAAAATAAAACACGAAAAAATGTCATCTTCTATTAATGGTAGAATTCCCAATTACAATGGTGGAGTCCAAGACGCAACTAAGTCTCAACTCTCTGTATCTCTCCTTACAACCAGACTTGTCTAAACCAATATTGACCCAACCTCCTATCGTCTAATCTCTACTTTTAAAATAATACAAAGATTTATACAAGAGGGGCTCCATGAGATTCCCTTGCAATGTACCTAATGGTGTCAAAGCACCATCCTTAAGGTTTATCGAAAGTCCAAATTATAATGATAGAAATATGCCCCCAAATTGGACATTGATCCAATTTTCTGTCAGCCTATTAATGGCGACCTCATCTCTTAATTGTGTGAAGGCACGATTCTGCTCTTCCAACTAGTCCCCAATCAATGTCTGGATCATGCCTTGGATCCTCGAGGAAAATTTTAATGTGCGCCACACGTGAAATGAGCTGGCGCATGCTGATATGGAGCAATGTTACTGCATCACTTAGCCCCTTATCCTTAACTTTTAGCCCCCTTTCCCTAACTACTGGTGTTTAGTCCCCCATACTCTTTTACATGGTTGGTCTACTACAATGATGTGTTTTTTCATTAATATTTGCATGTGATTACATTTACATTACATTCATACTGTGCTTTCTGCATCCCAACTTACCAACCTCAAAATAAAACATACACACAAAGACTCTCTGGCCTCAAAATCGCGCGCACTTAAGTTTACCGCGCATGGCATCCTGGAATGGGCACACTTCATCATTTTAGTGCGTAGTACTGTTTGTGTAAAATGATATCCAACAACTCACAAACTTATATACATATGTACATTTATATTTACATTTAGAGTTGGGGTTTGTCCTAGGGATATTACATCCCCCCCTTATTTATGCACTGTCCTCAGTGCAATATATACACATATACAACCAAAATTTCAAAAATCCTCAAAAAAGAAGCGGGTATTCTTTCTGGATAACATCCTCATGCCCCCAAGTTGCATCTTCAAGATTGTACTAGGTCCATTAGACCTTTACTAGCTCTATGGATCAATTCTAGAGATGCTTGATCTTTCGGTCCAATATTCACACCATATGCACTTGAAAGGTGCCTTCTTGTTCCACCTGAATCACATTCCAATCAATGACATGATTAGCATCAGGTATATACTTTTTGAGCAATGATACGTGGAATACAATATGAATAGACATTGATGCAAGCAAGACAAGCATGTATGCTATAGGCCCAATCCCCTCTAGGATTTCAAATGACTCACAATAACGAGCTTCTAACTTTGAAAAATTTCCCAACTTCAGGGAACTTCTGTTGGCCTTTACTTTCAAGAATACATGGTCACCCACTTTAAATTCCTTGCGTGTTCTTCCCTTATCAACATAGTTTTTCTACCTGTCTTGGGAAACCTTTAAATTCTATTTTATTTCCAACATTTTCTCTTCCATTTCCTTGAGTAATTATGGCCCAACCACTGCTCTATCTGCTGGGTTGTCCCAACTTACTGGTGTGTTGCACCTTCTTCGATAAAGTGCCCAAAATGGCCTCATATTTAGAGATGCTTGGTACCCATTGTTATAATCAAGCTCTAATAAGTGTAGGTAGTCTTCCCATTTTGATGGTTTATCCATCACATACATCCTCAACATATCCTCAATCACTTGATTCACCCTCTCTGTTTGTCCATCTAATTCTAGATGACAAGCTGTGATAAAATTCAAATTTGTTCCAAATCCTTGAAATAATCCTTTCTGAAAATTTGATGTAAATTTTGGATCTTTGTCAGACACAATCATCTTTGGTATACCATGTAGTTTAAAAATTTCTTTCATATAAATATCCACAATGTTGGCTGCCTTGTGAGTGAGCTTTACTGGAATAAAATGGACAACTTTAGTAAGCTTATCCACCACTACCATGATAGAATCATGCTGCTTGTTTGTTCTAGGTATTTTGGTGATGAAATCCATTGTTACAACTTCCCATTTCCACTCAGGAATGGGTAATAGGTGTAGTTAACCAGTTGGGTGTCTATGCTCAGCCTTGACCTTTTGACACTCCAAACATTTGGCAATAAAATCAACAACTTCTTTCTTCATGCATGGATAATAATATTGGCTCTTGACAACTGGAATAGTTTTTTGATAACCCGGGTGCCTAGCATAAGGTACATTATGCATTTCTCTCAATATCATATTTTTCAATTCCTGGGAATTTGGTACATAAATTATGCCCCTGTACATGATAATTTCATTATTTTCTAGCTTATAGTTTTCAATTTTCTATTGCAAAATACCTTGCTGTAATTTTTCTATTATTTCCATGTATTGCAAATCTGATTTTGCAGTCTCTAAGATTCTATCTTTGAAATCTAATTGGTACATGCCAATGGCTATAACATGCAACTCCCAAACCCTTCTGCTAAGTGCATCAACCACCTTTTTCTCTTTTCCTTTGATATGCTTTATATCAAAGTCATATTCACTGAGAAATTCTAACCACCTGCTTTGCTTTCCATTTAGAGCTGACTGTCCAAATAAATATTTCAGACCACTATGGTCTGTCCTCAATTCGAACCTTTTCCTCATGAGGTAGTGCCTCCACATCTTCAAGGCATGCACTATGGATTCCAACTCCAAATCATGAGTAGCATAGTGCCTTTCATGCTACTTCAACTTCCTTGATTCATAGCATACAACATACCCATTTTGATTGAGGACTCCACCAAGCCCTTATTTACATGAATCAGTGCATACAATGAAGTCTTCATTTGGATCAATGATCCTTAGTATTGGAGCACTTGTTAATAAATGCTTCAAGTGTTGGAAACTCTTTTCAAAATCCAATGTCCACTGAAAATTCACACCCTTCTTTTGTAAGGAAGTGATTGGGTGTGCAATCTTTGAGAATTCTTCAATAAATTTCCTATAGTAGCTTGCAAGGCCCATGAATGATCTGACCTCTGTCACATTCTTTGGTGCCGACCATCCTCTAATGGACTCTATCTTCTTAGGATCCACTGCTATCCCTTCCTTTGAAATGATATGTCCCAAATAATGAATTTACTTCTGATAAAATGAACACTTGATCAATTTGGAATACAATTGATGCTCCTTTAATACCTGTAATACCATCCTCAAGTGTTGTTCATGCTCTTCCTCCAACTTAGAATATATAAGAATGTCATCTAAAAATACAATGACAAACTTATCTAAGCATTCTCTAAAAATACCATTCATTAAACACATGAAGACAACTGGTTCATTTGATAACCCAAATGACACCACTGTGAAATCATAATGACCAGACCTTGTTCTGAAAGTAGTCTTGTTGATGTCTTCTTCTTTAATTCTTACATGATGGTAACTTGACCTGAGATCAATCTTGGAGAATATTTTTTCATCTTTCAACTGATCAAAGAGGTCATCAATCCTTGGAAAAGGATACTTATTCTTCACAGTTACTTTGTTCAACTGCTTGAAGTCAATGCAAAGTCTCAATGTTCCATCCTTTTTCTTCACAAATAATATTGGGGCACCCCAAGGTGACACACTTGGGTGTATATACCCCTTCTTCAGAAGCTCTTCAAGTTGCATTTGCAATTCCTTCTGTTCTGGTGTACTCATCTTGTAAGGGGTCTTGGATACTGGGGCTACTCTAGGCATCAGATTGATGGAGAAATCAATTTCTCTTTTAGGGGGTAATCTTGGTATTTCTTTAAATACATCTTCAAACTCTTCTAGGACTGCATAATCTTCAATATTTGACACCTTATCTTTAGGTGTCTCTTCCATATGTGCTGCAAATATTTGACACCCTTTTATGTAACTTTTCTTCAGTTGCAATGCTAAAATTTCTTTGACGGTTACTGCCCTAGGAATTCCTTTTACTTTCCTTAGGTTCCCTTCCTCATCCAAGCAAGTAAATGCTTTATTATAACAGTCTAGGATAACATGGTGTTGGTCCAACCAATCCATACCTATTAGGAAGTCATAGGAACCTAAAGGTATGATGTTCAAATCTGCCCCGGTGCTCAGTCCATTCATGTCCATTGGACATGCCTTAACCATCTCATTAATTTTTCTTTTAGCTCCGGTAGCCAGCTCCACCAACCAAGATTTTCCAAGCTTGCTTCTTGGAAAATGCAATCTTTCCACCATCTTAGGATCTATATAACTATGAATAGACCCTGAATCCATTAAAATAGAAATGGTTTGGTTGTTGATCTTACCTTCCACTTTAATCAGATGTGAATGAAACTCAACTTTCTTGTTATCCAAGGATGCATATATCCTAGGTACATTTCTTCCCATGTCCTCCATTGTATCAACTTGTTGTACATTTTGAACAGTCCTCACTTTTTCACCTCTATGAGGACATATCTATACATATGATCTCTTGCACAACCCCAACATTGATCCAGATTTAGGAGTGGAATGAACTGAATACAATAAACACAAAGATATGAAGAATAACACAGATATCCAGTGAACAATATCTTCGATTGAATAATGAAATAGGCTGAAACTGTAAAACTGCAGAATTGAAACACTTGCTTGAATGGTGGTAGCTATCTCTGAGAAGAGATGTGGTTGCTACGTGCATCCGTCTAAGAAAGATGAATTACAATGAGGATCTAGAGGCCTTTTTTATATTACTCATGAATTCCAAAACCCTAGACATCCAAAAACCTAACCTTAGGAGGTGAAACGTCAAAAGTCATGTGGGTCCCCTATGGGTAAGTTGGTACCTCAACTTCCTGGGGTCATACATTTTGCATACGACCTCCGTTTTAGGTGCGTGATATCCCGTTCAAAAGGTCTTTAACAAAACTACACACTCCGCCATCAAACTCTGACTCTATCTATAGTTTGACTACGATAAGACAAAAAAACGTTGTTTATGCCTCCGAAATGGTCCTGGAAGTACAACAAGATGTGCTAACATGAAAACATACAAAATAAGATAGTTGGGTTAGGTGAGAGGCCACCAATATCCATCTGGGAGATGTGTAGGGCTTCAAACAACCCAATAAGTGTATAACCCACAATTACAAAGAAGTACAAAAGAACAAGTTGAACTAAAAACGAACAAGAGGAGCCAGTTGGAATAGGTGGGTGGCCACCAATAACCAACTAGATCAAACATTGAATAGGTGGCTTCTTTGGTATTTGCCCCATTGTCTTGGTCATTCTGAGTTATCTAGAAGTTGGTTGTCCCTGAGGATTATTTCTGAAGAATGGTGGCATAGTCCCCTTCTTCCTCTGTTCCATCTTGTTTTTCTTCTTGTCTTCCCAAGATTTTTGGAAAGTTGGCCTTCCTTTATGTTGATCATAAAGGAATTTAGATCACCTTATGGTCTCCTCCAATGTTTTGGGATCATCATATTGTATCTTTTCACCGATAAATGATGGCATCCCACTCAAATACCTCCGAATCTTAACTGGATCTGCCTTGATGAAAGAAACAAACTTTAGCAGTTCTAAAAACCTTCTTTCATATTCATCTATGGTCATACTCCCAAGATTGAGTTCAAAGAACTCCTTCATTTTCTTGTCATAGTATCTCTTAGTCAAGTATAGATTCCAAACAATGAATATTGTCGAATAACATTGACTGCTAAAGAATTTAAAGAATAAGATGAATGGTACATAGACAGTCGCTGTTCTTCACACATGACCGGGGATCAAGACAAATTCATTAGCTTGAAGAGAAAGGGTGGCAATGTTGCATTTCGAGATGAATCATCTACCAAAATACTTGGAGAAGGTGTAGTAGAGCTTGGAAGAAAAAATGTAAAAGCAAAGAATGTTCTATCGGTTGAAGACTCGAATCATAATCTACTCAGTGTTAGTAAAATGTGTGATCAAGGAT
>SNQJ01S0003573.1:408206-448257 GCA_010110895.2 Picea sitchensis
ACTATTTTTCATTGATCATTGGATATAGTTGAATGGTTTAAGTATAAGTTGAAAAAGGTTTTAAATTGTACTTGATACTGATTCACCCCCCTCTCAATATCAACATGGTGATCTAAACAAAGTGAAGTATGCAAGGTGGAGAATCTAGCCCAAGAGAGAGGAGTGAAGAAGATCGCACGTGTGAGAAATTTTTTCATACCATATGTGATTTGCAAGAGGAAGAAGTGCGTATATACGTGGATTGCAGAAGGACAAATCACATATAGGGTATACATGATTTGCAGTGGAACAAATAACGTATGTTCGTGGGTTTCCAATTGGTGAATCACGTATCTATGTTTTTGGGTAGGTGCAAATCTGTACAGACTGACATGTGATGTCAACAAGCCGTATAGGTGATCTACAATATATTCTTTGGAAAATGATATTTCCAGATATTTTTGATGTTTGGTTTTCTTGTTTGTATATTGGAGGACAAGATTATCCTCAGATTTTGTGATTTTGAGAGGACTAGTTCTGTCCTCAGTTTGGTGAGTTTGAGGGGACTAGTTTTGGTCCTCAGATTTGGAGAATTGGATAAAGTTACATAAAATAAATGTTTTGTATCTTATGTATTGATGATTCATCTCTAATCTTCTTATTTATGCTGCATATATTTTCAATCAATAATTTCAGTGTAAAGTTGTTTAGTGATAGTTAGATCACTAGCAAGTAATTTCTAGATTTGAAATTACTCATAAAGAGTTGCATGTGAAAATCAACACTAGCCTTTATATAGTTGCACCAAATGAAGTATGCCAAATAAAATTATATATAAACAAATCAATGGACTTGATTACTATAGAAAACTCCTAGTCCTAGATAATTGTGTATGGTGTATGCACTTATGCTATACAACATAAAATACCTCTCAATTGGGATGGGTCTTGATACATCATATACATGTATCCCTTCCCATAATTTATTAAATTCATCAATCAATGGTTGAAGGTAGACATCCATTCTCTTCACTTGTCTTCTACCCGAGACCATAAGATCCAACATAAGATGCTCATTCTTCACGGACAACCCTGGGGGATATTGTTATTGATGACTACCACTAGACAAACATAATAGTTGGTGTTTTGGAGGGAATACAGGTTAAATCCATCCATAACTATTCTCAATTGGAGGTTCTGTACTTCATCCTTGAATTTATTGGGCCATGTATCCTCTATATGCTTCATGGCTATTGAATTTGCCGGGATTTGCATGATTTCTGGATCACTTCTATGTGAGGCATGCCACCCCTGCAAAATGGCTAATTGTTTGTAGCGAAATCACTTTTAAATACTTGGAATTATAAGCATGTGCCTCAACATATTATGAGGAGGACCATGTGTCTTACCCTTGTTTTTTGATTTATAGTACCTGTCATGCTCACATTTTGGACATATGGCTTTGTTCACATATTCATTTATGTATAGAATACAATCATTTGGAGATGCATGGTATGATATGTACTCAACACCCAACATTTTCAGCATTTTCTTTTCCTCTACGCAACTACTAGGCAAGATATTATCACTCAAAAGTACCTTATCTTTGAGTAACTTGCGATTAATGGACAATAGAAATTTACATTATCATTAAGCATGAATAAAATCAACCCCTTTCTTCCTTCATTCTGTGACAAGATTCCTTAAAAGTTTAGGGGACTTAATGGTTAGTTACCTCAAACATGCCGAGAAACACACATTTGACATACCATACATTTATTTCAAGTTGTATAGTAACATTGTTGTCCCTAGCTAGGTAGACCTTGTAGACTCATGTACTAGACCAAATAGAAGGGTAGTAGAAGCAAATTTCAGGCTTTCATAGAAGGTATCCACAACATCATCATCATCCCCCAGTTCATTTTGCAGGAATACATCTAACAAAATTCACTCCATGGCTTGGTTATCTTGCAAGAAATTATCCATACCAACCTCTACATCATTTCCTTCATCCCCAACATGTGAAGAACTAGTGTTATCGTTGAGATTTTGAATTGGTGAGTCGAGACATAGTGGGAATTAAATAGGTGGTTGTTTCAACCATTCTCGATATGCTTCCTCTTTGAGATCTTTTAGTTTAGAAACAATCTCACGACTTGACATCATAGTGGGGTGCAACGATAGATGGTGGACAAGTCACTCTTCATCATAATCCTAATTGTAAAAATATTGAACATTACATTGATAATATTAGTAACGCAACACTTTTAATATGTTCAAACATTATACCAAACTCTTATTAGAAGTATGGAAATTTTTTTCCCAATAATAAACCTAAAACCAACCCCTTTATAAAACAAGCGTCGAATTAAGTAATGCATTTACATTAGTTCCATTGAAAATTAAAAAATACAATTACTCAATCATCTTTTTCTTCCTCCCTACAAGGTTGTCTACATGAAAGAGATCAAATTCATGGTGCAATACCGTTGACCTAGGATGGTTGCTAGAAGATGCCATGTTAGGATTGGTAGGGTAAAGAACTTTTCCATTTTCATCAAACATCTGTTTACGGTATCTTTCTCCTGATAAAAGCTTGCAGAATTTTGGGACCACGAGAATATCTTGAACATCTAAACTCGATCCTGAATCTTAAGCCTGCAAAATTCAATGAACAATTATTAGGCTGAACATGCACACATAACATAAATTCAATGAGATAAATGAATTATCATTAAAATCTATATGTAATGCAATCAACGTGAGATAACTTGAAGGAGTTCCAAATATACAGAATGAGGCGCTGAAATCTAAAGAATTGGCCGTTTGATATTATAATTCTTTTTTTCTTGCATTTGAGGCAAAACTATCATCTTGGGTAGCATAGAACAATCTAACTTAAAAAATAACTTCGAATAACTTTTATAACTTGATAGCGCACTTAAAAAATCATTGCTTTTTTCTACAATATCGTTGTTTTTTTTTCCACCCAACTATACAAAAAATCTCAATTTGGCTTTACAAAATTTGAAATAGTTACTCAATCCCTGAAAATATCCTCCTCACACATAGAAAATGTGAATTTTATGTTGAGCCCCCCCCTCTCTTTCTCCCTCTCTTTACCTTTCTCTACCTCCCTCCCTCTCTCTCTCTCTCCATCTCACTCTCGACCTCTCTCTTTCTCTTGTTGGATCTCTGCCTCCCTCCCCTTCTCTCCCTATATCCACTCCTCTCTCTCTCTCTCCTACATATACCCCTCTCTCCCCTTCACTATGTATCCCCTCCCCCTCTCACTCATTGTATCCCCTTTCCTCTCTCCCCCTCTCTTCATCCCCCACCGATGCGTTTTATCAGACAAAGATGCACTGGTGCATATAGATAAACCAAACACATTGATGCATGTAATTGAGACAAGCACTGAAGAGTGACCTCCATTGTTACCTCCACAAAGTAAAACCTCCACAAAATTTAAATACAGATGTTTGCATTTGCATTGTGAAAATTTAATTGTCTTACGGTGCATTATTACTTACACATCGTCTTGGTACATTATTAATTACACTTTGCACCGATGCGTTTCTAACTATATAGTGCACCAAATGAAGCAAGTTACAAAAATAACATGTGATTACTATCAATACTTTGAAATTTATTACGAAAATAAATCGATGCATTATATGTACACACTGCACCAATGCGCTACTCACGGTATAACGCACCGAAAATGTGACTTTATCATGAATGTGCCAAAATATAGAATGACAAAATGAGCGGGAATTTGAGTTTTTGTGTTTATAACGGAAAACCCTATTCATTCTTTTATTTATTTGTCAAAATTTAAAAAGGATATTTGTGTAACAAATATTTATCAACAAAGATTTTAGAGTGGGTGGATTTTATTTTAATAGCAAATTCAAAGGGGATTATTGTAGATCACATAAAAGTTTGTTGAGGAGAAATTTTAGGTATATGATTTCATTCTATTAATCATCTTGATCATTCTCCTATTTGATTAAAACAATTTTCAATGCATTCGCAAAAAAAAAAAAAGGGTTTCATAGTTATCTTCAATATTGGAAGCCCTAATTTCCTCACTGTTTTTTTGCTTTCTCCTTCTATATTTCACGATAATGATTTTTTTTAAGCACAATTTATTTATAGGGTTTGTTTATTTATATATGGGTGTTTTCTATCCATTGCAATGAAACCACTCATTACATTGGATACCAAACCGTTCAGTTGCTGTCATTTTTTTTTAAAACGCCTTCGCGGTGACCGGTGCGCTATGTACATATTAAGCTCACCGACACATATTTGTTTGTAAAAAATACCACTTTATTTCAATTCCAAATATTATTAAAAGACCCTTTTCGTGGTCAACACTGGGAATTTTACGTAAATACACACTTGGACACATTGTTTACAAAGCACACCGTTGAGTTTAAAATGGAAAAATTACTATTTTTATATGGAAATCACCATTTCTTAAATAATTTATTCCCTACTCGATGGTGTGTAATAAAAAATACTTAGGAAGTCGTGCTTTTCTTAATTCATAAGCATCGTCTGAATACAAAAAAATGTAAAATGTTTTCAATTTCACAATGACACTATTATACTGTATTAGTGGGTATATGTATGGTTGATGCGCTAGTGCATACACATATTATTGACACCCTGGTACAAATTATCTTAATATACGCACTAGGATTTTTTTTTATTTTTTAAAAATTAATAATTTTGATATATATATATATATTTTTTCAAGGATTATTGAACATTCCAAGGGACAAACAAGGGGAAAACCAAGACATGTCGGTAGGGATGTCTAAAAAAGTGTAGAAGAAGATGCTAAAAAAAATGAACATAATTGCATCGCAAGAGGATCCATCCCAACTACAATGTGCATTAGTGATATGCAATCATTTATTTATTCTTTTATGTACATCGAATTTAAGTATTGTGTGGAATACTAATTTTCAATTGTTTTGTTGTAGAAAAGAAAAACAAATAGAATCCATTCAACACATAAGACACGACGACAATGAATAAAAGGGTTGATCACAAACTTTGTGAGTATTTACGTTTTTGGTCTTTCTTAGATTTCATGTTTGTTGTGATATTTATATTTAAATAATTAATTTACACTTGTCCATGGATTTTTTCTATTAGGCGCTAACAGACAAAGAGGAGCCAACCCATGAATTGATAAACATTGGGTTAAGTATGGGTTGTGAGTATATGTTGAATAATGAAAGTTTAATTGAACAATTTGTAAGTAACCATGTTTTTTAACTTCCCTTGTTTTATAATTAATGAAAAAACAAGAAAACTTTCTATTGATTATATCGACTGTGCTTTGTCATGTCGTATTAAACATGTTAGAAACAAAGTATGGAATGGAACCAATAGAGTAGATTTTGAGAGAATTCATGAAGCATGGTTTCAGAAGAATGTGTACTGTTTATGAAAGAGTTGGTGCTAAGGTATGTTTTTTGATTTAAGTAATCATGTATATTCTACTATATACATAAATATAGATATTATTACAATTTACTTCTATGTTTATCCCCAAGGGTTATCTCAAGTGATTATGAGCTAGACATGAAGCTATCCCCGACAAAGGAGGTCATGGGTTTGAATCTCTTGTTCCCCCTTAGGGTTAGGCCTGAACGTAATCAGGGCCGATGGTTTACCCCATTTACCATCCACAAAGTGGACAAGTACTCAAGGGTTTCCTGTGAGATATTACATCGGAAAAAAAATACTTCTATGTTCGTAGATGAAAGATGAAGGGGCGAAACATAAAAAACAAGCCGATCAAGAAAACATTATGTTAAAAAACCAAAGTACAATATCACCTACAAATGATGAAGAAATGAGGCATGCATAGAACTTGAGCAATGTCAACAATTCAACTAATGAATGACAATCAATATAATTGAATGTTATTGCAAGTTGTATGTTTTGGAATATTTGTCTCTGAAAATCAAGGATTTTGTATAATGTACTCGACATATTGTCCCAATTGCATGAGGACATGTTACCAATAAGTGTAACAATTACAAATTGGTTGTAATTTATTATTGTACTGGACCTTTACGTTGTCCCTTTTTGTATGACAATGGGTCTCTTATTCATATATAATAAAATGGGTTTCTTATTTCATTGCATTGTCAAGTGTTGTAAAATATTGTGTTCCTGAATAATTAATGTGTGGATGATTTACATTGTTACAAATAATAGAAGTTTAATTGGTTGGATAATGCATTAATACAATCATTATATCGAAATCTAGTAACAAAAATATAAAACAATATTATTATAAAAAAAATATTTGATTTTGAAATTATTAATTTAAAATTTGTAAAAAACAATGAATTAAAATATATACATATCAGTGCAATGTATTCCTTTGAACTCAATAGCAATGTGTGCCATAGTATAGATGTCGATGCGTTTTGGGGCATCATATGCATCAGTGCATATTAATTATAATAACGCACTGGTACATACTATTGAGAAAACACACCATTCTGTAAACGATATAACGTACAATAATATTTATCATTTCAAAATTGTACAGTGCTCACATTTGAAATATACACCAGGGCACTAAAAATAATTTCTGTACCGATGCGTTATCATTATTATACACTCTATGATTCTAAATATTATTTACACACCGATTCTTTTACTTTAATATATGCACTGATGCATACTAAAAATAATGGCATCGACATCTCACCTTGAATATTCAAATTTTTTCTACCCTTCAGTGCACATGGTAAAACATGTACTCGTACGTACTAATTACACAAGAACCTGGGGTGCATGATATATTAAATGCACCAATTCTCAGGATAACTTGATTGCATCGGGGTGGGAAAATCCTAAAACACATTGATGCTTCATACAAATACAAGGTTGAACCTGTGCGTAGAAATTATAAGTGCATTGGTGCTCTACATATGATGAAAAAGGCGAAACTGGTGTGTACTAATTATAAACCCATCGAGGCATTTTTTTATTATATTAAGGTCCAGGGTGTTTGTATTATATTTATGCACCAATATATTTTATTATATTAACGTGTCCGTGCATGTTTTTCAATAATGCACCGGTGATTTTTGACAAGAACACCACCAAAAAATAACCTCTACTACAACCTCCCCCCGCCATTTTTTTTTAGTTATATGGAACATATGCTAAAAGCTCCGCAACCAATAACATAAGTTTTTTTGAATTTTTTTCCAAATTTTTTAACACTAAAAACTTCCACGAAAACCTTCGCTAGAAGGTGTTCTCCTTGTAGTGAAGATAACAAGGGGTGCACGCTGAGGGGTCAGGCCTAGAATGAAGAGGAAGGAGACTGCACTAGGAGGAAGTGCGAGAGAGTGTGCTGTTCTAGAGGGAAGCACAAATGAGGATAGGTCGACAAAGAGGTGAGATGTTGAGAGTAGGGTATCTAGTGAAGATACTGGTATTAGTGGTTGTAGGGGCCCATAAGAGGAAGTATTAACCCCTTGGATATTGTGGAGTGCCGCAACTTCGGAGGAAGATGAGGTGTAGAGGAAGGAGAGGAAGATGAGTGGTGGGGGAGACGAGTTAGAAATAGAGGATGGTATTTCACAGATTAAAGTATGAAACTCTCTAGGTTCCCTCATGAGAAATGTTAGAAGAAGATGGAATTACCTCTGCTTTGAACCACCCCCCTTATTCACTTGCAACCAAGAATAAATAACAACAAACAATGAGGAAATTGGAGTAGAGGCAAGAGTAGGAGAATAAAGAAGAGAAGCGATGAGTGAAGAAGAAGATGTAGTTAGCGCTATTGTGCTAGGAATATTATCAGTGTTGAGATCCCCGACACATAATGGTCAGTTAGGAGGACATAATTCGATATTAAAGATGGAAAATCAGGATAGTACCTTGAGATTTCACTTGTTCCATGGAATGGGTAGAGATGATGCAAAACAACATTGGTTCACATGTGAAGCGATATGGTCTATGAAGAGGATCATGGACGAGGCATCAAAGATTGCGTAGTTGGAGACCACGTTCATGGATAGAGCCTTGACATGGTACATGAATTACAAGGACACTATGCTGGCGGTACAGACGAGGTCCCTGGAAAAAATCAAGAGAGATTTGCTTAAGGAATTCCAAAATATGAATTCAGAATCTCGATGCATTACATAGATGAAGGAGATTAAGCAGAAATAGGGAGAGATCGTGTGGGATTATGATGAATGGTTCAATATTTAGTTGGATAGCCTGACGTTCCAGATCCAGGATGTTCAACATAGAGAATGGTTCATTGCAGGGTTGCTTCCCCATATCCGAGTCCTGCTTACATAGTAAAAGGTGACTACTCAAGCTAAAGTAGTGGAGATTGTGATGCGTCTGGAAGATAAAACAGGAGGAGGATATACATCGATAGGTTTGATGTAGGTACAATCAAAACTAGCCAATATGATGATGAAATTGCAGGATATGGCAAAATTTTTTTTTGTGCCCGAGCATGTATGGTGTATAATGTGTTGGTCAGAGGGGCATTGTAGAGATAAGTATCTTGTACTTGGAAACTATGTGGAAATGGGTGTGTCAAGTCCATTTCTAGATAGGCCTCACACATAATGTTTCGAAATTTCCATGCAATGGGGCCATGTACCACCCCACTACCTAACATTGGAAAAATATCAGAAGACGCATCATACTCCGTTCTGTGAATTCTGTAAGTTTGTGGGACACAATTTGTAAAACTGCCAGTCAATCCAGCGGATGCAAACTCATACCCATGATGTATTCCATGTATAAGAGTAACAAAAGGGTGGTGATCATGGTGGTGTTGAAAGAGGTGGATATCAAGGAGGTCCTAAAGGCGGATATGGGCCAGGCAAGGGATGAGGATATGGGGGAGGAGGAGGTATACCCCCAACTTGTTTTAAATGTGGATACTACTACAACCCTAGGCATATTATAGAGGATTGTCTTGACTTACTGAAAAAGTGGGAAGAGAAGAAGATACTATTAGAAAAAGAGGATCACAGAGCAATAAAATAAAACAAATGCGGAAATAAAACACAGAAGATATATAATACAATAGAGACACAAATATACGTGGTTCACCCAGTGTGGGCTATGTCCACCATAGAAATTGCCAGGTCCTTCCTTTATTATTATCCAACAAAATGAAGGGATACAAACTACAACAGACCCAATGTAACTTCCTCTTCTTTCTCTCACAGTCTCCTCTCTCAGAATACAATATTCACACTGACACATAGCCACAATACATTTCCATCATAAAAGAGGGTTTCCTTCTAGGGAAAAAAACCATAACATAATTTCTACTGTCATATCTGTGACCTTATAATGAACGATCCATATTTACAATGAAATCACAATATACATTTACAAGGTAAATTTTCCTTCGGGGGCTTCGCCACTGAACTCTGCAAGGGGGATAACCCCCCCCTACACTATCTCGCATGTATGAGTGTACATTCTTCTAGGGCTTAAAGTATTCATGGGGTATAAAAACGACTGGAAACAAAGAATTCTGAATCAAGAAGATAATCAGGCTCCAAAACCAACAATCTCCCACTTGGAGATTGATCTCAACAACTCCACCGCTGCTGTATATGATGGACTATGATCCTTATTGGATCTGGAAAATTTATCATCTTCATTTTCATGCTTGAAGACCAACTGAAACTGAGTAGGAACTTAGTTTCTCCCTTAGTTAACATGTCTATAGGATTCTGGCTAGTGTGTATGTTTTCCAACTTCAAATTTCCATCTTCTAAGACATATCGTATGAAATGGTACCTGATCTGTATATGCTTAGTCTTCAAATGGAAGGTTGAGTTATTTGCAAGATGAATGGCACTCTCACTGTCATAATACAACCTACTATTCTCCTACTTCTTTCCCAATTCCTCCATAAACCTTTGTAACCAAATCATCTCTTTACTAGCCTCTATAGAAACAACATACTCTGCCTCTGTTGTTGAAAGTTGAACAACCTTTTGAAGTTTCGAAATCAAACTTACTGTTGTTCCACCTATAGTAAAAACATACCCTATAGTGTGCCTCTTTCTATATTTATCACCTTCCATATCGGAATCAACATATCCTGTAGAACAATGTTTAAACCTTCAAAACATAATGCATGAGTATCAATACCTCTCAAATACCTGAGAATCCACTTTACTTCCTCCCAATGTTTTTTACCTGGATTGTTCATATACCTTCTCACAACTCCCACTGCATGTGAAATATCTGGTCTTGTGCAAACCATCGCATACATCAAGCTACCAACTACTGATGAATAAGGGACCCTGGACATGCATTCTATCTCCTCTTGTGTCTTGGGACACATTTCCTTAGTTAATTTAAAATGGATGGCCAAAGGTGTACTAACTGGTTTTTCATTCTGCATTCTAAACCTCTCCAACATCTTCTCTATGTACTCACCCTGAGACAATGTCAATTTGCGATTTTTCCTGTCTCTTGTTATTCTCATACCAAGGATTTTCTTTGCAACACACAAATCCTTCATTGCAAATGAATTAGCTAATTTCTTCTTGAGCACATTTATATCCTGCATATGAGACCCTACAACAAACATGTCATCTACATACAATAGCCAGATAATATAGCTTCCATTTTCTATCCTTTTAAAATAAACACAATGATCAGAATGACATCTACTATAACCTTGTTCTATCATAAACCTATCGAACTTAAAATACCACTGCCTTGAATCTTTATTTAGGCCATACAATCTCTTCTTCAACCTGCACACCAAATTATCCTTCCCTTTGACCTCATACCCATGTGGCTGCTGCATATAAATCTCTTTCTCCAAATCCCCATGGAGAAAAACTATTTTTACATCTAACTATTCAAGATGCAAATCTTCTACTGCCACAAGACTTAAAATTTTCCTAATTGAAGTCATTTTAACAACAAGAGAAAATATTTCATCAAAATATATACCTTTCTTTTGTGCAAACCCATTTACAACAAGTCTAGCATCGTATCGCTTTTTTCCTCCATCTTCTTCCTTCAACTTGTAAACCCATTTATTTTGTAATGCTCTTTTTCCTGCAATAAACTGAACCAAATCCCAAGTCTGGTTATTTATAGGGAATCCATTTCCTCTTTCATTCCTTTCTCCCACTTCTTTTTGGTGTCTACCTGCATTGCCTGTTCATAACATTCTGGTTCACTAGAATCATTCAAAAATAAATAATACAACGAAGGAGAGTATTGTTCAGGGGGTCTACTTAACCTGGTAGATCTTCTAACAACACTTGCAGGAGTTTGAGGTACCTGCTGCTCCTGTTGTCATAAGTTTTGATTTTTTGGTTCCTTTGGAATTTATTTTTCAGTGATCTCATCAAGCACTGTGTATTCTGGTTTTTCTTTTTCCTGTTTCTTTCTCCGCAACTGATCTTTGTACATGAAATTCTCATTGAATATGACATCTCTACTCCTAATGATTTTGTTATTTTCATAATCCCATAAGTGATAACCAAAATAATTAACACTGTATCCAATAAAGGTACACTTCCTAAATTTTTCCTCAAGCTTTTTTCTATTTTCTTTATCAATATGGAAAAATGATTCACAACCAAAAGTCTTAAAAAAAAATAGTTTACCTTTTTACTTGTCTATGCCTCCTCTAGAATTGTACCATCCAAAGAGATTGAAGGTCCTTGTAACGTTCCCTTAGCCACCCTTGGGCTAGGGTCACCACTCTAGAGCAATCTCTCATGCTTTTTCACCAGTTGGTAACATCCCCAACCTTATACAAGCCAGACCATGCTACTCCAGGGAACACTTTCGTTCTCTTACTGCAAAATATACGGTAAGTAACATTCCCTCGACCACCCTCAGGCCGGGGTCGCCACTCCAGAGCAATATCTCATGCTTTGTCACCAATTGGAAACATCCCCAACCTTATACAGGCCGTACCATGCTACTCTAGGGAACACTTTCATTCTTTTACTACGAAACATACAGTAACATACCCAGTAATCAACTGAGCTATGCCACATAAACTTTCTCTTAAAACTGCATGCAACTTAAACACATACATACAATACTCTTGCTGAAGCTTTACATATAAACATAAACAAACTATTACATTCTGTAATATACAAATTTATACTAAAATAACAGTAACCACCGATATGCAACATATACAAGAAAATACCCATAAACATACAGACAATTATAATCACATATATGATAAACTGTAATATAAGCACATAAATAACAATGAAGCATATAATTTTATCATACGATTGGTACTTATCTTGGAAATTTTGTCACCAACTGCATACAGACCGTCCACAAACCTCCCAACCTTAGAATACACTGTTCATCACTCTCAATAGTGAGTCACCCCCGAGATGGGACTAAACTCCACCCGGGTAATGGGTTCCTAACCAGGCTAAGGCTCATGGACAACATGGAATACTCCATCTCAGGTGCTCACTAAACTAACAACCTACAACCTCTCATTCCCCACATGTCTGTCCCACCTAAGGAAGTGTTCCCCTTCTCTTCTCAACAGTCCCTCAGCTGCCCCACTTCCCTTCTAGGGCTTCAGCAATAGGCTAGACCAGAAGTCTCAAAGTGACGTAGTTGCAGTTTAACACCTTCGGGAATCAATCCCTAGTAATTCTCATGCTCGAAGAATTGCTCACGGGCTTGAAAACCTACTTCTTCAATCCTGCTCAAAGATAACCAGGTACACCAACCAGAAAAGTCTATGGGAACATGCTCAGAAATGGTGAAATGGCTGTCTCAAGGATAACAGAATGCGTGAGTGAAAATGGTCAGGGAATAATTGACTGGATAACTGAGTGAAGGAAGGAATCACTATGAAACTCCTCATGAAAGTGATGGTGATAATGATGGTCCCACTGCTGGTCTGAAAATCCCCATGAAAAAGTGACCAAATGAGCTAAGTCCCCCACGATATGAATGCATGTCCCCAACTTGACACTTGTCATATCGAAAGTTACTTTGGTCCACTTGTCCCCAACTTTAGAACTTAGGATAAAATAATTATCCATACTTTATACTTTAGGAAATATTAATATAATATTCCCTTGACTTTTGGCCTTCCCTTTCCCTAACTGGTGAAGTTCAGCCCCCCATCTCTTTTATCGTGGTCGGTCTGCGCGCAACGATGTATTTTATATTAATCATGAGTCATGTACAAAATAGGTGCATTGGCCTTTGACATCTAGGCGTTCCGGCTTAATACCAAAACATAAGCATCCCAACTTATAATAATTGGCTCACCAACCTATAACACATATCATAGACACGAGGCTCATTGTCCTCCATATTGCGTGCACTTTAGTTACTGCGCGCGGTATCTGGGAATGTGCATACTACATCATTTTAATGCGTATTTCATGCGCGCACTATGCCACATGGCGTGCATTACCAAATGATGTCAAAACAACTCACCAGCTTAAGTACACTTATATTACATTTACAATTGGGTTCGGCCGAGGGATATTACGATCCCCTCCCCTTATTTATGCACTGTCCTAAGTGCATCATACACCCATATACAATAGAGTTTTCAAAAATCCTCAAAAAGATGCGAGTATTATGACTGCATTGCATCCTCATGCTCCCAAGTAGCATCCTCAGGACCGTACTAGGTTCATTGAACCTTTACAAGCCCTATGGCTCGGTTTCGGAGCTACTTGAATTTTCGGTCCAAAATGCGCATCGGATGCACTTGAAAAGCACCTTCTTGCTCCACTTGAATCACATTCCAGTCAATAACATGATTAACATCAGGTATATATTTCTTTAGCAATGATACATGGAAGACATTATGAACAGACATAGATGCAGGCAATGCAATCATATAAGCAACTGGACCAATCCTTTCTATGACTTCAAATGGCCCACAAAATCTAGTTGCCAATTTGGCATAGCTTCCCAACTTCAGGGAACTCCTGTTAGATTTTACTTTCAGGAAAACATGATCTCCCACTTTGAATTCTATGTGGGTTTTGTTCTTATTGGCATAAATTTTTTGTCTATCTTGGGAAACTTTTAATTTTTTCTTAATTTTTATCATTTGGTCCTCCATCTCCTTGAGCAACTCTGGCCCAACTATTATCTTATCAACTAGATTATCCCAACTCACTGGAGTATTACACTTTCTGCCGTAAAGTGCTTCAAATGGGCTCATCTTCAATGATGCCTCATACCCATTGTTGTAAGCAAATTCTACCAAGTGTAGGTAGTCTTCCCATTTCGATGGTTTGCCCATCACATACATTCTCAGTGTATCTTCTATCACTCTATTCACCCTCTTTGTCTGTCCATCAGACTCATGATGATAAGCTATACTAAAGTTCAGATTCATTCTGAATCCTTTGAACAACCCTTTCCAAAAATTCAAAGTGAATTTTGGGTCTTTGTCAGACACAATAGTTTTAGGAATCCTGTGCAATTGTGCCACTTCCTTCATAAAAATATCATCAACATCTGCTGCCTTGTGAGTAGTTTTTAGTGGAATAAAATGGGTAGCTTTTGTAAGATTGTCCACCACCACCACGATCAGATCATGCAGCTTGACCGTTCTAGGCAATTCCGTAATAAAATCCATTGTCACCACTTCCCACTTCCATTCAGGAATGGGTAAAGGTTGCAACAACCCTGCTGGGTGCCTATTCTTAGCTTTAACTTTCTGGCATTCCATACATCTAGCGATGTACTCGATGATATCTCTCTTCATACCTGGCCAAAATTAATGGCTCTTGATCGCTGCCATGGTTTTCTGATATCCAGGGTGCCCTGCATAAGGAAGATTATGCATTTCATGCAAAATCATACGTTTCAAGTCCTGGACATTTGGAACAAAAATTCTATTCTTGCACAACAATATTCCATCTATTCCCAAATTATAATTATCCACCTTTCGTGGCATCTTACCCTACTGTAGCATTGCTACCAATTCTCTGTATTTCCGATCTACATTTGCAGCCTCTAGAATTTTTCTTTTAATATCAATCTGATACATGCTAATGGATGTGGCATGTAATTCGCGCACCTTCCTGCTGAGTGCATCAACCACTTTATTATCTTTCCCCTTGATATGATTTATATCAAAGTCGTATTTGCTTAGAAATTCTAACCATCTTCTTTGCCTAACATTTAGATTTGGCTGATCAAATAAATATTTCAGACCATTTTGGTCTATTCTTAGCTCAAATCTCTTTCCCATGAGGTAGTGTCTCCATTTCCTCAAGGCATGCACTATGGCTGCCAACTCCAAATCATGAGTGGCATAGTTTCTTTCATGATCCTTCAACTTCCTAGATTCATAACATATGACAAACCCATTTTGATTGAGGACTCCACCAAGTCCTTCATTACATGCATTGGTGCATACGATGAAGTCTTCATCTGGGTCTGTGATCCTTAATATTGGAGCACCTGTCAATAATTGTTTCAAGTGTTGGAAACTCTTCTTGCAATCTAGTGTCCACTGAAACTTCACTCCCTTTATTTGAAAAGAAGTGACTGGGTGTGCAATCTTTGAGAATCCTACAATAAATCTTCTGTAGTAGCCTGCAAGACCCATGAGTGATATTACCTCTATCACATTCTTCGGTGCTGACCATTCTCTAATGGCCTCTATCTTCTCAGGATCCATTGCTATCCCATCCTTTGAAATGATATGGCCCAAATAATGAATCTGTTTCTAATAAAATGAGCACTTGCTCAATTTGGCATACAACTAATGTTCCCTTAATACTTGCAACACCATCCTCAAATGATGTCATGCTCTTCCTCTGACTTAGAATATATAAGAATGTCATCTAAAAATACAATGACAAACTTGTCCAAATACTCTCGGACAACACTATTCATTAATCACATCAAAACAACTGGTGCATTAGACAACCCAAATGGCACCACTGTGAACTCATAATGACCATACCTTGTCCTGAAGGAAGTCTTGCTGATATCTTCTTCTTTAATCCTTACCTGATGGTATCATAATCTAATATCTATCTTTTAAAATATTTCTGCATCCTTCAATTGATCAAAGAGGTCATCAATCCTTAGCAGAGGATACTTATTCTTAACAGTCACTTTATTAAACTGTCTGAAGTCAATGCACAACCTTAGTGTTCCATCTTTATTTCTCACAAATAAGACTGGGGAACCCCAAGGTGACATGCTTGGGCATATATACCCCTTCTTCAGAAGTTCTTCAAGCTGCATTTGCAACTCCTTCAATTCTGGTGTACTCATTCTGTAAGGAGTCTTTGATAATGGCGCCACTCTAGGCATTAAATTTATAGAGATATCAATGTCTCTCCTTGGGGGTAGTCCGGGTACTTCCTTGAACACATCTTCAAAATCTTTCAGGACTGCATAATCTTCCAAATTTGGCACCTTATCTATAGGTGTCTCTGCCAAATGAGCTGCAATCATTTGACACCCTTTTTTGTAACATTTCTTCAGTTGCAATGCTGAAATTTCTCTAATGGTTACTGCCCTGGGAATTCCCTGTACTCTCCTTAGTTTCCCTTCCTCATCTAGGCAAGTAAATGATTTGTTGTGACAGTCTAAGAGAGTGTGATGTTGGTCCAACCAATCCATCCCAATTATACAGTCATAGGAACCTAAAGGCAATATGTTTAAATCTTCCTTGGTGTTCAGTCCATTCATGTCTATGAGGCATGACTTAACCATCTCATTAAATTTTCTTCTGGATCCTGTAGCCAGTTGCACCAACCAGGATTTCCCATGCTTGCTTCTTGGCAATTGCAAACTTTCCACCATATTAGGGTCTATATAACTATGACTAGCTACTGAATCAATTAAAATAACAATGGTTTGGTTGTTGATCATACCTTCCACTTCAATCATGTGGGATTGATACTTTGCTTTCTTGTTGTCCAGGGCTACATAAATCCTTGACACATATCTACCCATGTCATCCACTGTTTCAACTCGCTGTACATTGTGAAAAACCCTTCCTTTTTCACCTTTGTGAGGACAATCTTTGAACCTATGGTCCCCTTTACAACCCCAACATTGCATAGGTGGTTGCCTTGTCCCTTGACTCCTAGTGTCAATTGTTCTGGTTTCTTTAGGCTTTTTCTGTGCTTGTGGGTTATTTATGAAGAATGGTGGCTTAACTTCCTTCTTCCTCTGATCCATCTTGGATTTCTTATTGTCTTCCCAAGCCTTTTGGAAAGTTGGCCTTGCTTTCTGCTGATCATATAGGCATTTAGCTCTCCTTATGGTCTCTTCTAATGTCTTGGGATCATCATACTGTATTTTTTCACTGATGAATGATGGAAATCCACTCAAATACCTTTGAATTTTGACTATCTCATCCTTGATGAAAGAGACATACTTCAATAGTTCCATAAACCTTCTCTCATATTCATCTATAGTCATACTTCCAAGCTTGAGTTCAAAGAACTCTTTCATTTTCTTGTCATAGTACCTCTTATTCAAGTAATTCTTCTCAAAATACTTCTTGAATTCCCTCCAAGTAACACTTTTCTCTACAATGTGACCTGCACAAGTTGATCCCACCACATGGAGGCCTTTCCTTTGAGTTGATAGATAACAATTCTACCTTCTGCATGAGAAGTATAATTATGCAATTGAAAATACTTTCTCATGCCCAACAACCATGTTTCTACATATTCATCCTTCTTGTTCTCACCATCAAATGTAGGAGGTTTGATTTTGTTCATTTCTCCTCATAGTTCATCCACCTCGAATCTCTTATACCTTTTGACAGGGGATAGACTCTAGCTGTTCCCTGCTCTCTTATTGGAATGCCTTAGGGAATGATGGTGATGTCTACTAACACTTTTTGCTTTTCTTTTCTCCTCTGAAGGCTTGTGACTCCCATATTTACTTGAGCCACTCTCCTTAACCAATTTCTTTTCTATCCTGTTCAAACCCTCTAATAAATTCATGTTAAAGTCATCCTACTGCTCTTTGGCTTGCATAAGCCTTTCATTATCAACTTTATGGCTTTGGACATCCTTCTGCAAATTCTTAATGGTCTCAACCATATTCATATTTTCATTCCTTTCTTCTCCATGTCCATTGGAGTTCGTTCCTTCAATGCCCAAATGGACATCCACCCCTCTGCTCTCATCTTGTTGACTGTAATTCCCCTATGCTTCTTCCATTCCTATGGAATCTGCATTGGTCTGATTTGATCTAGTTGTTAATTCTGCAAAACGTGCAACCATTGACACTTATCAGGCTAATCATTCAATAATTCATGAAAATATGCACCATTTTGATTCAATATATACATTAGAATTATCTCTCCTGATTTCCTGGTGTTATCGCCATAAAAATTCTAGATAAGACCCAAGTCTTGAAAACACAGGTGCGCAGTGCCTTCAGGGATACATCTGTGAAATAAGGTGGTTTTCTGAAACCACTTTTTCCAAGACGCGGTATCACGTGTCTCGACATGTCAAATCCACCACTCGTGGAGCGGGCGACGACTAGTCAGATCACCCTGCTTCACTCATTTGGTACTTTGTAGCCATGTGATGTCAGCTGAATGCTGCCATGTAATGAACTCAAAAGCTAATCATTCAAAATGGATTAGCCAAGCATGACAACCCAACACTCTTATACGTAATCCGTCTGCGCTTCATAATTGGAATTCTATAACTAGAAATCCTCAAGTATGAAGGTATCTGTGTATCCATAACTGAAGTAATCTCCAAATTGCTCAACTTTCTGCTCTCTATAAAAGAATTTTGGTATTCACAACCTGAGACACATGGACAAGGCTAAATCAAGTGAGACTGGTTATTCGGGAAACATGCTAGACTTTCCTACGAATAAGGAGGAAAGGGTCCTTTCTCACATTCTAGCAACTAAATTCCACATAGAGTTGGCTATAGACTCGCAGTTGGAAGTCAGGATGAATCCCACTATGAATGATTTAGTCATCAACAAGCCAACCACTAAGAAGAAAAGGAGCAAGCGACAGAAGAAGGAGGATCCATGGCTGAAGTGGCCGAAAGTGTTGGAGAGAATCAACCGGTTTGGTTAGATTATTTAAAGGAGGAGATCGCTAATATGAAGTGAGTCTTCAACTAAAATTAAGCATGTTTCAGTGAATTTTTGAACAGATGATAGCGGAGATAAGGAGCACCAGAGATGATAGTCCTGTTCTTAAATGACCCTTTTTACAACAGGTTAACTACTGTCATCCCCCTTTTGTAATTTTGTGATTAATATGATTATATAAATACATAAGCAAATTTTAGACTGTTTATTACAAAATTATATTTGGTGGTGTTATGAATCTTGTTTTCTTTTATAGTATGCTTTTCTTGTAAGCTTATATTTCATTTTCATCTGTCTGAATCAGAGGAATATAAAACTCAAAATTCTTTTTAATTAATGCTTCGATGTGGTTGCATGTTTCTTTTTCTTCTAATATTATGCAATTTAAACTCAGACTCATCGCCTTCCAAGCGACTTCATGTGCACTAAACTTCAACCTGCACATTTATATTTATCATGCATAGCAACATCTCAAGGTTAAACTCTTTTCTGCACACCTATATCCACTATGCATTTCTTTTCCGTCGCATCGATAACTTGCGCGTACTACTTTTGCATTGTGCACCAACACCCACTGCGCATAGTTTTGGTATCGCGCACCGATACTCCACATGCATTTCTCCCCATGCATTGCACCATGTCAAATTTCAATATCTTCCATCGCGCACAATAATCTGCATGAACCATTGAACACACTATCACGAGACAACTTATACTCATACTATGCCCGTACCAACAAAACTCCTATGTGTTATGCAATACTTGCGTACCCCATGTGCACATTACTATGTGCGTGCTCACCGCGCAGGGATAAATTCAGCACGTGCATCCACACATAATAATGTTCCACGCGACGCCACAATTTACCATGCACACTTGCACGCCAACGTTTTCCCGCGCGATGCCAAAATTTACCGCTCACGCCAACACACCAAGATTTTCCATGGACACTCCGTGACTTGAATTTTGGGTCACTTCGAAGTTACTCTTCTGTGAATATTCGCTTCAACTGAACCCCTCTAGCCCATCCAAGATCAATGTTGAACTAAAGCTTTGATACCAATTTGTAACGTTCCCCCGACCACCCTCGGGCTGGGGTTGCCACTCCAGAGCAATCTCTCATGCTTTGTCACCAGTTGGTAACATCCCCAGCCTTATACAGGCTGGACCATGCTACTCTAGGGAACACTTTTGTTCTCTTACTGTGGAACATATGGTAAGTAACGTTCCCCCGGCCACCCTCAGGCTGAGGTCGCCACTCCAGAGCAATCTCTCATGCTTTGTCACTAGTTGGTAACATCCCCAACCTTATACAGGCCAGACCATGATACTCTAGGGAACGCTTTCGTTCTCTTACTGTAGAACATACGGTAACATACCCAGTAATCAACTGAGTTATGCCACATAAAATTTCTCTTAAAACTACATGCAACTTAAACACATACATACAATATTCTTGCGGAAGATTTACATATAAACATAAACAAACCATTACATTCTGTAATATATGACTTTATACAAAAATAACAGTAACCACCGATATGCAACATATACAATAAAATACCCATAAACATACAGGCAATTATAATCACATATATGATAAACCGTAATATAAGCACGTAAATAACAATGCAACATATCATTTTATCATACAATTAGTACTTATATTGGAAAGTTTGTCACCAACTATGTACAAACCGTCCACAAACCTCCTAGCCTTAGAATACACTGTTCATCACTCTCAACAGTGATTCACCCCCGAGCTGGGATTGAACTCCACCTGGGTAAAGGGTTCCTAACCAGGCTAAGGCTCATGGACAATAGAAAAGACTCCATCTTAGGTGCTCACTAAACTAACAACCTACAACCTCTCATTCCCCACATGCCTGTCCCACCCAAGGAAGTGTGCTCCTTCTCTGCTCAACAATCCCTCGGCTTCCCCACTTCCCTTCTAGGGCTTTAGCAACAGGCCGAACCAGAAGTCTCTGAGTGCTGTAGCTACAGTTTAGCACCTTCAGGAATCAATCCCCAAAAATTCCCATGCTCAGAGAATTTCTCATGGGCCTGACAACCTGCTTCTTCAATCCCGCTCCAAGCTAACCAGGTACACCAACCGAAAAAGGCTATGGGAATAGGCTCAGAAATGGTGAAATGGCTATCTCAAGGATAACATAATGCGTGAGTGAAAATGGTCATGGAATCATTGACTGGATAACTGAGTGAAGGAAGAAATCACTCTGAAACTCCTGATGAAAGTGATGGTGAGAATGATGGTCCCACTGTTGGTCTAAAAATCCCCGTGAAAAAGTGACCAAATGAGCTAAGTCCCCCATGATATGAATGCATGTCCCCAACTTGACACTCATCATATCGGAAGTTACTTTGGTCCACTTGTTCCTAACTTTAGAACTTAGGATAAAATAATTATCCATACTTTATACTTTAGGAAATATTAATATAATATTCCCTTGACTTTTGGCCCTCCCTTTCCCTAACTGGTAAAGTTCATCCCCTCTTTTATCATGGTTGGTCTGCGCACAACGATGTATTTTATATTAATCATGAGTCATGTACAAAATGGGTGCATTGGCCTTTGACATCTAGGCATTCCGGCCTAATACCAAAACATAAGCATCCCAGATTAGAATAACTGGCTCACTAGCCTATAACACATATCATATACACAAGGCTCACTGTCCTCCATACTGCACGCACTTTAGTTACTGTGCACGGTATCCGAGAATGTGCATACTACATCATTTTACTGCATTGTTCATGCACGCACTATGCCACATGGCATGCATTACCAAATGATGTCAAAACATCTCACCAGCTTAAGTACACTTATATTACATTTACAATTGGGTTCGGCCGAGGGATATTACAGTCCTCTATTTATTAATTAAACAACAATATCTACAACATCTACCTAGAACTATAAGGGAAAACCAACATGCAATCTCATACTCCTTGCACGCTCCAAGATTATCCTGTTCATCCTTTATGACACACCATTTTCTTGTGGTGTTCCTGGAACTGTATTCTCTCTACGAATCCCATGTTATGAACAGTAATAATTAAACTCCTTGCTGCAATATTCACCTCCATTTTATGATCTGAGACACTTCAACCTTTTTCTTGTCTCATTCTCAACCAAATATTTCCATTTCTTAAAAGTATAAAAAACATCATATTTTTGTTGAATGCAATAAACCCAAGTTTTTCTAGTTGCATCATCAATAAATTTGTTGAATGCAATAAACCTAAGTTTTTTCTAGTTGTATCATCAATAAAAGTAAATATAATAACGAGCCACAAATAGATGATACCTAATTTGGTTCCCATACATCTCTATGCACAAGCTCTTAACCTTTTCACTCTTCTTTTCTTTTTTCGACTTTTATGTAAACTGCCTCTCTTGTATGTTTTCCATAAACACAATGCTCACAGAAATCCAAATCAATGTGTTTAAGATCTGGCAAAAAATTCATTTTATGAAGTATCTGCATCCCCTTCTCACTCATGTGTCCAAGCCTATGATGCCACAATGATGTATCCACTCTTGTGGAAGCTAAAGATATAGAAGAGTCAATATTACTAGTACATAAATACAATGTACCTACCTTCTCTCCTTTTGCTATCATCAATGATCCTTTGGTGACCTTCCACACCTTATTTGTAAATATGGATATACAACCTTCACTTTCCAACTTCCTTGTTGAAATTATATTTTTCCTTAGATATGGAACATGTCTTACCTCTTTCAACAACCATTGTTTTTCTTTATTTTTACCTTTCCCATTCCAATAATTTTGCATGGTGCATCATCACAAATGAACCTGTCCAAAGTCACCTTGAACATAATATAGAAAAAGTTTCCTATGGGGTGTGGCATGAAATGAAGCCCCTGGATATACTACCCAAGACTCAGAAATATTATCTACAAAAATAATCAAAGCATCTTGTAACACATCACATGTTACATTTGCTTCATGTTTTTTCTCCTGATGTCCATCTCTTTGTTTCTTTGGAGCTCTATAGTCTTTATTCATATGTCCTTTCTTCCCACAATTCCAACACTCTATCTTTCCCAGTCTAGATTTGGATCTAGCCTTCCTAGAATTCCCACGGTTTCCTGAGCCCTTTCCTCTATCCTTTCGTCTTCCCTTGTTCTCCATGTTCAACGCATTACCTGATGTCTCACTTGTGCTTTTCCATCGCATTTCCTCGCTAAGGATAACCACCAACAACATAATGAAATTTTAAAGTGTTTGAACGAGAGACATAGTTACTTACAGCCATGACCAAGCCATTCCAGCTTTCTGGCAATGATCATAAGATTATAAGAGCCCCGAACTCATCATCAAATTCCACTTTTACATAACTTAGTTGATTAATAACCGTATTAAATTCATTTAAATGATCTGCAAGAGACCCACCTTCTGACATCTTCATATTAAATAATCTTTTCATTATAAATACCTTATTGGACGTCGAGGGTTTTTCATATGGTTTAGCCAATGCATCCATCAACTCCTTCATTGTCTTTTCTTTCAAAATATTGAAAGCCACCGACGCTGCTAGGCTCAGCTGTATTATTCCTAGAGCCTTTCTATCAAGAATCTCCCATTCTTTGTCCTTCATGGCAGTCAGATTCTTTTCTATTCCACTCAATGGTAGGAATAGATCATTCTTATATAAATATACTTCCATTTGCATCTTCCATAACTGGTAGTTTTGTTTGTTAAATTTCTCAACCCTAAACTTTCCATTTTCTGCCATTGCTCCCACTCGAACGAGGAACCCTCTTTTCCTGCGAGTTACCTTTCACTCTAATACCAGTTGTTAGAAAACATGATCACATGGCAATAAAATAAAACAAGTGTGGAAATAAAACACAGAATATACACAATACAATAGAGACACAGATATACATGGTTCAACCAGTGTGGGCTACATCCACTAGATAAATTTCCAGGTCCTTCCTCTATTATTATCCAACAAAATGAAGGGATACAACCTACAACAAACCTGCTGTAACTTCCTCTTCTTTCTCTCACAATCTCCTCTCTCAGAATACAATATTTAGACTGACACATAGCTGTAATACATTTCCCTCATAAAATAGGGTTTCCTTCTAGGAAAAAAATCCTAACATAACTTCTACCGTCATATCTGTGACCTTATACTGAATGGTCTAGATTTACATTGAAATTACAATATACATTTACAAGGCAATTTTTCCTTCAGTGCCTTCTCCCCCAAATCCCCATCTGGGAATGCTGTCCCCTGAACCATTTCTAGGGGCCTACTTTCCCCTAGACACCCCAGCTAGGGGGATGGATGCCCCAAACCTCGTAGGGGAGGTAAGCCCCCCTGCACTCCCCCGCGTGGATGAGTGTATATTCTTCTGGGGTGTAAAGTCTTCATGGGGTATAAACACGGATGAAAACAAAGACCTTTGAATCAAGAAGATAATTAAGCTCCAAAACCAATAGATACATTGCAACATGGTGACTATGAAGCAGGGATAATGTTAAGGATAGAAATTTATATTAAAGTGTAGAAACCTGGTCTAATCTTACTAGTCCTTAATATGCAAAATGTAAAATGTTTGGTGATACTTTTGTAAAAATATTCAAATTTATATAGTTTCTATAAAATTTTGGTAATTTTTAAGGTAAAATAATTTTATTCTATGGAATTTTGGTGAATAATTTTTTATAAAAAATGGATATTGGCAAATCTTTTTTGGGGAAAAACCATGGAAAATTAGCCCATTTGCGAAATTTAGCCCCTAAAATCATCTATGGTGCGGAGACACACGAGAACAATAAAAAGAATGATGAGGTTGATGTATGGGTGATAATCCATGGTGAAGTGAAGATAGGAATGGACTTTGAGAACGGTGGAAGTTTTGGCCAAAGGAAAGAGGGGAAGATAAGGAAAGCGGCGTAGCCCCCTCCCAAGTTTGATGTTGTTCAACATTTTTTTTTTTGTGATGTCGAGAGGGCCATCGAAGAAGAGAAAGCATGAGAAGAGATGCAACACTCGAAATAGAGGTTGCTTGAGGAGGCCTGGATCCATGAGGAAGTACAATGAGTGACGTAGAGGTCACTGGAGGAGTCTTGTGCCTGCGAAGAATTGTAGCGTGCTACACAAAGATCCTAGGAGGAAGCTAGAGTGTGTGAGGAAATAAAGCATGTGACATACAGGTCGCTGAAATAGGTGTGCAAGCAAGAGGAGTTGCAACGTGTTGAGCAGAGGGCGATAGATGAACAAACACAAGAAGAGATAAAGTGAATGATTCTAGAAGAAGCACTGTGTGAGTTGGGTTGTGAAAAATAAATTGAGGGTGAGGTAAGTATATTATTGTGTTGTTGTTTAATATTGTTGAATGAAATTGATGTTGTGTGAAAGTTGACACAAATGTTAGCAACTTGCACGGGGGAAGAAGGGATAGGGAGAGTTATATCAACCCCCCTACTAGAAAGGGATGTATGTCAGGTCAGCAAGCAGAAGCGCACTGGATGAGATTTCAATATGACAACTCAAATAAGTGGTTATGATGTGGATGGGGTAATGTTGGATCTGTGTTTCGACGTGAACATCCTGCCAAATAAGTCTTGCGAATTGATGGGTACACTGAACTTGGTTTGGTTTCCCATTCAACTATGATTGAAAAATCAATACAAAATATAACCTATAGGACGGTTGGAGCAAGTCGAAGTGAACATAAAAGGGGAAAAGATGAAGGATGATTTTGAAGTGGTAGAGATCATTGATGATTCTAATCCATAGCCTGCACTACTTGCCATTGATTGGGCCTTTGACCTCAATGTTGTGTTGAATATGAAGAAGATTTTTTTTTTGTTTGAGATAGACATCCTACGTGTGATAGCACCTTTGGACCTTTATGAATGGGATAGGTACAATGAGCCAGTTGATGAGGATGCATGGAGCTCGGTTATTGAGAATATCTACAATATTATGGGGTGCAGGGAAGATTATTTCAATCTCACAATGGATGGAGAATTGAGTTGGAGGAGTGTAAAGTCCCACGATGCTGATTCAAAAGATTCCCTAGAGAGGTGGTGGCATAAGATGTATGAGGTCTCTCCTTGAAGATGTGCAAAGATAACTAAATCAGTGCAATGTATTGGCTCTGAGCTATGCGATGCTATGCGACTTGATGGGACAGGGTCGGGAGAATCATTCCTAGTACAAATGGAGAAGATTATTCCCCAATATCGAAGGGTTAAGAACATGGATTTTATAGTGTGAGGAACAATTGTGCATTGGTGGGAAACACACCACACAAACATAAAGGACTAGGCGCAGGTGGATAAGTTGGAAAAAGTTAGATTTCATCCCATCTATAACTTGGAATTGGTAAATCGGTATAAGGGAACTAAATATCCCTAGGAGCACATTGACTATTGTGAGTGGTGTTGTACTTCTAAGAATATTCCTTGCACCCAATGGGTCCATCGATTTGTTCATACTATGAATATGGTTCGTAGGAGATGGTATATTTGGGAGGAGCTCAGGAGGAAAACAATAGACTAGGTTCATGTGAGTGCATATTTTTTTCTCAACATTTAGTTTTACGGTAGAAGATCCGACTCCTAGAGAGGTGCTCTTTGGGATCAAGATATTTATCTTTCATCATCAACTGAAGGATACCACGCTCAAGGTGAGGTGCTCGTATCATTAGTTGGTGGAAAATTTGAAGAAAGTTGTCCATTCTTGGAAGGTTAAAGTTGACAATATTAATGAAAATGACCACTAAGGAATATAGATAAAATAATCTGAGGGAGAGCAGGCACTAAAGGGGAAAGAAACAAATATTGTTGCACCGGACTATGATCATCCGATCAAGAAAAATAAATATAATATCGACATTGAGGAAACATCAAAGATGGCTATTATTGGGGACTATTGGGACAAAGAGACTATCACCCAGGTCATCGACCTACTCAAGGAATACAAGGACTTGTTTCCCCACAACTTCTCAGAAATGAAGGGAATCACAAGATCATTAGGGGCGATGAAGATTCATCTCAAGCCAGACGCCAAGCTAGTCAAGTGGAGGCCTTACTAATTTAATCCCAAATATAAAGAAAAGGTGTGTAAAGAGTTGGATCAATGTTGGATTTTGGAATCATTGTCCCTGTGGAAGAGTTAGATTGGATTAGTCCCATGGTGGTGCAACCCAAGAAAACATGTGATATCCAAATCTGTGTAGATCTGAGAAGTCTTAATGAAGCCTGTGTTCACAACCCTTTCCCTACTCCTTTCACCAATGAGGTTATAGAGAATTTTGGAGGGCAAGGAGCCTACTCATTTACAGAAGACGTTTTGGGGTATCATTAGGTTTACATCACAGAGGAGGATCAAGATAAAACAACTTTTGCGATGGAATGGGGATCCTTTTCTTACATTGTAATGCCATTTGGACTAAAGAATGCATCTACAATATTTTCCAGGATTGTGGTCACAACCTTTAAAGAATTCATCCATAAGTTTCTTGACGTTTTCTTGGATCACTAGATAATGTTCAGTCTGTTAAAATAACATATTCAAGCTCTTCGATTGATGCTGGATCGATGCCGCCATCTCCAAATTTCACTGAACATGAAGAAGTGCATCTTCTATACATCTTTTTGGACATTTTTGGGGCATGTGGTCTGCAAGGATGGAATTCTAGTTGACCAAGCTAAAATTTATTCCATACTTGGATATGGTATCCCCCACCTCAATTCACGAGCTGTGCACCACATTGGGTCATACTGGATATTATCGACACTTCATTCAGAACTATGAACAAATTGTTTCCCCCTTGGAGAAATTGCTGCACAAATATATTAAATACATTTGGATATAAGAATTCCAAGAAGCCTTGGATACTCTAAAATAGAAACTAGTCACTGCGCCCATTCTAGTTTTTCTTGACTAGTCTAAGCTCTTTTATGTTCATGTGGATGATTTGTTCATCGCATTAGGAGTAGTCCTGGCGCAATTAGATGAAGGTAATATTGACCATTCGGTCTACTTTTCTAGTCACACTTTCTTCAATGCCTAAAAGAATTATACAACAACTGAGCGCAAGGGCCTCTCTATGGTATATGCCTTGCAAAATTTTCTCCATTACTTGTTAGGGACACTTTTTAAATTCTTCATTGACCATTTTGCACTCAAGTATTTGGTCAAAAAGCTAGTGTTGGGTGGGAGAATATGTCGCTGGTTTTTTTTTTTCAAGAATTAAAATTTGAAGTAGTTGTCAAACCTGGGAAAGTGGGTTATCCCTAAAAGAGGGAAGTTGGGTAAAACAATTAGAATATAACCCTTAAAGGAAGCTACTTGGAGAGTATAAATAAGAGAGCAAGGGTCTCTTATTTTCACCTCTTGAACTTAGTTAAATATCTATTTTGTGAAAGGTTATTTGCAGGTATAATTGACAAATCTGAGGTTGTGTGAAGCTGAGGAAGTGAAGAAAGTTTGATGGAAAAGTTTTGGAGTTGCAGAGGAATCCTCATGGGTCAACTAGTGTTCAACAAGCGAGGCACTGGTAAAGTGGAGAAAAAGGGTTGGAACAGATTGTACAAGCTGAGTAAGCTCAGGAGATCAGAAGTATGATTTTCTAGGTCAGTAACAGAGCTACATGTATGAACATAAGCTTGTTTTATAATGTATGGTGACAATATATGGTTGAGTTTTGGAGCATATGCTTGAGGCCTATCTTGGATGCATGGTACAAACCCTAGTGTGTGGATTGAGACATCTCTGTTAAGGTACAGTGCTGGTTATGTTAAGTACTTATTAGTAAGGTTATGACACTTTATTTATGAGGTATATCATGGGTAATGTGATACTAGATATAGGTACATCATTGATCTATTGAGGCATATTCTTGGTACATGTCTAGAGGTATTATTTCTGCATTATACTTGATGTAGTGTAGTGAATGGTTTTGAGGTAGATCTGTTGTAGTACATGGCTGGTATATTTGTGAGATCTATTGACATATCTTGAGGTGTATTGTGAGAGGAATTTGTTGGTGATCTTGGTATATGGTTAATACATGCTTGATGCTACATAACATATAGGTTTTGGCACATGGTTTGATATAAGGGTTTATGGTAGTGTGATGTATTGTTAGAGGCCTATTTGTTGGATATATTGCTGTATGTATTTGGCATATGGTTGAGTTACTAATCCAGATTATTTTTGGCACGACATGAGAGTGGATATATAATAAATAAATGTATAGAGATATCTCAGATATCCAATAATATAACATAAATGTATCAGAGATGCAACCATAAACACAAAGATACAATAATACACAATTTTCTATTAATGAGAGAAAATGTACAAAGACTGTAAAAATACAAAGTGAAAGACTCGCTAGAATGGTGGCAGCTTATCTCTGAGAAGGGATGTGTCCGCTACTCGCATTTGCAAGAAGATGATTTTACAATGAGGCTCAAAAGGCATTTTTATCATAAAGAAAATCCAAAACCCTAACCCTGGAAGATGAAAAGCCAACAATTTTGTGGACCCCATTTTGGGTAGTTTTGTGTATCAACTTCCCGAGAGTGTAAATTTGGCATACAATCTCCGTTTGGGGCACACAATAGCTCGTTGGAAAGGAATCATAGAGGAGATTCATTTTGGGGTCTCAATGAGAGCCTTTGGCTATTATTGAGAAGCTCGATCCTGAAAAACATTCATTTAGACCCTCAAAATGGCCCCAGAAGTTAAAAACTGCTAAAAATAGTAAATTACCAAAATTGCCAGAAAATAGTTTTGAGCCAGTTGGAAAAGGTGGGTGGCCACTGATATCCACCTATATCAATCCTCCCTCCTTAGGAAGAAATGGTATCCATTGCGTTGAGTTCCCGGGGGAGAGGGGAGAGCGATTGCTGAATCTGAAGCTTTGTAAGTTGCTTGCCTTGCTGGAGACATTGCACTGCTTGGTTTGTGGAAGGCTGTCACGAACCTATTATTGGCGGGGTTGAATTTGTTCAACCAGTTAGGCTACATGAGATAACTATGTGAAAAATGAATCTTTTCGCTTTGTTTGAATCTTTCCAACTTGCTTCTGTTGGATAAAAGGTGCTTGGACCGAGGCTGTAATGGTTGCAATATCCTTTCGTTCACCTTTTGAACAAATTGTGAAGAAGCTGGATTTTGTAGTATGAGATACTAATTTGCGGCATTGTTTAGGTGGGATAATAGTTGGAACTACCTCTGGTATCCTGTAGAGATGACCCCCCAGAGTAACAATGACACTACGGGGTCGAGACTCATAGATAACATGATGCTTCCACATATATGGCTAACCAAAGAGAACATCACATACATCCACCAGGGAAACATCACATAATACCTCATCCTTGAAGGGCTGGATGCCGTATGAAAATCAACACTATTGGCTGACATGAAGATCTCATCCTTATCGAAGCCACCCGATGTTGTATGGATGTGGGTGTGGTGTTGTTGACAATCCCAACTATTTGACAACCTCTGCTGAGATGAGGTTCTTCTAGATTCCACTATCAACAATAAAATGCAGCAAGATCCCCTTCACCCACATCTGTGAATGAAAAAGGCACTCCCCTTCTTTAGGATTTCTTAGTTCTTCTTGTTGAATTGCTACGGTCACAACAATAGCAGTGGGGTCTTTGTCGACGATCTGTCTTCTATCAATATTTCCAGAATCAGATTCTGAATCATGGTTCGACTCCTTATCTTTGATCTTGGCCACAAATGACGGTTTTGAGAGACATTCATCGATGTTGTGACAAGGGTTTTTGTGGAAATCACACCATTTTCCAGTGTCCTTCATCTTTCTATGACCCTTATTTTCCTGTGGCTTAGACTTATTTTCAAGAGACTATTTGATAGGGTCGTATTTATCATACTTTGGTTGTTGTAGATTTGCAAACCCAAACTCCCATTTGTTCTGGTTCTTAAATTTATGCTCGATTTTAACAACATATCAATAAGCAACACCGAGTGATGAGATGTCCAGAAAATCCATTTCAGTTTGGATGTATCTATGTAGATCCCCACGATAATTCAGAACCAAATTTCGTTTGGAGTCTTTGATACCCAACTTGGTGCACAATGTATGAAGGCATTAGTGAACTCCGAAACTGCTTGGCTCCTTTGTTGCCGTAGTGTGGTCCATCTCATGTACTGACCCTCATAGTTACCAATAGGGTAGTACTGTTCCTTTACCTCATCCAAAAAGAAATCCCAATTGGGAAAGGCCCCATATATTCCAGAATCCTCTGTGAAACTTTGGTCCTAGTAAGTTTCCCACGAATGTTTGGCATGGGGGAGAGACTTAAGGAGTGTGAAGGTGACCTTTTCCCTGCCGGAGAAATTATGATCAAAGAAATAACCTTCTAGCGGATTTAACCATTTTTCTAAGGCATCGAAATCTATCTGTCCTTCAAATATGGGAATATAAAAATTAAATTTTACCTTGAAAGGTGAGGTACTTACAAAGTGGCCTCTTGATAAATATGTTCCTGTTGTTATCGATAGGCATTGAAGGATGTGGGAAAAATTCTCCATCATTTGGTCCTTCTGTGGTGTGAGAGCTTGCTCAAGAAACAAATTAATAGAATCATCTCTCTCATTTTTCTTTTCTTCCACCATGGAGGGTTTCTTGGGCGTGCAAGAGTGATTGTCTTCAAGAGAGACAATCTCGATACCCAACTTTCTATACTTGGACCTTGTCGGGGACATGCACTGAAAAACGATCAAGAGCAGCCTGCTCTAATACCACTGATCCATATTATTTTGAGCATGAAATGAGAGTTGAGATATAATAAAGCAATGTATAGAGATATCTTGAATATCCAATAATATAACATAAATGTTTTAGAGATACAACCATAAACACATAGATACAGTAATACACAATTTTCTATTAATGAGCGAAAATGTACAAAGACTGTAAACATGCAGAGTGAAAGAGTCGCTAGAATGGTGTCAGCTTATCTCTGAGAAGATATATGTCCGCTACTCACATTCACAAGAATATGATTTTACAATGAGGTTCCAAAGTTGTTTTTATCATAAAGAAAATCCAAAACCTAACCTCGAAAGATGAAAAGCCAACAATTTTGTGGACCCCGTTTTGGGTAGTTTGGTGTATCAACTTCCCGGGGGTGTAACTTTGGCATACGATCTCTACTTGGGGCGCACGAATTCTCCTTGGAAAGGTATCATTGAGGAGATTCATTTTTGGGGATCAATTAGAGCCTTTTATCATCATTGAGAAGCTCGATCCTGGAAAACCTTCATTTAGGCCCTCAAAATGGCCCCAGAAGTTAAAAACTGCTAAAAATAGTAAATTACCAAAATTGTCAGAAAACTATTTTGAGCCAGTTGGAAAATATGGGTGGCCATCGATATCCACCTGGATCAGTTACATATTGGAACATATATTTGATGAGTTTGCATATACATGAGGTGTATGGTATGGTGATGTTGGTACATCTTGATGAGTCACATCTTGATCTATAGTTGATGCATGATTGGTACATACATGGTACATTGTTAGAGGCACTTGCTAGTAGTATTGTTGGCACATGGTTTATGGATGATGTAGCATATATGCATGGATATACTTTTATAAGAATATCTTGATTGTGTTACATATTGTTGCTATTTGTGGGTAGTCTTGGTTGATGCACATTTTGGTGATATTATGCATATGGTCGAGAGTTGTCTTGGTGAATATATCTGATTTGGTTGATGAGATTGATGAGACAGGTTGATGTGACAGGTTTTTGTGACAGGTTGTGTTGTGCATAGTTGATGCACTTATGTTGGTACAGGTTTGGTGCATAGTTGATGCACTTGTGTTGGTACAGGTTTGGTGCATGGTTGTTGCACTAGTTGATGGTATAGGTTGAGGTACAGGTTGATGCATGATTAATGCATGGTACATGTTGTTGTGACTGTGACAGGCTGGATAGGTTAATAGGTTACAGGTTGACAGTGATAGAGTGTCAGTGGTAGTGGTTGATTCAGTGACATCGACTGGTTGTCTACATTTTGAATTTATATTTCAGGGCGGTTGGACGGGGCAAGGAAATGGGGTTGTAGCCTCCTTCTGGTTGGTGCCGGAGAATCAGATAGTTGGAGCTTCCTTTAGGTTTGAGCCTGAGAACTAGGTGGTTGTATCCACCTTCTGGTTGTAGCCGGAGAACCTAGGGGGTTGTAGCCTCCTTTTGGTTGGAGCCAGAGAATTAGGGAGTTGGAGCCTGAGAAAATAGGGGGTTGGATCCTCCTTCCAGTTGGAGTTGGAGAATTGGAATTTGGTGCTTCCTTTAATGTAATTCTTGACATATAAGAAAAACATTCCATGGTTTTGTCCTGCATTGGGTTTCCATGTAAATATTGGTGTACTTTGTATTGCGTGGATGTGTTTATTATTGTTCATTATGCTATGATGGATGTTAATGTTTATGATGCAATAATATATTGATGATGAACTGATGAACATTGTTGAATAAGTTGAAAGATATACATTGTGGTTTCAAGGATTAATAAGTGGTATAAATTGATCGTTACTGATTCAATCCCCCTCTCAGTAATCCAATAGTAATGTGAAATGTGACGACTGGGATAAATGCATCCCCAAAGTGTTATGGGCCTACCACACAACCTACAAAAGGATAAAAAAGCACACTCCATTCAGATTGGTCTATGACAAAGAAGTTGTCATGCCATTATAGTTTATTGTTACCAGACTATGGATTTCTCTAGCCACTCACATGACAGATGAAAAATAAATTCAACACAAGTTAGATGAAATCATGGAGCTAGAATATGATCATTTAGTGGAGGGATTTATCCAAGTGGTTGAAAAGTAGAGACAAAAGGAATGACATGATTGCAACATCTTCCACAAAATCTTGCAGCCAGGTTCTTTGGTGTTGTTATATGATATCAAATAATTACAACACCCAAGTATGTTGTGTATACGTTGGTTGGGTCCTTTATACTTGGTTAGCATCAGTGAAGCTGGTGTCGCCAAGCTGGATACATTGCTTGGAAAACTGCTCAAGGGACTTTTCAATGGAAGCAGGTCGAAGGTGTACTATGGCCTGTAGAGGTCACCTATTAGTTAGCTCCAGTTATCCAACATGAAGATTTCATGGGGCAGGGTTAGAGCAGGATGTACAATGGGTAGAAGAAGTACATAGTCAACATACACTCCATTCACACAGAAGGACTAGATAGATGGAAAAATTGCAGATTTCCAAGATTTCCAATTCAGGTCGAAATTATGACTTACATGTAAGGTACCGAATTTGGAAAGGAATTTACATGGGATGAGTCTATGCCACCTGACACTCCATTACACTGAAATTTCAAGCAATTTAGGTCAGACTGATTGCACACAATCCTGGTACAAAATTAGTTATGACACTACATTCCAAAAGGCACATCACCAATACAATGGATCCGAAATGTTATCTCCTCATCTGTGGGGTGTTGTTGAAACTCTATACTTCTTCTCCATTCAATCACATCATCCAATTATTTCTCTAATTCTATTTTTCACCTCTGATAGTTCTCCACTCTATATATATCCACTTTTGCACCATCATCCATTGGAGAGATCCTCCAAGTCCCCTTCTCTCTCGACCCCACCCATCACCCACCCTATCATTTTCTCTCCACCCATTGCTATCACTCCATTTTCAACTAATATTACCATTTTCTAGTTAATTCCTCTTTTCATGTCTCAACCTAGTAGAATTTCCATGGCGTATAATCCCCAGTCTGACTAGGTAGCCTACGAGCCCACATTCTAGTTTTCACGACGATTGACAATTCACCATTAGCTACTAGGCAGAGGTCCCACCCACTTATTCACCAACAATACACAACCAAGTACCACATAGTTCCATGAACTGTTCTTCGAAGATGCGACGATACACCAACTCTCTAATCTCGACGCTGGTTTTCCTGTTGCCATGGATGATCACCTTTGCTGAAGCATATAGCCCAAGGTTGTGGGTTATCCTCTCCCATATTTTTTCCTCTACTACCAAAACAAAGAGATATAAGGATGATGACGATCTCTATTGATGGAATTCTACCTTAGGATCTACTTCTTGTGGGTCCACGAGTAAATAAGCCAAGTTCTAGTTGCACTTGGTTTAGTTAGGGGGCAAGTTTTTGGATGATCTGATTTAAACAGATCCCTCATTCATAACTCCTAAAACCCTTGGGGAAAGAGAGTTCAAACATCTGGCCAAATAAATTCTAAATCCATCACTTACCTTGAGGACTGATCAACTCATTCCATGACTTGTTTTAGGTTGTAACTACAACTTGGACAAATGATTTTCTCTTACTCAAACTTGGCTACAACCACAACTTAGTTTGATGCTCTGGTTCGATAATGTTGATGAATTTATCTTACCCAATTCCTACATCGATCACTCAATGAGGAAGTTGGCTTGAAGATGAGCCAAATAATAGTGGTGGGGGCTTGTTGGCACCCAAAGTTTTGGGTAAAATATTGTGCACGTGCACAAACTAAGTTGTGCACGTCTATTTCAGTTTTTTGTGTGCTCAAGCAGCTATGCGAGGGGTGACAAGAGGTGCACATGCCATATCAAGTTTTGATAATGCACACCAGTTTGATTTATTCCAATGCATTCCAGTTCAATTTTTGTGATGCATGCTAGAAATCAAGAAGTCATCGCATGCATGCCAAAATCCAGAAAATAATCTTCGAGAAATCTCCTTGAATGATTACTAGAGGAAGCATGAGAGAATGTGGAGCAATAAGAAGATGATCTGGAAAGGTAATTGAGATTGCCACGATTCCAGAGGCTACGTGGAAGGCATGCATGTGACAAAATCATGCGAGACTAGCAGTCGAAGGAGTGAGGGGGGCATAACTAAAAGTGACCGAACACCAGAGCCGAGAAGCAGATAAAAGGAAGCAACGGAAACAAAAAGAGAGTTTGCTAATTAGTTAGTTGGTTGGTGGTTGATGGTTGTGGGTATTATTATCCTTGAGCTCACTCTAAGCCTATGTTTTGTATTTTCTCTGGCTGTAAGTACGAGTCTATTATATATGCATAGTCCAATTGAAAGCATATAGCGCTAAGTAATGTAATGCTGGGAAAATTTATAAGAGAGAAGAGATCTGTTGTTGTAAATGAATGAGTTGCTCAATGTATGTCTGTGAATGATTGAATAATGATGATAATTAAGATGTAGTCATTATGGACCTACGATGTGTCAATTATGTTTCTATTGAATGAGTTCTTTTTTCTATGCACTATTAATTGTTAAGTAATCTATGATGGATAATATGAATGCAACCCTAGATGAATTTATGTTCCATTAGTCCTTCATCACCGACACAAGACCAGATGGTCTATGTGATCCTCATGGTGTCTTAGGTGAGACCTTCTTAATTCTTGGTCGAGGATTGATATGCCGATGCCTTGGGGTTTTTGTTGGTCAACTCCGAACAAACCTTGGGTCTTCAACCCCCAATGTTAAGAAGGATGCAAACAAGCGTGAAATGACCCAAAACTCAACCCATTGATGCTCTCCCACCCGTTCCTTACCTTTTTGTTGGGACTTATCTTCTCTTTTCTTCTCTTTACTTCTATTTGTCCTTGACTTTAATTTTTTATCCTCATCGTCTGGTGTGGGCTGAATTTTGGGTGGACACTTTGTGATGACCTGCTGAATGTCATCCTCGGTGATGCAAAAGTGAAAATTATGGTTTCAGACTTCATATCTGTGCGTGGGGTGATGAAAATATTATGGAAAGTACAATCAAACAAAAGATAGTCCTATACCTATCCATGATGTTGCATGGTATGCAGAGTCCTTGCATAACTTCTTGGATCATTTCCATAAACCATATCTTGAACGAGGTGTAGTTCATAACTTGGATCATCATATATTTGTTGTATTATAGCTCTAGGAATTTTTTCACGGGTATGGATGGTGAGACCTAGTGTCATACTTGCGGTTCCCTAGTGGATTCCACATTATCATCGTCAAAATAAGTACCACCCATATGTAGTGAAATTCCTTTCCAGAATCCTTAACTTCTAGGAAGTCCTATATGAATTCGTTCAGTAAGTATCGTGCCCAAGCCATCCTGACTCCATCGATGCAACACTCTGTGGTGACAAATACCCCTAGTGGGCACTCATCCTTATGACACTCGTAAAAATTTTTGTAGGAAAGTAGCTAGGTGGAGAATTGAACTTCGTTTTCATTTATTTCTATGATTACCATTGCTCTTGACGCTATGTGTGTTTCATACTTCACATACACCTCCTCATGCATTGAATCCTTAGAATTTATTGCTTCATTCATATCATATCCTTCTGTAGGAAGGCCCATGACTAATATCATTTTGTTGATGTTTACTTGATATGGATTATCAATCTAGAGGACCCCTCCATGCAATTGAGTGAGCAAGAACCATACACATGATTTGATGGACTGGTTGCCCTCGAAATGTAGGAAACTAATAAAGAAATTATCCATGATTACTTGAGAGGATTTTTCCATTTCTTGGTGACCACTCATTGTTGTCCATATGCATGAGTAATCACCTATGTGTATGGGTCAAAGAACTGTTCCTCATCTTGTATGAATAAGTCTGCATATTTTAGTTGGGTAAACCTCCCTAGTAGAGGTCCTCTGATACTTACATTGGTCATTATTTCCATGTTATGAACCAACTCCCTTACTATGATAACAAATTAATGGATAACATACCACTTCGAGGGGGAAACCTCCTATTTACAATATATCCAATTCAAAAGACAAGATATGATGATATAAGATGATCCCAAGAATAGGTCTCCTTAGTGTATATATATAGGAGAAAAAGGGTACAATTATAATGAAAGGGTGCAATGGAGGGTTCTAGCTTACATACAAATATAACACTAGAATCTTAATAATTCAATATCTAGGGCTTAATAAGGGGTTTTATGCTTAACATGGGGATTTTTCTAGGGCTTAACACACCTCTCCACTTTAAACAAGTTTTGTCCTGAACACTTAACAAACTATGAGTGTTTCTGCATAAAGAACCCATCTTCCCATGTTGCCTCTTCCACTTGTAGGTTCTTCCATTTGATAAGGTAATCAGTAATTGCTCGATTTCACAACCACTTAATCCTTGTTTCAAGGATTTTTTCTGGTTCTAGTATGACTTTCCCTTCTTCATTAATCTCTGGTAAAATAGTTTGGATTGGGATCTAGTCACCGATTACCTTCTTTAACCAAGAAAAATGGAATATTGGATGTACAAGTGAAGATGGGGGAAACTTCAATTTGTAAGCCATACTTCCAATCCTTTGAAACACCTTATAGGGGCCATAATATTTGGGTGCTAATTTATTGTCATTCTTTTGTTGCTTGAGTGACATCCTTTATATGATTGTAGCCTAAAAAATACCCAATTCCCCACTTCAAATTTCCTTTCATTGCAATGCTGATATGCTTGTTGTTTCATCCTATTTTGTTCCATAACCAATTTGTCCTTCAATAATTTGAGAAGCTCTTGTTGGTTCCCTATGCGGTCCTCCATTTCCTGAACCTTTGTAGTCTCTTTCAAGGGCGGTGTGATGGATGGAGGATGATATCCATAAAGTGCAAGAAATGGGGACATTTTTGATGAAGTATGGAAGGATGTGTTGTACCACCATTTTTCCAAGGGAAACCACTTGAACAATTGTGTTTGTTTATAAGATGAAAAGAAACAAAGATATCCTTATATAAATTTATTCACAATCTTAGTTTTCCCATTGGATTGAGGATGGTAAGATGAGTTGTGAGCCAATTGAGTACCCAAAAAAGAAAATAATTCAGTCCAAAAATTTATAGTGAAAATTGGATCTCTGTCACTTACAATAATATTAGGGACTCCATGTAGCTTTTGGGTAGTTTCCATGTAGCTTTTGGGTAGTTTCACTTACTTTCTTTAAAAGGATGAGAAAGAGAGAAAAAATGGGCATACTTTGTTAGTAGATCCATTAATACTTTGTTAGTAGATCATATTTGGGTAAACCTCTAATAAAATCCATTGAAACTTCTTCCCAACATTGAATTGGTATAGCTAATGGTTGTAGGAGACCTGACGTCTTGATTTTCTCTTCCTTATTCTGTTAGTATACCACACATTTAGACACAAAATTTTGAACATTAGTTTTAAGACCTTCCCATTAAAACTCCTTTTTGATATTATGGTAAGTGTTCGAGAACACTGAATGTCCTCCTATAGGAGAAGTGTGCAATTCCATAAGGACCTTCTACTTGAGTTGGGATTTCTTACATAAATATAAGCGATCATGATACCATAACAAATCGTTATTCCATACAAATTTATTTAATGTACTGGGGTACTCTTGTAGTTGTTGAATTGTCTTGAATACCTCTTGATCTTGCTTCCATTCTATCCTTGCTTCTTCCACCCAATTATATTGCGGAATAGAAATAGCACATAGTGAACCCTCTATTTCTTCTTCTTTTCTTGAAAGTGTATCTACCACAATATTGTGTTTTTGTTTCTTGTATATAGTTTCAAAGTCATAAACTAGCATCTTTTTAACCCTTGTTTGTTTCTCTTTTGAAGATAATCATTTCTCTAAGAAATACTTCAAACTATCATGATCTATTTTTACTTTGAAGTCTCTTCCTATTAGGTAAGGGCACTATTTTTAAACTGCGTGTAGTATGGCCAACATTTGTTTTTCATAAATGGGTTCTGTTAACTCCCAAAGTAAAACCGTCTTTTCGGTTGAACTTTGTAGAGGATATCCTAAGCTATTGGTTGCATGCTCAACTAGTTTTCTGTTTTCATAGTTCAATAAAATTCTTGATACTTGGTTTATTCAAAAGGTGCAAAA
>SNQJ01S0003573.1:448267-502813 GCA_010110895.2 Picea sitchensis
AGTCCCTTTAGACACCTTACCATTTTTAGGGAACCTCCCATTTAAGGCTTCTAAAATATTATTTTCCATTTGTTCCAACGTTCCATCCATTTTCTGCTCCATCGTTATTTTCATCTGTTCTGTATTTTCATCCATCTTCCTTTATATTTCTGTTTGAGTATTCATCAAATCCACCTTTTTCATTGACCTATTATTCAATTCATTGATTTGACTAATTTGGATAGATGGTTTTGTATGTCATCATTTTATTCATGAGTCATAGAGGAGCTTTCTGGATATTTAAGTGGTGAATTAATTTTTGGATGTTTGTTTTGATCCATAGAAAAAATTCTTTATTTTTTTTTTAAATGAGCTTGCTAACCACAAAAAACCTCTTAAAATCACTAGAAAATCACTTGTGCAAAACCCTAACTTCCATAATAAATACATCATAAAATGTAATGATTCAAAATATGAAATTTTTTTCACATGTACTTCACTATGTCAACTCAGGATTTTGAAAATTTGAAAGTCTAAAACTTCACCGAAATTTTTTTATAGTAAAAATGCCAAGATAACTGATTTTATGATTAGTCACAAACCTTGTCTTCCATGGACTATATATATAAAAGTGTAGTGCACCAAAACATGAATTTTGACCACTTTTACTATCACATTTTTTCTCAGTCTCCCCAAAATTTCACTATCTAAAACCTCTCATAAAAAATGTTGTAGCAAAAATACCAAGATGACTTGTTTAAAACTGAATTCAGGATGAGTCAAAAACCCTATATTCCATAGAATATATCTCCAAAAGTATAATGATCCATAACCTCAAATTTTTACCAGAGTTACTTTGATATGTTTTCTAAATAACCTCCAAATTGCATTAAATGAAGCGTCCCATAAAAAATATTATAGCGAAAATCCCAAGATGACTTGTTTGAAGCAACAAAACCCTAGGATCGATGCTCTGAAACCAAATGTTATGAACGAACGCCTCGAGAATGACAAAAAATCAATGAATAATAGTCCAATTCTAAGGGGAAATGTTCTTTATGATATATCCAATTATGAATACAATATATTATGAGATGAGATGATCCTATGACTAGCTCTCCTTGGTGTGTGTGTGTGTGTGTGCGTGTGTATATGTATGAGACAAAGGGTAAAATTATAATGAAAGGGTACAATGAAGGGTTCTAGCCTACATAGAAATATAACACTAGAATTGTAATAATTTAATATCTAGGGCTTAATAATGGGTTTTATAATTAACATGCAGAGGCTTTGTCCAAGGCTTAAGATTCTAGCTCAGGAATGTATTGGTGTTTTGTCACCTGGACCTTCTTCCATGCTTTGGGCTAGTTAGAGGAATCCATAATCCTTATCGATTTATTGGCACATATAGTTTTTTGTTTTTCCATCCCCTACTTGGGAACTTTGTTCTGATATCACTGTGGCAACAGTGACTTGGGAGGGCTACTTGCGTTAGATGTCTGTAATATATTTTATCAAATGGTAACACTCTCATAGCTCTAGTCAGTTTGTGCTCGACTCTCAGATATGTACTCCACTTACTCTATGGAAATAATGAATGGAAGTAGTGCCTTTGAATGTTAAATACTTGGTGGGTGACCTCCCCCCCCAATACCCGATTGATGAGTTATCTCTCAAGATCTATACCCATCATTAATGTTGGCATGCGATACACTTCCCTACCATAATTGTCATGCACCACAGGGAATTATTTCTAAATTGATTTTAGTTCCCTGTGCAATCATCACCTTGTGTGAGCACTGGCGACCTATCTCTCTGCCGCCATATCCGCTCACATCTTGGTATCTAGATATCATGTTTAGCTCCACCATCCTTTGGTTTGTATTCATATATTTATACATTAATCTCCTCCAAATATTCAAAATATGTTTCCAAGTACGACTTGTCTCACTGATCCAGATGGATTTCGGTGGCCTCCCACCTATTCCAACTGGTTCATTTTGGCAGCTTTCCAGTTTGACAATTTTTTCCTAGTTTTTGGGTCCCTGACTTCCGGGGCCGTTCTGAGGCCCTAAACAACATTTTTAGGGATTTCCACAGTTAGAATGTAGACGAAGTCAGATTCTGACGACAACATGTGTAGTCCTCAGATAGACCTTTCCAGTGGGTTATCATGTGCCTTAAATGGAGACCGTACGTAAAATTTATGACCCCGGGAAGTTGATGTACTAACTTACCCAAATGGGGCCCACATGACTTTTATCACTTCATCTCCTAGGGTTAGGTTTTTTGATGTCTACGGTTTTTGACATTCCTATTTATTGTAAAAAAGGCCTTCATAACCTCATTGTAATGATCTTCTTGCGAATGAGTGCAGCCGTCACATCTCTTCTCAGAGATAAGCTGCCACCATTCAAGCAAGCTTGTTTTCCGTTGCATTTTACAGTTTCAACTTATTTCCTTATTGAATAGAAACCAATTTTACTATATATCTTTTATTCAGTGTTAAGCATATTTTGATAATAATTTGTATTCATTTCATTCTACTCATAAAATCTGGATCAGTGGTATTAGATAGGTTTGTTCCTTGTCGTTCTTAATGCATGTCCCCAACGAGGTCAGGGTACAAAGAATCGGGTCTCGAGATTGTTTCTCTTGAGGATGAAATCTCTCACACACCCAAGTGACCTCTCATGGCGGGAAAAAATAAAGACGATGGGACAAGAGATTCCTTCAAAATGTTGCTCAAGGAAGCCCTCATGCAATAGAGGAACGAGATGATGGGTAACTTTTCACAAATACTTCGACGACTACCAACAGGTGACACATCTTTCTCAAACAGAGGCACCGCCCCTTTCAAGGTACAAATCAACTTCGATATTCCTATATTTGAAGTTTAGATATATGCATATGCCGTAGACAAATGGTTGAATATGCTAGAATGGTATTTCTCTGTCCATAACTTCTCGAATAGAGAAAAGATTACTTTTGTGCTCCTCAAAGCTGTTCCCCATGTTAAATATTGGTGGGAAAATTTCTACGAGCAGAAGGAAACAAAGGAACCCTCATTATTTATAGTCAAGGTCACATAGGAGTGCTCCAGGGATGTTATTAAGGAACAATACTACCCCATTGGAAGTTATGGTGATCTGTACACAAAATGGACCACATTGTGGCAGGAAAGAGATCAAGCAGTGCTCGAGTTCACAAATATCTTCCATACCTTGCGCACCAAGCTGGGTATCAAAGATTATGAGCGACAACTGGTGCTCAAGTATCGTGAAGGTATTCATAGATACATCTAGGCCAAAATGGATTTTCTAGACATCTCATCCTTGGGCGTGACCTACTGATATGCCGTCAAAATTAAGCAGAAGCTTAAACAAAATATGCGACAATTTGGGCCTGGGAACCACTCATAGAAAAATCCAGGGAAGAGAAACCCCAACCTGTAGAACAAAGGAAATATAAAAGACAGATTTCCTCAGGACAACCAGTCCAGGCCGCAAGCAAAGAAGGACACCACAAAGACAAAGAAAGATACTGGGAAGTGGTGCAACTTCCATAAGATCCCCTGGCATAACATTACTAATTTTTGCTCGAAGCAGTCACTGGTGGATGAGGTGAAACACTATGAATCAGATGCAGGTTCAAAGTCTGATTCAGAACCAAAAAGGGGGAGAAAATTCATTGATGCAGAACCTAGTGCTACCGTTGCTACCACCAAGCTCCAACCTGGTGAACTAGATGATCCAGAGGAAGGTAAGCACCTTTTTCATTCACAGATGTGGGTGAAGGGTACCCTGCTGCACTTCATCATTGATAGCGGTATCCAAAAGAACCTCAACTCAGTAGAGGTTGTCAAGTGACTCACCCTGCCAACAATGTCACACCCACAACCCTACACCACTAGATGGCTCTGCCAAGGAAGCAACATCCACGTCAGCCAACAATGCCACCTGTCATATAACTTCAAGCCCTTCAAAGATGAGGTATTGTGTGATGCTACCCCTCTCAAAGTTTGTAATGTTATTTTGGGCCAACCATATTTATGGAAACACCATGCTATATATGAGTCTAGGCCTTGCAGTGTTATTATTACTTTGAACAAGAAATTGTATAGGATACCTGAGGCAGTCCCACCTAGTGCTATTTCCTTGATCTCTTCCAAGCAATGCAGGAAGGTTATCTCTCATATGGGGAAGTTTGTATTCTTCTTGATTCACTCTCAGAATGAGCGAAATATCATAACCACATCCAAGGTATTTGTGGCCGACCTATCCACACAATAAAATCAAGTGGATAGGGTCATGGAAGAATACTCAAATATCTTCTCCTCACCTACCGGGGTACGTCTACACTGTCAGTTCAAGAACCCCATCGATCTGACCCTGGTGCACCTCTTCCCAATGACCCATTCTATCACCTCTCCTTGTTAGAGAATGAGGAGATCAAGCGACAGATCCAAGAACTACTCCACAAGGGGCACATTCATCCCATATCATCACCTTGTGGGATCCCAATTGTGTTGGTACAAAAGAAAGATGGAACTTGGCGACTCTACATTGATTATCAGGCCCTGAATAAAATCACAGTCAGAAACCTATACCTGATTCCTTGAATTGACGACCTCCTTGATAAGCTCATGGGGGAAAAATAATTCAACAAGATTGATCTTAAGTTTGGCTACCACCATGTCCTGATAGAATAGACTGATGTATGGAAGATCGTATTCAAGTCAAAGGAAGGTATTTTTGAATGGTTGGTCATGCCCTTTGGTTTAACAAATGCTTCTGCCACTTTCATGAAGATGATGGACGATATCTTGTGAACATTCACCAATACTTTTGTAGTGGTGTATTTGGATGACATTCTCATTTACAACAAGACTTGGGAAAAACACTTGCATCATATTCAACAGGTTTTGCACACCCTGCGACAACACAAGTTATACGCGAACTTGGAAAAATTCTTCTTCGACATGGACATGGTCCATTACCTCGGCTACATCATTGATCAACATGGTGTACATGTGGATCTAACCAAGATCCAAGTCATCCATGATTGTCCATCCCCAACCACACTCACTAAGCTTTGGAGCTTCTTGGGCCTTGCCAATTTATACCATAGGTTCATGTTGGGATTCTCCCATATTGTATGGGTCCTCAACCAAGTAACCAGGGGTGTTGGTAAGGAGAAATTTGTGTGGGGTTGGTCCCAACAACAAGTGTTTGATGATTTGAAGTAAGTTTTTTTCTCAGCCGTAGTACTTTTACTACCGGACCTGCAAAATCCCTTTGATATTAAGACAGATGCTTTAGACTATGCTCTCGACACCGTTCTCACTCAACACAACCACCCCGTGGTCTATCATAGTGAGACACTATCATATGTTGTCTGTAAGTACTCTACTTATGACAAAGAAATGTACTTCATTGTGAAATCTTGCTACTAGTGGAGACATTACATTCTTGGGAAGGAGACAATGATCCAAACTGATCAAAAGTCACTGCAGTTCATGCAGAAACAAGAAAAATTGTAGAATAAATGCCATCATAATTGCTCCACATACTTGCAACAATTCCACCTCAACATCAAGTATAAAAAAAGAAGCACCAACCAGGTCCCTGATTTCACAGCCTGTCGCGACACTCACCACGGTGCTAGACTCTTGCGGCTATGAGACCTCTGGATGGCCCCAACTCTATGAGACAGACATGGACTTCACCACCACCTACCAAATGTTGGGCGCAAATGCAGTTGTCACTAATTTCCATATTTAGGATGGGTTGCTGTGCTGTCTGGGCCATATTTTCATTCCATCAAGCAAGTGAATGAAGCTGACCTGGGAAGCGCACTATAGTTAGGTGGCATGACACTTTGGTGTCGAAAAGACAATGAAAATGTTGTAGAAACATTTCTACTGGCCAAAACTTCGACAGGAGGTCAACAAGTATATCAGGTCCTGCACTGCCTATGCTATTGCCAAACCGACCACTAAGAAACAAGGCTTGTACACCCCTCTGCCTACTCCTGATAGGCCATGTGAATCCATCTCAATGGACTACATGTCGGGCCTCCCATCCACCAAGCGGGTAAATGACTGTGTTTTTTTGGATGTTGATCACTTTTCTAATAAGGTGATTCTGGATGCCTACAAGAAGAGCATCACAATAGAGGCCACTGCCAAGCTCTTGTTTGAACAAGTCTGGGTACATTTTAAAATCACACAAACCATTGTATCAGATCGATAAAACCGATTTCTCAACACATTCTGGTCAAGCCTCTGGTCACTGCTGGACACCAAGCTCACCAAATCCACGGCCTTCCACCCCCAGATAGATGGCCAAACCAAGGTCATAAATCGAATGATCATGCATATCCTGCGCATGTATAATTCCAAGAATCCTTGCACATGGGATGAGATTCTTCCCTATGTCCAACATAGCTACAACCAAGCCCTGCATAGCTCAACTGGCTACATCCCCTTTCAAGTGGTGTTGGGATTCCAACCATTGGGTCCCATAGATGTTGCACTACCCCTTGCAGTCACCTCGATCGACTCATCTCCTGCTCCAATTGAAGCTAACAAAGCCACCCGGTTCATTGAGAAGATCCAGTACATATTCCAATAGGTTTAGGATATCCTACAAAAGTCTAATGACAAGTACAAGCAACACCATGATCAACACTGAGTGCCACATAAGTTTTAGGTGGGAGACAAAGTTTGGTTGCACTTGCAGAGAGAACGCCTTACAGGACCCCATTGGAAGCTTTGCCTACTCTGTTATGGGCCATACACCATCACCAAGGACGTGGGTGATAATTCTTTTGAGCTCAACATTCCTCCTTTCCTTGTCTTGCACGCAGTGTTCAATGTGGATCTCCTTCAACCTTATTTCCCACCATTATTGGACACCTAAGAGATAGCAGAAAAACTGACACCAATAGAGATAAACCCCGACTGCATAAAAAAAGAATCCAGTGATCATATTTTTGACAAACAGGTCAAGGGCACTCGCCAACAAAGGATCCTACTTTATCGAGTTGTCAAAGTAGGGCAGCTCCTACACCAAGGCAAGTGGCTCACCTGGGGAAAAATTCAACATAAATTTCCTCATCTGATGGGGTAACTCAACACGATGGAGACCCATGATTCTTAAGGGGGGAGGATTTATCTAGATGTATTTTGGTGGCCTCCCACCTATTCCAACTGGCTCATTTTGGTACTTTTCCAGTTTGGCAATTTTTTCCTAGTTTTCGGGTCCCTGACTTCTGAGTCTGTTCTGAGGCCCTAAACAACGTTTTTAGGGCTCACCACAGTTAGACTGTAGACAGAGTCAAATTCTGACGACAACATGTATATTCCTCAGATAGACCTTCCCAATAGGCTATCAGGCGACTAAAATGAATATCGTATGCAAAAGTTACGACCCCAGGAAGTTGATGTACTAACTTACCCAAACGGGGCCCACATGACTTTTGGTGCTTCATCTCCTAGGGTTAGGTTTTTGGATGTCTATGGATTTTCCCATTCCTGTTTATTGTAAAAAAGTATTTCAGAGCCTCATTGTAATGATGTTCTTGCAAATGAGTGCAACCATCACATCTCTTCTCAGAGATAAGCCACCACCATTCTAGCAAGCTTGTTTTCTGCTGCATTTTGCAGTTTCAACTTATTTCCTTATTGAATAGAAACCAATTTTACTGTATATTTGTTATTCAGTGTTAAGCATATTTTGATAATAGTCTGTATTCATTTCTTTCTGCTCATAAAATCTGGATCACTCACCCCACTTTATTGTGCTGACCTATCTAATTCACCTACTTATTACTTATATAATGAATAATCTATTTAATCCCTATTCCAATCATGCGTAGTTATTTTATACTACGCACTCTCGTTCTGTGTTGTGTATGTTAATGAAATGCATCCGACCCTGGAGCGCCATGGTGCTACTTCAATTGAATTATATTTATCATCCCCTACCATGGATTTCCATCGGGTTTTGTAGATTGTACCATGTCAGTCAGATCAGTGTACAAACCTTGGAATGGTTTCAACTTTTGTAGACATAACTTATTTGGTGGTTTGGAGTTTGCCAATAGCGTAGGGTGTGCATTGGAAATTTTTTGTGTGGTGTTCTTGGGTGTTTTCTTGTGCCAGTTCATTAATTAAAAAAATTTCATGGGCTAGAATCTTACCTTAATATACCCATCAATGCATAGGTGTTCCTTTGATTATTGTGTCCATGACATGAATTCTTTTCATCTCAAGCACCAACTTTGTCATTTGTGCCATAAATTTGTCCACTGGGCCTATACCATCAAACCTCGGTAGGTTGCACAACTTCGATATGATCCAAATCACCAATTTGGTTATTCATGTGCATCTCTAGGTTCATATATCTCATACAACTTATTTTCCCATCTTTCCATAACATCCTTTGAATCTATGTCATAGGAGCAAACACTTCTCCAGCTCAGTTCACCATTGGTTGTTGGATTCACATCATCGTCCTTGCACCCTGTAATGTTGTAAATGTTTTTTATGATGGAACTCTATGTATCTTCATTCATGGTCTCATTATATTTGTCACCCTCATTTGGATGCAGTGAAACAATCATGCGTAAGGTGTCTATCTCAAAGGACATATGTTGCTGCTTCAGGTTCAATATGCCATTGTTATTGAATGCCTAGTCAATGCCAAGTAGAGCTAGATAAGGGTATGAGTTATCCATGATCTCAATGACCTTGAAGTATACTTTAGTCTTCACCCCATCAATATTCACTTCCACTTTCTCCAACCTGCCAATATGATACATTCTATATTGGTTGGCAATCCTAAGTTTAACTAGGGACAACACCGAGTTTGGTTTACCCATCAACTCCCATGATTTCTTCAAAAATATGTTCACATTAGATCCCAATTCCAACATAACAAACTCATCTCATAGCTTCTGAGTTCAATTGTCATATTAAAATATCTCCCTATGTGCTTCCTTCTACTTCCATGACACACATCTCATTCTGGTAATGGAGAAGAAATTGCAACATTGTTCTCCCCTTCTTCCATACATCTTGTCATCATGTGGGTTAGTTTCTTTGCCACTACAGGTTCATCCAACATCTTAAGACAACAATCCAAGAAGTCACTTACTTGGTTTTCTGATTTAATCTTGGCGTAAGTGTTGATATACGTTTCCTCTTGTGTCACGTGCCACAACTTTTCATGCATGTGTTCCTCTTCTACTGCCTTTTGTGTTGCACATTTAACTTCTTCGCACATGTAGGCCTATTCTAGTGCCCTTTGCGTCGTGTGTTGGAATTCTTCACGCATGGGTTTGTTCCAATCCACTTTGTGTCATGCACTTCAATTCTCTGCACACACTATCCTCTTCTAGGGATATTTGTGTGTCACATGGGAATTGATTTTGTTGCACAACATCAAACTTAGGAGGTTATTGCAATGATTTTATGATCTTATACGAATGAATCCTTTGTCTACCACCCATACATCCGCTTCTTCTTTCTACTCTTGACCTACACGTGTCTCATCAATCACCATATTGAAATGTCCCTTATTTTATTCCCACTTGGCTAATAGATCTGGGAAATCCTCTGTGACATGGTCAGTGCTGCAGCAATATCCATAGAGTGTGCATGGCTTGGCACATAATCACGAAAAATGGCCTATTTTTCCATAGTTAAAATAAGTAGATGGTATTCCCATACCACCACCGAATCCTCATCCTCTTCCTCTTCCATATCCTCCTCGTTGGATTCCTTGGTAGCCTCCTCTATCGAATCCTCCCTAGTCGAATCCTTCGCGGTCTCCACCCTTCTATTCTTCTTAGATATAGAATGTGTTTATCGTGTGCTCTTGCACAAACTGCAACAATCAACAATTGTTCACATCATGTCCCATGGATTTTCAAAACTCACTGAATGAAGTGTGCATAGTTTTTTGATATTGTAGTGTTGGGAAACGATGAGGTATATAACCCCATTTTTTTCAAATCTCACACCACTCAATTTGTGGTTTGGTCAGAAATGGGTTCAGCGTGCCCATCACCATATAACTTCCTGACAAAAGACACTCATTTTTATGGTGACCTTCTGTGCAGCATAAGGTACACCAACCATTTTTGTGCACCACCTTATCCTTAACCATATCTTGTACTTGTAGATTGTGAGGTTTGGAAGCTGAGATTGTATGAGTGCAAGCTCTACTGATGTATCTCCACCTCCTGGCATAGAATCTAAGCACATTGTAATTTCCATGGAATTTTCTTGGTTTGTCACTTTTTGTTGGGTGAGTAGGACTTGAATGTGGGGTAGGAGTCCTACAATAATCCTTTCTCTATGTTAGAAGTCTTGGATATGAAACATTAGTCTTTCCAACAAAATATTGAACTGTTGGTAATAATCCCACATGGTTTCTCCAACTTGCTTCTTTATCTCTTTGATCTCAGTTATATATTGTGATTCCAACTCAAGATTCTAAAATTCCCTAAGTATGTCTCTCTTTATATCCTTAAGAGACCTTTCTTGTCCCACTGGCATGGTAGCCTTGTACCTAATGTACCATGTCAAATATCTATCTCTGAATGTGGTCTCTAGCTACACAATCTTGGATTCCTTGTTTCTTAGTCTCTTAACAAAATAAATATCTTCACATGTGAACCAATGTTGTTTCACATTGTCTCTTCCCATCCCATGAAATAGGAGAAGCTTAAGGGTTGAATCTTGGTTCACCATACTCGATATCGAATTGTGTCTTCCTAATTGACTAATACTTGTTGTTGCTGATACTGATGCTCTCTCTTGTGAAGTATTGCTTACCTCAATTTCTCATTCACTCGTATCTTCTAATCTCTCATCTTCTACTTGTCTTAATTTTTCACTTTCCTCGGTTATTTATTCTTGATGAAAAATGTGTAAGGGGCGTGGTTCAAAGAAAGGGTTCCACCATACTCTCTCATCTTCTTTGGTGCTTGATCTAAAATAGCTCCCTATCTCTAGCCGTGCAATCCTTCTCTTAATTTCTAGGGCCTATGTTCCTTCTTGGAGGGATCCATCACTATCATGCATTGCATTGGTGCTACTGCTCTGTGCACCATCTTCCTTTGATGTGACTACATTTCTTACTATCCAAGGGGATCTGAATTCATTTTCTTTGATCCTACTCCCAGTACTTTTGGTATCCTCTCTTGATATCTCATCCCTAGGGCTACGTCTCTTTGAAGACCTCTATTCTTCCGCACTTCTCTTTGGCACATATATTTGTTACACACACCCTTCTGGTGCAATTTCTTTTCTCTTCATCTTGGATCTTACCACTTATTAGTCACATATTGCTTTCTTCTCTTTTATTCTCTTCTCAACTCACCTCCTTAGCTAAGCTCTTATTATGTATCTCTTGACTCTTTCTCTCCTTTGATCTTATGGATCCATTCTCTTCTCACCTCATCTCATCTTCTTATGTATCCCTTCTGTTGGATCCACTCTTTCATTCATCTTTTCTTATGCCCCCTTCTTTCCATCCCCCCTCCCTTCACGTAAGGGGGTTTACCCATCCATCCTATTAGGATCCATGTCCATCAACCCCTTTTCCATGAACAACATATTTATCCACAAAGGGATTTCTTCCAGTAATCTCCTTTTCGAGATGGATGCAAATTTTCTTTCAGTACTTCAGAAGGATTTGCTGCACTCAATATCAAAATCAATGATATAACCTTCTTTCACACATTGAAACCAGAACTCAATAACTTTGGCCCACTTATTATCCACAAATATCATCTTATTAACTGCATCTTGGTCCCAAACTAGTGATTCTTGCGCTCCCCATATAGAGTTAATCTTAGTTTGTCTCTTTATCCACTCAAGTAATAAACAAGGAAATGTAACAAAGAAAATTTCATGTAACTCTATATAGATTTGCCTTTGTTTCCATCATTTGAAGTTGATTTGCAGGTTCTTGGTCCCTTGTCACATGAACTCATCCTCATTCTCAGAGAGCCAGTCTTGTACCTCCTTCTTGGAAGGTTTCCACCTCATTTCCTTGCTTCAACATGTACAAAACCTTCAAGTCCTGACAACAGAACCAATTGTTGACTTGCTTTGGGGTTTAGAGCGAGGGTTTGATAAGCTTGACCAACAAGTACCCCATAGGAATATGCATATTCAATCTTCAAGGACTGAACAAGGTCTCACCCAAGACACCATGAGAATAAAAAAGACCATAGGTTTTGTATGATGTGTGAAGGAATATAGCATAGAGGAAACATTCATCATATAGCCATGCATTCATTCATAACTACCATAATATTACTATGCAGAATAATACAGAACATGCATACATTTAGACAACAACTCATTAGACATAGATAAAATGTGTTATAGACTTTATTCATTAAACTCAAGGGAATTCATATACATTTCCATACACAGAGGCCAAAGCCTTCTTAGGATGCATTTACAACAAAAAAAAGACGATCCATTCACTTAGATCTCCTTTCTCTCTCCTATTCACACACATAATATCTCTGAACATAGGAACTATCACACATCTAAACTAAATCTCTAACTCATCTACAACTTACATAAAATCATCTACTAAAATTCACTCTTATTTAATAAAAACACAACCCTTACATATCTCCATGCATCCCACATATCTCCCATGGAGTGTGGAAATCATAAAAAACCTTTCCATCTCACCATAACCTCGACCATGATCAGTCAGGTTGTTACAAAAATGGTTACAATAATTGAAGACCTTTGAGGATCCGACATGAATGTGATCTCTTTGAGTCACCATGCATAGTACAAAGTGGATTGGTGTGCGTAATAAAACCTTGTCTAATGCAAGTGCTGAACTTGGTGCCACATGGTGCATCTTCTTGGGCACACACACAGTGCTGACATATGACGCGCATACAATTTATAAAAAACCTTAGGGTGCCAATAATCCACCTAGTCCAAGTGCACCACCTAATAATCCTACATTACATGCTCAATTTGAAAATTTTCTTAGGAATGGTGAAGTTTGTTTGGGAACTAATGCCTCTAGCTCTTGTGCTAGACCTAACATTAGTGTCTTTGGAATCAATGGCATTGATGGACATGTATATTGATTTTTTATTATCAATCCAATGGTATCATCTATGTAAAACCTAATGACATTAACATTACTAATGATATGGAACACATCACCTTTGTATGCTGATGATATCTTACTATCATTAATCCTAACCTATGTTAGTGATTTTATTTAATTGACTATCATATCATATTAATGATTTGATTTAAAATTATAAATATCAATTTAATAGAGTATAATCAATAACCAAATGTATCAAAGTTCACCTTGCTTAAAATCCCACGACATTTCTGTGACAACATTCTCACAAATATGTTGTTAATATTTTTTTAATTTGTTTTTTTATAATTTGAATCACAAATGTATCAATTAATTAAATTAATATCTCACTAACACACTAGATTCACATTGAGAGTAGTTTGTATAAGTTGAAGTACTATATATGACAATGTCCAAATCCAATCCACAATATTGCAGTAGTTATAATGTATCTTGAGTTGAACAATACAAAAATTACCTAATGTATAAAGTGGCATGGTAATGTTTGCAATCTTTAATTATTATTATTACACACACATACACATATAATTGAAATTGGGGAACTTATATTATAAAATCTATAGCAAAAAACTAAACACCATAGTACAAAATAGTTATCCTAAGTTTTCAAACATGAATGATAGCTTTTAAAAGCCACAAAAAAAAACTTGCAAAAGTTTACACTTATTGCATCCAAGTGATTCTTGCAAAAAAACTTACATGTATATAACTGTTGACGCTTGAATCCGTTAGGACCGAAACGACAACCTCACGAGAATACAAATGCTCTTGCCTTTTTATAGAGGTGGTACTCCTTTGTTCGAGAATTTTAAAATGTGGGACCTTTTTAGAAGTCCATTGAAGGAAAGTAAAAATATATATAAAAGAAAATGGAAAATGTTTTTTATTTTATTTTTAAAGAAAGTTCCCGAGAATGTACCAGGAAACACATACATTCATACATTTAAAGAAAATAAACAAAATTTCCTCACATCCATCATAGTAGGGCTAAATATTTATGATCACACAAAAAATTAAAAGAAAATGATCTGCATGCATAAGAGAAATTTGACAGAGTGATACATGGGAAGCTCAAATGAAGATAACAATAGATCAAACTCAAATACCTTATATTTAGAAAAACTGGGTTACAAAGTACAGTCGAGATTGTTCCCAAAATAGCTCTCTTGGAATTTCTAAAAAATATATAGTTCAATACATATTCTCTGAAATTAAAATGTGTTTGTCATAATGACTGGCATTGGGGCTCCCGTGGACCATAAAGAAAATATGTATAAGAATGAAATTTGTAGAAATAAGAAAGTGGGTGACAAAAGACGACAAGACTTGGTAAGAAGAAAAATGAAATTATCAGTCTTTGGTTAAACCTTTCTATTTAAAGAGGTGGAGTAACTGGATGAAGAGCTTGATAAAGACAAAAATATGTGATCAGTATGAAATTACTATGATGGTATCTCATGTTTTTCATTTTTTCATTGATGTCCTTTTATGGCTTTCATCGACGGTTACAAGAACCTTCTCAACTGTCCTTTTCCCTTCATCGGTAAGTTTGTCGACAACCTTTTTAAACTACTCCTCGATGTAGCTCTTCATTGGAACCACATTGATTTCATGTTGGATTTTTATATTGAAAAGCTCAGCTTCCAAGTCCCTTAGATCAATAGAAATATTCCGCAAAGCTTCTTCAATATCTTGATTTTTTTATCGAATAGTCGACTAGCCAGTTTTCCACATCATATTCACTATACTCAAGAATGCCATAGAATTTTTCAAATGATAACCCTTTAAAGATCTCAACTTGTTCGTCAAATGATTGCTTGGTTAAGAAAAACGATTTGAGAATCAATTTCGGGTCTTGGACCTCATTGGTTCTCCTGGCTAGGTTTATCTTAGTCAACGTTTTGAATAATTCTTCTCTTCTGGTTATGGCTTGACTACATGCTTGGAAAAGAATATTCAGGTTCTTAACCTTTTCCTTCCAACACACATTTAGTTTTTTATCCGGTTCAGAGAAGGGAGATCCTCCTCTCTTCTTCTCAACTCTGTCATATTGGTAACTTTAAAACCAAAGGGTACAACCACGTTGAGGTAAAAACCTTCTTTGTTTTTAAAATATGCCTGTAAATATTCATGAAAGGTGTGTGCTCTCGTTCCAAAAGAGACCATGCTCTTTGACATCTCACAAGCCTCTATAATTAATTCCATTCTTTTCTTGATATTCTTCTCCACATAGGCCCATGATGATGTGAGAAGGCTTGCCAATCCTTTTAATTTTGATGTAGGTGTGGTAGGCCCGATCATTTCTAAAGGACTAGCAAGTACTGGAAGATGCATTAAAGTTTCCTCCAATTCTTTGATTCTTTCCTTTAACCTGACATTATCTGCTTCAAGGCCTCTAATAGAATTATCTAGAGCATCTCCAATTGCTCGGTGAATTTGGGAAATTTGGGAAGGCCGTATGTTCCGTAGGTTAATCTCTGAATGAGATTTCCCCTTTTTATTATTTACATCTCTTTTCTCAATAATCAAAATTTTGGACTCGCTATAAAAAACAATGCTTTCAAATACAAAATAATCTTCTTCATCAAAGGTCTCTCTCTCAATTATTTCCATCTGAGGATTCTGGTGAGCAGTTTTCTATAGCTGGTCGACACTGGGGAACACTTTTTCGATGTCAATTTCGAGTTCCATATCCTCGAGGGAGAGTTCATGGATGTCACTTTAACCTTGAGGTCCCTCCTCTTCTTGCACAATGTTTTTTATTTTCTTCCTCAAGGGAAGCTTGTGGGAAATTTCAATTTTTCCTGAAGGAGGGTTCTTATCTCCTCCTCTGCTTGAATAAATGTTGGTTACTTTCTTAATTTGGTGGGCCGTTGGAGTGCTACTCCGATTTGTGGTACTCTTTGGAGTGACAGTCAAGGATTTGGCACTTTTCTCACACGAACCTTTTCCTCTCTGCTTGCATGACTCATTGGTGCTGAGTATCATCACTAGGTCACCAATGTAACGAGTGGGAGTGCCTGAGAAATTATCTCCATATTCATTCAAAATATCTTTAATGAAATAATTTCTGAAACCAACAACCAATAGATGTTCTACAAAAATTCCGCTAGGGTCAAACCCTTTTACTCCTTCAGTATATTTTAGATTCAGGTTGTGGAAGTGGCCCGGGAATTCATCAATCTTGTTCATATTTTTGAATATGAAGTCTTGAATTTTCCAAGGCAGAGGTATGAATTATTTTTTTCTCTTTTCATGGAAAAAATGCAACCGGTAGTTGTACTGCCTTTATATTTCAGTAACAACCATTTTGTCAGATATGTGGCGCAGAAGGAAGGAATGATTTTCCTTGGAACCAAAAATCCTTATAACGTTATAATTCTCCATTTGTTCTAGTGTCCCCTTCCTATGAATGAATTTACTCGCCTGGTCAGACATCCGGGGAGTGTCCTTTCCAAACAACAAGCCTTGAAAAAATGAGACAAATTCATTAAAAACTTCATAAAAATGCTGGGAGGCCTTGTGCCTCCATAATGTTTGATACCAAAAGGTTATTGGGTCAAATTCATAGTTTACATTCTTACACACAGATAATCTCGGGAACTGACAGCAATGCGCTATTGCGAAAACCAAATAAGATGACATAAATAATTTCTTTTCCTCCTTGTATTGTGACAAATGGGAAGAGATTTCAATGGAAATTAACTTACCCCAATCGAAGATGGTCTGTTCTTTGATCGTAAAATATAGAATGTAAATAATCATCTGAGAGATGATGGTTGTAGTTTCTTGTCCTATAATCCTCATGAAAATCCATGCAACTTCCCAGAAGGGATTTTTAAATGAGCCAACCCGCAATCTCGTGATGTCCTCAGGGACGACCGCTAGGTTCTCTAGGAATTCAGAAAGGAGGTCCATCCATTTTCATTCTTCTTTAGGAACTCCTTGCAATCTTCACCCTTGAAGGTAAGTGTTGTCTTGGGAAGTCTCAACATCTTACATAATACCTGAGGAAATAGAGAGACATGGGAATGGTCTTGCAACTGAATAGTCAGCTAGCTTGGAATATATCTCTTGGCGCACCAGGTGACCAACTCCTTAGAGTTAAATACTTTTGGGACAAAACCTGCACGCACAATTCTATACGTCTAGATTAATTCCTTCTAGGAAGAAGGGGATGAGTAGTAGGAATACACTCTGGACCACTAAAAACTCCTGTCTTCGTGCCCAAAAATATTCAATGTATCTCCACAGAAATTTTGTCGAGTCATTGCCATAAGTTGATGAGAACGTTCCCTTACCCATATAATGTTTAAAATGAACACTAGAGGGGGATAATATAATCCTCTGTAAATCATGTTTTAATGCGTTTTAATAGGATATCTCCTCGATCCTTTCACTTATTAATGACAATCCTTTCGAACCTGTTGTTGAGGGGTCCTAAATTCCTTTAACTCAATAGTAGGAGCCAAACCCGCCACTAAGGCCCAATTAGACTCTGCAACGTTTAATGGTGGAATGGTTCTCCAGATCTTGCGATCTGATCAATTAATCGATGGGCTTTACGTAGTGATTGACAAGATGTTTTCTTGTGAAATCTCCTCCTTTAGTTCAAACATTCTCTTTTTGTATTTTCTCTTCTAGGTGGGACCGATACAAAATAAAAGCTGGTATAAACCAACTGGGTAACAAAATGGGAAAGCTTACCTAATGGAGAAGGCTGAGCTTGGGATAACCCACGTGCTCAAACATGTAGACAATGATTATTACACCTACAACAAGCCTAGTACTAATAAATTAACCTGCTGGTGTTCCAATTATTGACTAAGATAAGATTATCAGGAGAAAACATACATGCAATAAACGATGGCAAGGAAAATAGTTTCCTTAACTCTAATCATCAATCACATATTAACACAACGATTTACTTTTCATCATTAAAGATAAGAACTATAAAAATATTGAATCAGATAACTTGTCAATAGATTCAGAGGCTCTTACTCGTTACAACATCCATTCATGAGATAAAATCATAAATAATTCTTCTTCAGATCCAATCACACATGCTTTTGATGAAAAACAAAAACTTGTCTCTGGTCTGAAACATGACTTCTCAATTAAGATAGCTTCGAAATAGTTCTTTACAAATCCTAAAAATGAGGGTCTTTGCAACAACCATCGACCCTCAAAACATTCAAATACCCCCTATTTAACAGAGTTGCAGAGGTTCTCGTCCTTAGGGGATTGAGACCTAATTTTAGGTAACTGTTCGTAATTGTTTTTATTAAATTGACTACGACACTGGACTTAATCAAAAAGAGTGGTTCTCATCACACACATAATACCACTCTTGTATCTAATCTAAGAAAATGCTGGAATTAATCAATTAAAAACCACTACTGTCTCTGAGAAAGAATTGATGCATGCACTCGAGGAATTGAATCGACATAAAATAGGCCTTGGATTTACATAAAAGAGCTCTATGTTGAGTAATGGCATGCCTGCGAGCTATTGGAGGCCGCTGGAGACAACTGGATGCATGAGCAGAGTCTGCTGAAGTGTTCTAGAACCAATCTGTGTTGACCTATCACTGAGACTTAACTTTCTGTTTGTGTTTGAGATTTCAGAAGTTAAGCGCACTCCGTCTTGACTGTGACTGACCCTTCTCCTTGATTTCACTGTGATGACCTGGTCATGAACAAGAATACATGGAGGTGAACGTCCAATAGGAAAACAAGATGCGTGGAGGTGATAGGTGATATGGGGTGTAGTCGAGGGGAACATGTGGTGAAAGTTGAGCGGTAGCGGGAGTGTGAGTGGAGGTGACATGGTGACATGGTGACATGATGTCATATAAGAACGTGATTGCAGAAGTTGTCGAGGGTGGTTTGGGTCCACACCGCCTTTGGTCCTGCAATCCCCCACAAGATGCCATGTACCCTTCCAACAATACCATGGTTCCAATTGCGGGACCACTTTGGAAAATTAACGTTCGGGCAATTTATGTCCCCACAATGTAGTGTGGCCATCGATCATGTCGAAATCTGTGATATAGGTGATATTCCTTCCTTACCTGCTATGAGGATCAATGGTGTTGGTTGATTTGAGATCAATGGTCCATAATTACTTCAGGAGTTCGGGCTTCGGGCCTTTTTAATGCAAAGTTCTTACCATCCTACGGAGTGTCATATTTTTGAAGTGAGAGATCTACCTCCACATGGCATCTAGATCTAGACGGTCCAGATTCACTTCAGGAGTTCAGGCTTCGAGAGTTTTCATCTCCTTTCTCATTCAATCCTCCAAAGTGTCATATTTCTGAAGTGGGGGATCTGCCACTGTGTGTCCTCGTTGATGGATGGTCAAGATTCACTTCGGGACTTCGGGTGTTCGGGCTCTTCGGGAGTTTATGAATGCTATGCTCGAAAATATCCCAAAGTGGTATGATATGTGAAGTGACGTGGTGCCCTGATGTCATATGATGTCATGGCTGTTGATGTGTCATGGAAAGAAGGGTGACATGTGTCACGTGGAAATGGATGAATTCCACAACCAAATGACCCGAAATGAGTGCTACCTGTCATGACTGATGAGTGCCACATGTCATGACTGATGAGTGTCACATTCTATGAATGATGAGTTCCACATGATCCAACACTTCGGGCTTCAGGAGTTTTGGAATATGAGGCATGAAGTTCTCCTGAAGTAGTATGGGCCCTAAGTGACGCGATAGTCTCTCATTACTCCGGGACTTCGACAGTTCGGAACTTCGGGTAATTCTTTCTCTAGTGATTCAAAAATATCCTAGAGTGCTAAGTCTCCGAAGTGAAGGATCTGCCTCCACGTGTTCTCATTGATGGATGGTCCAAATTCACTTTGGGACTTCAGGAGTTTATGAATGTTGTGCTTGGAAATCTCCTGGAGTGGTAACTCTCCAAAGTGAAGGATATTCCTCCACGTTTCATCGTTGATGGATGGTCCAGATTCACTTCAGGACTTTGGGATTTTATGAATGTTGTGCTTGGAAATATCTTGGAGTGGTACGTCTCCAAATCTGACGTGGGAGGCTCTCGAGACTTCGAGACTTTGTCTCTTCGGGATTTCAAATCTTCGGCTCTTCGAATCTTCGACTCTTTGGGACTTTGGATGTTCGTGTACTTCATGGGTACTCTCTTGATGTTAAACTCCACACAATTTTGACATGTCGAATGCACAAAAACCGTCGATATAATTGGCCTGATGGATATCCACCATCGAAAGTAAACCTATCTGTTTCCACAATCTGAGCCTGAAATTGACCGCTCTGGATTGTTGCGTTTGTCCACAGACATTTCTTGTGCATACAAAAAGGCTTGGTCAACCTGCTGTGAGCTCAATCAATGGAAAACGTGATGACAAGCATTCCGAACCAAATACGACCTGTAATTATCCTTCAAGAAACAATAGAAACAAAAATGCGCAAATAATCAATCAAGCAAGAAATGAATAAGAAAAAAGTCACTCAGTAATGGGAAAATGACTCAAGTGGTACCCAAAAAGAAAAAAATTGACAGAGGCTTTTTAGGGTGTGCTGAGTGCTCAACAAATGGAAACTTACTGGGAGAAAGAAGAATCTTTGTTCCTACCTCAGGATCATCTGATGAAAAAGTTGGTTAAGGAATTAACTTATTTTTTATCAGAGCCTCTTTTATCATTTCATTTGAAATTCCCCAGTTGATGTATTCAGGCCTGCCTGTGGGGTTTTCAACCTTTATTCCACCTTCATTTCTTGTAACCTTGACTAATGCCCCTTTTGAAAAGAGTCGAGTAAAGAATTCAATGGCCCCAGGCCCTTTAGTTATCCTTATTCACTTTCTATGGTGTTGGTCCGTTGCCAACGAGTGTCCATAGCCTCGACAGAGTTATCTGCATACCCTCTCCTACTGTGCACTCATTTTATATGGTTGATTTTATTTTGGCAGAATTCCTTGAGTGAGTGAGAGAGGAGGACATATCTGATTTGAAAAATAGATGGTTAAGGTGAATTTTTTCTAGCTCTATCTTTGAGGTACACACATTCCTTTCTAGCTTACCACCTTTGCCTTAAGGTTTTACCAGACCACTAGGTAGACACTTAATCACTTTTCCAATGTTGTTCATCTGCACAGATTAGATAGAGAAGTCCTTTAAAACAATCGTAGGTCTCCCAACACTTCTTGTGTTGTATGTGAGTGATGAGTCAGGAACATAGTTCGTCATATCGTATGAATTGAGGTCAACCACTGTCTTGGAAAACACAATCTTCAAAAGCGTGGAAGTACTATAACAAGAAATAAAAAAAGATGCATTCCATAAAAAAACATCGTGAAAATACACACATATTTTTTTTTTTAATGGAAATATTGTTTTAGGGATTGGCCATTCACCGAGAGGGCGTCAGGTTCCCCCCTCAGATTCTGCAATCGATATGTGCCTACCCCAATTTTCTTGGCTACCTGGAAAGGTCCATGCCATAGATTCTGAAACTTAGAATGTTTTCCCTTTTGGCTCATTTTCTATGTCCCATTTTAGGACTAAGTATCCTACTTCAAAATTCTTCTATTTGGCTTTATGTTTATCAAACCACCTTTTAACTATCTGTTGATGAGCTATGAATTTTGATTTTGATTTCTCCCTTTCTTCTTCCAACATGAAGAGGGTATCAATTCTTTGTTGTATAACTGATGAGGGTTGTCCTCTAGAATCCTGAGCAAGCTGAAGAGATGGAAGATATAGTCCATTCAGGAGAATGGCTTCCTGTCTGTATACCAAAAAGTATGGGAAATTTCCTATGGCTTCCTTGGGTGTTACTCTATCATCCCATAAGGCATTATGTAGTGAACTGTGCCAATTCCTCTGGTTTTCTGTAACTATTTTCTTTAATATCCTCACTAGGTTCTTATTGGTTGATTATGCCACTCCGTTCCCCTGTGGATAATAGTTTGTAGAGTTTCTGATTATGATTCCTTTATCTATAACAAACTCTATTAATAGGGTGGAAGAAAAGTAAACGACATTATAAAAAACAAGGACGGAGGTCATACCGAACCTTGTGATCAACTGTTGTTCTATGAATTGGATCACCACCTTTTCGTTCACATGAGTCAAATGGATGGGCTCTACCCATTTCGTGAAATAATCTGTGGCAGTTAGTATGTATCTATGTTGTTTTGAAGAAATCAGTGTAATTTCTCCTATGATATCTAACCCCCATTGCTCAAATGGCCTGGAAACAACCACAGGTTGGAGCAGGACAACTGCTCTCTTTTCCCTCCCCATGCCCATTTGACAAGTTTTACAGTTCCTAGCATATGTGTGAGCGTCCTTGAACAGAGTAGGCCAATAATAACCAACTCTCATTATTTTATGAGTAGTGGTGTTTCCTGCGAAATGTCCACCTGCAGGACCACCATGGAGCCCCTTTAGAACTTTGTCTGCATCTTCATGTTCGAGACATCATAAAAGTACCCCATCATAATTAACACAGAAGAGCACCGAATTGATGAGGCAATATTGTGCTGATTTTAACCTGAGGGCTGTCCTTTCCCTAGGATTCAAGTTTTCTGGGCAAGTCCCATGATGTAAGAGATAAGTTAGTTTCTCATACCAAGACTCTTTCCCTGGGGAGACGTATGAAGCTTCACCACACCATAATTCCAATTCATTCTCCCACCTGGGGTCTTCATTTACTTGGTCCTGGGATTCAGCTGCCAGTTTGCATAACCCTTGTCCCTTAACCAGTTTAGCAAGTTTTATATCTAGATCAAATTCTTGGACTACTGCCATCCAGTTTCCTATTATTTTCCCCATCTCCCGTTGAGTGAATAGATATCGGACTGTAGGGCGAGGCACAAAGACTTTGGTATGTTTTTTTAGGATGTAAGATCTGAAGTTTTTCATTGCCTTGTATACTACATAAGCCTTCTTATCTATAGAAGGGTAATTTAGTTCGACCCCTTGGAGATTAGTGCTCATAAATGATACCGGGGCCTCATTGTTGTCATCATCCTTTTGAGTCAATACTGTAGCTAATGATTGGTCAGAGACAAAAGTATAGAGGAATACATATTTGCTAAAATCAGGACTTTGCAACACTGGGGCTTGGGATATTGCAACCTTAATATTGCTGAAATCACTTTTTCTTTCATCATCCCACTTAAATTTGACATCTTTACGGATAATGTTTTGTAAGGGTTTGATAGTTTCAGTGAAATCTGGGGTGAATTTCCTCACAAAATTGATTTTCTCGAAGAAAGATTGCATATCCTTTTTGTTTTGGGGTAATGGAAGCTAACCTATAGCCCTAATCCATTCTAGGTCTATGCGAATGCCTACTTGAGATATAATGTGGCCTAACACCTTACCTTCCTCGATGCCAAAAATAGTTTTCTTAGGGTTTAAGGATATACCGTATTTCATACACCTTTCAAAAATATGGGTTAAATGTTGGATGTGATCTTCTCTATTCTTTGAATATGCAGTCACATTGTCCAAATAGACTACTACACACTTGTTGATTAGTCCCCAACACGCTACATCCATGGCCCTTTGGAAGGTTTCCCCTGCATTAATCAACCCAAAGGGCATGCATTTATAAGCAAAGGTTCCCCACTTGGTTCAGAAGGTAGTCTTCAAACGATCTTCCTCTGAAACTAGAACTTGGTTGTAACCTGAAAAACCGTCCAAGTGGGAGAAAATATCTGAGCCAAACACGGTCTGCAAGAGTTTCTCTATTGGTGGGACTGGGTAGTTTTCCTTTTCTGAAGCTCTGTTGAGGTTCCTGAAATCTACACATAGGCGGATCTCCCTAGAATTTTTTCTCACAGGAACCAAATTTGCTACACATGAGAGGCTCCAGGGATGGGTGGTACTTCCGGAGCTTCTGCGATGTAGGAGCATCGCTCCACCTCAGTAACACGCCAACATTCCAGCACATCAACATGCATTTTAGAGAAGGAGAGGGATTGACCTTCCCATTTTCAAATTCGAAATCTGATCCTAGAGGGATTTGTGTTGTAAGGCTAATAAATGCCAAGCCATACCTTTGTACAGGTAGTGGACAGAGTCGCCTTAAATGGTTACTTGTAAACAGGTCTAGATATGAGTCAGGTCTGGATCATGATTTATGTAATGAGCCATAGGGGTATGGTGTCTTAACTGAGACAGTGATGGCACTAAGGAGGTGAAGAGGATAAGCTCGTAGAGCCCTCTTTTGTAAATGAGAGAATCGAAAGAGAGATATTTGTATGGGATATGGAGGTCTTAGAAGCAGAACTCAACATACAGTTAGATTAGGATAACTTGAGAGAATTGGGACTCTATCGTAGTCTAGTTTTTGTAAACATCTATACAAACACACAAAGATAATAGAAAAGCAATTTTTCCTACATATGGTGTGTTTATGTATTTGTGGTTATTGATATGCTTTTACATGTCATCCGCATTTTGAACATATGAAATGGTGAAGTATTGAATGAGTTTCAATTGTTTCTCATCTTTGAGTTTCGAGTGCAAGGAGTGCACATTGTCCGCAAGGAGTGCATTGACATAGGTCAATTAACCTCAAGAAAGATCAGGAGAGATACCGTTGAACCTGTTATCACACTAAATTGCCTTGGGTTTTTAGTTTGTTTTTATCCTTTTTTTTAAGCCTTAGATTTTAAATTTTTTAAGTTTCATCCCTTTAAATTTTATGTTTGGTAGGACCCCTTAGATGAATAAAGTTTTGAGTCATAGCTCTAGTTTGATCCTCAAATTGATTTTTGGACTTAAAACCCTTTTAGTTCATGACTTAATTTTTGGACTCCTTCATGATTTGTCACTAGGAATCGATCCCTCCCCTCCCATGACTAGACCGATGTGACACATCATTCCCCTCACTCATGACCTCATGGTCATGCCTTGCTGTCCTTGCTTACCTGTCCAATCATTTTTTAAATTGGATCTCTGCCCACTCATCAGGCGGTTCTGTAGCGCCTTTCCCATTCATCATGATTTCCACCACGAGTTATGATTACCATGACTGATGTCATGTTCCTTGTTTTCAGTTCCAGGAGTTGGTTAAAGATACCTCCAAGATCTCGTATTTACGAGACCTGATAACGGTTTATGATTTGAAAATTCAAGAATGCTGCGCTGCTCAAACTCATAGTTCTGACCAGGTGATAACAGTGCGACCAAATCTGATGCTGAGGTAGATTTGAGGGCCGAAGTGTTCGTGAATTCATCCTGAGATTCCACTAAAGCTTCAAACAAATGTCTTCTCCATAGGTATCCCATGTTTCCTCCTCTGCACATTAGTTTTCACAAATAATTAGCATTCAGATTTTGGTTTATCGGGCTTGCAAAGTTGTAAGGGAATCATCTTCGCATCATATCCTTGTCTCCTCTCTTTTCAAACCCGTGAACTTCATTTGCTTGTATCAAAGTCTGATTACATCTGCTCTCCATAGCTACTAAGGTTGCAAGCATATAAACAGTCTATCCTCTGCATATGCATCACGCTACGCAGAGGCGTTGCTTAACCCCTCCATGTCTCCCCTGCTTCCTTTCATTTTTGAGTTAAGAATTTTTACCCAGCTACAAAGGGCCAATTTCAAATTACCCCCTCATTGTCCAAACTCTCAATACCTATACAAATCTAAGAGGGGATTCCCACAATCAAAACTTGGCTTACTAGCACCAATATGTTTTAAAAGTTCAACCTTGTACATTTGAAGCCCGATTTTAAGTCTTCCTGGTTATTACTACCCCATAAGCCTTAAGAAGCTCTCATTCTAAGCCATGGATACTCCTCAATTGAAGAACAAAGGGGGCAAGGTGGTTAGGACGGAACCTGTGGATATGCATCTTTTTGATACAGAGCCCATAGCAAGAGAGGTATTTCAAAGAGTGGGATGCCTCTCTTTCTACTAGAATATGCAAAGAGGCCATCCAGAGGTGACAAGACAGTTTGCATTACATTTTGATGGCAGGAGAACCAAGGTTGGGGATTTGGAATTTGAGGTGACTGAAGCCTCTATATCAACTACAACATGAATCCATTCTACAGGTGAAAAGTGTTTCAAAGCCATGGCTTTGAGTTCAGCCTATGCCAAAGATCTCCTTAAACTTGAACATCAAGCCAATGATTTATCTAGAGGTGTGCCAAGGAATCAATTGATTGAACAGTTTGACATGATATTGAAGATCATCCAAATATATTTTACATGTGAAGGGAGATTTAACACATTGTACCAGTACCATATAATGCTTTTGCTGCATTTTACTGGTAAAGTTGAAATGAATATTCCTTATTATTTGTTAAGGAACATAGGTAAGATGTCAGACATGATTCAATCCAAGTATAAGGATGTGGATACTATCCTTTTCCACTCTGGATTGATCAAAATGCTAGTGTCTGAGGAATTGGGTAAGAAAGAGATTTCATGGGAACATTTTTTGTTGCTTCTCACTTTAAGTTGGATTTAACATCTACTCATCAATCACAGAATGCAAGTCCTTTATCAACCACCAGTGCTGTTAAAACATGGACTAGTAGGAAGAGAAAGGGCATAGCCCCTGTTCAAGTTTCAGAGGTCAGCAAGCAAGTCACATGAGTTGAGGAGGAAGCTTTTCCTTCCCCACAAAGAGATTTTTCACCACCTCCTCCACCAGGTTTAGAAGAGGTTCTTTCTTCTACCAAAACTACATCCAAGAAAGGGAAGAAGCTACACTTCTCCTTTTCTCCTCCAGCAGTCAATACCAAGGGTAGAATACCTTTCACAAGATCATCAATTCCTAGGGAAGTTGTTGAAGAACAATATCTACCAGAAATCCCTGTACAAAAGAAGAAGGGTAAAGGCATTGGAAAGCATGTGGAAAGAAATGAGGAAACCTCTGTGCAAAAGAAGAAAGATAAAATAAAAGCCACCAAGAAGCTTGATGAAGTAGACAAGGAAATTCCTATGCAGGTGGAAGAGGAGACCAAGAAAAAACCTATTGAGACCGTGCATGCCACCGCTCCACCTGATAGTTATACATTCAAAAGATTAATCAAGAAAATTAGGGATGCAAGAAAAGAGGTGGATCAGTTGAAAACAGAGGCCATGTCTGACAGGGTGAAAATGAAAGAGCTCATGGATGGCCACAACCATACCCTTGACTTGGCAAGGTTTGTGCCAAGAAAGGCCTATCCCTTTCATAGGCAACTCCAAAACGTTTATAGGCAGAATAGAGGTTTTCAATCAAAGAATAGGAAACTCAAGGCAGAGTTGCATCATTTTCAAGATGAAGTAGCTTAAAGAAACTTAGAGGTATTGGTTGAAGCTTCCATTGAGAAAGAGACACCAACAGTCAAGGAAAGAACAACCCCAATGAAAAAGCCTGTCATTGCTAAGAAGAAAAATTCTGTTGTGCCAAATGAAGATCCTCCTTCTACCAGAAAGAGTGTGAGGTTAAGTGTCAAGGTAAAAAAATAGCTGGTGAAAGGTGAGCCCCATTTTTTAGGATGGTTCCTTTTTTGTGAGGGTTAACTGATATTCAAATATTATCTCTACCACCTATACATGATTTTAAGCACTGATTCTCAGAGTTTTGGGATTTTTGTGAAGTGCTAACTCCCTCAACAATAAAATGCAGACATTCCGTAGCACCTTGGCGCTACAGAATAGTTTATTTCGGTATTACAATGGTATGCTACCTATAGTGATGCCATGCCACCTAAAGATAATGGGTTTGACACTATGCAAGGTCACTACTTGCTCTGCACATGTTCAATATTGGAGGTGCTGTGTTTTTGACAACGCTACCTAAACTTTGCACATAGACGCACAGTGGTGCTACGTAAATTCACTACCCAATATCTGGCAGAGAGAAAAATTTGCACACATACATAGCACAGTGGCACTACATAAATTCACTACCTATTATTTCACAGAGGGAAATTTTTTCACAGAGAATATGAGGGTTCGACGCTACCTTTTATACTTGTCTAGTTTTGAAGTGCACTACTCAGACTACTACCTAAAGAGGCTACCAACGAACACTAGTGATTCAGGAGGACCAAGATAACAACTTTTTGGATAGCTGATGATGGAGAATATTGTAGAAACAACAACTGACATCATGAGGACAACCACATGCTCCTAAAAGACACATGGAAAACATGGAGCTGTGTAGCAAAAGGGAATCAAATCAGTTTGAAGTTTGGTTGGATTAGTCACCAACATTTTCCTATTTTATAGCATAGGTTGTTAGCCAAATTGTTAGATCAAATAAATTCTTAGAGATTTTCAAGGGAAGGAGGCCAACTCATACCTCCAGCTGTTGCCTCCCTTTTGTTATAAATAGATAGATGAAATTCTTTAGTAGGTTTGGATGGTTGAGCAAGGCTCCCTTAGACTGTAACATTTTGATGAAGGACTGTGATCTAGCTATGTACTGGACTTAAGATATTTTGGCTAATAGAAATCAACTTCTCTTTCATCTTATTTACTTTTGATGCTAAATGTTAATGCTTTGAATGATTCACATGAATGATTGTGGTGATGTTATGGTGGATGTTTGATCATTATATTATCATGATGTTTATTTAGCTTCCTTAGTTTCTGAGTTCAAGAAGATCTTGTGTTAAGAAACTTTCTTCCTTAGGATTTTTTGTAGACATGATGTTTACAACATCCCCTACATTCCTCTCATTCAAGGCTTCCCTCTATTCATAATTACTCCCAATTACTGATTGAAGTTAGCTAAGACCTCGATTGCTGGTGCATGCTAGCCCTGTTTTTTGAGTTGCAACATTATCATTTTGAGTCTTTTTCCATTTGACCCTTTAAAACACTCTTACATTCACATATAACCTGATGGGTATTGGGCTTGCCTTCCATGCAATCTGAAGGTGATTCCTAGTGCTAATAGAACTTTCATCAATGGAAGTGCAAGGAGTGCACATGAAGAAATCTGTGTTGAGTTTGGAAAGAGATAGAGTTACTGAACACTCTATAAGGAGGAGCTTTACAAGGTGTGCACTGAGAAAGGAGAATGCCAGGACGGTGAGAATAATTTATTTTCAATAAATTCTTTGGATCTGAGTTTGACGAAATCCCAAAAATGCAAGGAGTGCATGGGAGATCAAAATCTTTGAGGAGATCAAGCTCAGAAGGGATAACGTAAGGATTGTGTGGGTGACAAACTTATTGTAAGTCCTAAATCTCAGAATAGATAAATCTTTTAGAAGAACAAGCAAGACCCAGAGTAGTCGGGTTCGTAGGAGGAAGTTTAAAGGCCAAAACCTTTAAACACTGACAAAAATCTTCTAAGGCAGAAGGATTCAAAATCTTAGGAGGAGGAGTGAAAACAACCTTTTGATCGATTATGGAAGGGATACTGGACTGTTATATCTATGCCCAATGAACAAAGGAAGCGTAGAGGAGAGGAATAGACCCCATCTGTTGGATTTGAGCATGAAGGAACAACAACCGTTGGATCCAAAGGTAAGTGCATGAGTTTCAATCCTTGTGTGCACAAGAGGATTGACTTGTCAAAGTCCCAAAGTCCCGAAGTGAGTAGGTACTGTCCATCATCGAGGAAGATAGGTGGAACAATATCCACAGCTCCAAAATTTTGTAGATGACGAGGAGGTGAAACACCCGAAGTAGGATCCTAACCGTTGATTTCTAGAAGGATACATGTCGGTGGTTCGTGAGATCTAGAGGGTGGAAAAGGTGAGATGTTGAAACACCTGAAGCCCGAATAGCCAAAGAGATGAGAGCCATTGATCAGGAAGAGAACACTTGTCAACAGATCGTGAGCTCCGGGTAAATTGTAGTGGGGTTTCGTTTGAGAACTGAGATTGTTAGAGCCCGAAGAGCCAAAGAGGTTTGGATGGTTAGATCCAGAGGGAAACATGGTGGTAGATCGCAAGCTTCAGGTAAGTTTCATTTGAGTTTCAATTGAAAGTTGAAACTTCTGAAATTTGAAGACCCAAAGTGAATCTGAGCCGTTCGATATAGAGGAGGCGTGGTGTAAATCTGAGAACTCCAAGTAAAGTCCTGAAGTAAACTTCATTCGTTTGATCTAAGATGACACACAAAAGGAATTTGCATACTTTGAGAGGAAGTGAAGTTTGAGATTTGAGATCTCAGAAGTCTAAAGACCCGAAGGAGATCTTGACCATTGATCGAGTAGAGGGCCACAGGAGCGTTGATCTAATTCAAAGATCAAACACCCAAAGTAGAAGCAGGGCCATTGATTTAGGAGGACAGGTGTTCGTAGATCGTCAAATCTGGAAGATTGACTTACGGAGGAAGGCGAGGTTTTGACATTTGAGATTTCCGAAGCCCAGAAGTATGAAGCAAAGAGAGATATTGATGTGAAGGTGGACACATGGTGTCAAATCCAGAACTTCGGAAGAAAGCGGAGGGGGAAAGGTCTGAAGACCCAAAGAAGATCTTAATCATTGATCGAGAAGGGAGTCGTAGGACCATTGATCTGGTTGAGGAGGCCAAAGTCTCAAAGAAGGATTACAACCGTTGATTTGGGAGAATATGTGTCAGCATATCTTCCACTCCAGAAGATTGAAGTACGGAAGAAGGCATGGTTTGATATTTCAAAACCCCGAAGTCAGGAATCGTGAAGAGATCACATCCGTTGATCGAGAAGGGGCATCTCTGGTCTGTAGATTTGAAAGAAGGCAGATATGAACCATCATCTGATACAATACTATCAAGATCAGGATATTGATGGTCCCATAGTATTTCAGGGACAGGATTTACGTGGACTTTAAACCATTGAGGGCGGGCCGCAATCTCGTGGTCATGTGAAGTCGCAGCCTGAGGAAACATGTAAAGAAGTGGCTTGGAAGAAGGATCTTGTGGAGCATGAGAAGTTGAGGTTTCCAAAATTTGAAAACCCAAAGTAAGTTAAGACTGTCGATCTGAGAAGGGAAATCATTGGTAGGGAATCATTGCGGGGACCAGAGGAAAAATTAGCAAACACGCTAGTTCACAGGCTGCAATGCACTGAATTCGTTGATCTCGTCAGGACAAGAGATCAATGGGCACAATCAAGAGGAGATCGAGTGAGCACTTTCAGATTGTGGGGAAATGGTTCTTCCGTAAAGGGTGAGCACATTGGTGGCCCACAATTTTTGTGAACCGTCGATCGATGGGTATATTGATAACGGTCAAATCATGTCCGTAGAAACCAGGCGGGTTTGATAGGACCTGCACACAAAGGAAAAGGGACATGTGTATAGTTAATTTGTGTTGAAAGAGGAACCCGAAGAGTCGTTCTGACTCAACATTTAGAAATATCCTAGACCAGGAGGTCGTAGAACCCCAGGAGGGTAGGGGGGATGCATCAGGTGGTATTAGAGCCATAATTTTTTCTGCAGATGTAGGCAAAGGGACGAGACAATGACAGGAGATACTCTGATACCAGGTGGTATTAGATCTGATTTTTGTCTGTAGATTTCAGGAAAAATAGAAAGAGGAGAAGGCCGTTATTTTTTTTGTAGATAGCAGACAAGAGGGAGATAAAACGATAACATCAAGTGGTATAAGAAGTTAAATTTTTCTTGTAGACAAGAGGTGAAGGAAGTAGGGTACTGATGCTCTGTGAGAGGGTTGTTGTATGTGCACAACAACAAAAATTTAAACAACCAGGTGAGTTGTAAAATAAGATGGAGATTCTCTCAGATGTACAGTGACCCATAAGCTTGCTAGGAGGGCATGTAGAAGGTGGAAATGGCTACTGAAGGCCATGAGCGTGGTCAAAGAAAAGGCTGTAAGAAGAAATGCAATCCAGAGATGGATCTTGAGCTTAATGAGATAAGATCAAGGATGGAACAACTATCATTGAAGATGCAACAAGAGGCAAAGGTACACTAGAGGTACGAATGTCCTCTGAACAGGAAGGCAAAATGGCCTATTCAAAAGTTGTTGGCTAGAAAGAAACAACAAGAGTTGAGATGGTGGCTGAAGGAATTATAAAACCTCAGTAACATAGATGAGGAATAGATTCACATCTATGAACTAGACATTGGAAGACACCTCAGTGACGAGGAGGAGGTGAGATCAGATGAAGATCTCATAAACTGCTAGGTGGGCAGAAATGGACTTTCAAGTTGCCAGGAGGGCAATAGAAAGAGATTAGTGGAAGGTCTCATATACTGCTAGGGAACCAGTGCTGAAAGTTTAGATTTCTAGGTGGGCAATGAGATGGGATCAGTTGATCTCATAGATTTCCAAGTGGGAAGAAGAGAAGTCCCAAATTGCCAGGTGGGCAGGGAGAAAGAAATCAGATTGTCGGAAATTCTTATGAGCTCAGAAGTGGGTTCAAGTCAAAAAAGAGTGCTGATAGGTGAAGATTCATGTGGGTTTGCAGAAAATGTGAATGAAGATGATGAGATGTTAAATATTTTCACCATCAAAGAGGAGGATCAGAGGAGCATTCTGATTATTGGAGGGATCAAGACATTCCTACCAAACAACTAGGCAGAGGCCAATGCACATGATGAAAGTGCATCAACAGAGGAAGGACAACCAACAATGAATTTCATGATGAAGGAGTAGATATCAGAATCTTCCCAAGGAGAAGAAGAAGGGGAGAACACAGTTGAGATGCTCACTAAATGGGAGATATAATTGAGGATGTTGGAGGATTGGTTGGAAAATCTAGAACCAATAGATGGCTTCCTGGAGACATTCATGCAAATTTTAGGAGAAGAGAATTCGACAAAATTGCTCAAAATTTTCAGCCAGGAGGCTGGATAGGAAATGACTACAACACTGGAGTCTGTAGCAGAAGAGGAAGCATATATCATACAATTTGCTGAGCTACACGAGGAACTAGAAATCTTGGAGAGAAATAGGCATATCCAACAAGCTAAGTTGGAGAGAGATGGGGGAGCATACCAGACAAGAGAGAAATTAGAGGAAGCTGGAGATGTACTAGCAGAGGAGCTGACAGAAACCAATATGTCAGAGGAGGAAACTGAGAAACAACTCAGTGATGAAGCAACAGAGTGGAAAGAAAATTCCACAAGAGAAGAAAACAACATGGGGGATCAGGATGATTTACCCTTTGATGTATTTGAGGAGAAAGTGCAGCAGAGAAGACTGCATAAGAAGAGCCAACCACTGGAGCAGCTGGATAAAGTGATAGAGGAGATAAGAAGGCTGTTGTTGAGGTTAGCACAATAAGTAGTTAGAAAAGGGAAGCTGATCAGAGTAGAACCTGCAACAACAACAGGGAAGAAGGATAAGAAGAAGCAACAATAGCAAAAACAGCAAAGCAGGGGAGCAAGAGGACAACTCCAAGGAAGAGTTTGGTATCCAAGAGGATTTCAACACCAGATAAGAGGAGCTCATGAGTAGGAGTTCATTATTTTCCCAGCAGTGGAGTATGATGCAGGAGCATCGCTCCACCTTAGCAACACGCCAACATTCCAACACATCAACACACATTTCAGAGAAGGAGAGGCATTGACCCTCCCATTTTTAAATTCAAAATGTGATCCTATAGGGATTTTTGTTGTAAGGCTGATAAATGCCAAGCCATACCTTTGTACAGGTAGTGGACAGAGTCACCTTAAATGGTTTCTTGTAAATAGGTTTAGATTTGATTCAGGTCTAGATCATGGTTTATGTAATGAGCTGTAGGAGTATGGTGTCTTAACTAAGATAGTGATGGCACTAAGGTGGTGAAGAGGATAAGCTCGTAGAGCCCTCTTTTGTAAATGAGAGAATAGGGAGAGATATATTTGTATGGGAGATGGAGGTCTTAGAAGTAGAACTCATGATAGATTTAGATTAGGAGAACTTGAGAGAACTAGGACTCTATCGCAGTATAGTTTTTGTAAACATTTGTATAGACACACAAAGATAATAGAAAATAAGTTTTTCCCGCATATGGTGTGTTTATGTATTTTGGTTATTGATATGATTTTACATGTCATTCACATTTTGAACGTATGAACTGGCGAAGTATTGAATGAGTTTCAATTGTTTCTCGTCTTTGAGTTTCGAGTGCAAGGAGTGCACATTGTCCACAAGGAGTGTGTTGACAGAGGTGAGTTAACCTCAATAATGATCAGGAGAGATACTGTTGGAACTTCATCAACGAAAGTGAAAGGAGTGCACAAGAAGAACTCTATGTTGAGTTTGGAAAGAGACAGAGTTATTGAACACTCTATAAGGAGGAGCTCTGCAAGGTGTGCATCGAGTAAGGAGAACGCCATGAGGGTGAGAATAACTTATTTTCAAGAAATCCTTTGGATCTAAGTTTGACAAAATCCCAAAAATGCAAGGATTGGGTGGGAGATCAAAATATTCGAGGAGATCAAGCTCATAAGGTATAACACAAGGATTGTGTGGGTGAAAGAATTATTCTAAGTCCTAAATATCAGAAGAGATAACACTTTTAGAAGCAAAATTGAGGCCCAAAGTAGTCAGGTTCGTAGGAGGAAGTTTAAAGGCCAAAACCTTTGAACACTGACAAAAATATTCCAAGGCGGAAGAATTCAAAATCTTAGGAGGACGAGTGAAAACAACCATCTGATCTGTTGTGGAAGGGAGCTTGGACCATTAGATCTATGTCCAACGAACAAGGAAGTGCAGAGGAGAGGAATAGACCCCATCCGTTGGATCTGAGTGCGAAGGACCAACAACCGTTGGATCCGAAGGTAAGTGCACAAGCTTCAACCCTTGTGTGCACAAGAGGATTGACTTGTTAAAGACTCAAAGTCCCAAAGTGATCAGGGATCGTCCATCATTGAGGAAGACATGTGGTGCAAGATCCACAGCTCCAGAAGTTTGTGGATGAGGAGGAGGTGAAACACCTGAAGTAGGATCCTGACCGTTGATCGCTAGAAGGATACGTGTTGGTAGTTCGTGAGATCCAGAGGGAGGCAAAGGTGAGATGTTAAAAAAATCGAAGCCCAAATAGCCAAAGAGCCGAGAGTCGTTGATATGAAAGAGGAAACTTGTCAATATATCACGAGCTCTAGGTAAATTGTAGTGGGGTTTCGGTTGAGAACTGAGACTACTGAAGCCTGAAGAGATGAAGAGGTTTGGACCTTTAGATACAGAGGGACACGTGGCGGTAGATCGAAAACTTTGGGTAAGTTGCATTTGAGTTTCATTTGAAAGTTGAAACTTCTGAAATATGAAGACCTGAAGTGAATCTGGGCCATCCAATCTAGAGGAGATGTGGCGTAAATCCGAGAACTCTGGGTAAAGTCCCGAAGTAACCTTCAACCGCCCAATCTAAGAGGAAACATGACATGAATATACATACTTTGAGGGGAAGAGAAGTTTGAGATTTGAGATCTCAGAAGTCCGAAGACCCAAAGGAGATCTCGACCGTTGATTGAGCAGAGGGCCACATGACCATTGATCTAATTGAAAGATCAAACACCTGAAGTAGAAGCAGGGCCGTTGATTCAAGAGGACAGGTGTTCATAGATCATCAACTCTGAAAGCTTGACATACGAAGGAAAGTGAGGTTTTTACATTTGAGATTTCTGAAGCCTAGAAGTTCAAAGTGACAAGAGCTGTCGATGTGAAGGTGGACACGTGGCATCAGATCTAGAACTACGAAAGAAAGAAAAGGGGGAAAGGTCCGAAGACCTAGAGAAGATCTTGATTGTTGATCAAGAAGGGAGTCGTAGGACCATTGATTTGGTTGAGGAGGCCAAAGTCCCGAAGCAAGAGTACAACCATTGATTTGGGAGAATACGTGTCAGCAAATCTTCCACTCTGGAAGATTGAAGTATGAAAGAAGACAAGGTTTGATATTTCAAAACCCTGAAGTCCAGAATCGTGAAGAGATCACATCTGTTGATCGAGAAGGGGCAGCTCTGGCTTGTAGATTTGAAAGAAGGCAGATCTGAACCGTCAGTTCAGACAATATCGTCAAGATCGGGAGATCGACGGTCCCATAGCATTTCGGGGACATCAGTTGCGTGGAAATTAAACTATTGAGGGCAGGCTGCAATCACGTGGTCATGTGAAGTCGCAGCTTGAGGACACATGTGAAGAAGGGGCTTGGTAGAAAAAGCTTGCGGAGCGTGAGAAGTTGATATTTTTGAAAGCTAGAATCCTGAAGTAAATTAGGACCGTTGATCTGAGAGGGGAAATTGATGGTAGGGAATCATTGTTGGGACCAGAGCCGAAATTAGCGAACGCGCTAGTTCATAGGCCATAATGAGATGAAGTCATTGATCTCATAGGGACAAGAGATTAACAAGCACGATAAAAAGGAGATCAGGTGAGCACTTTCAGATTGTGGAGACAAGGTTCTTCCATAAAGGGTGAGCACATTAGAGGCCCACAATTGTTGTGAACCATCGATCGACGAGTATATTGATAATAGTCAAATCATGGCTGTAGAAACCAGGCAGGTCTGATAGGACCTGCACACAGAGTAAAAGTGACCCATGTATAGTTAATTTAGGTTGAAAGAGGAACCCGAAGAGTCATTCCGACTCATCATTTAGAAAGATCCTAGACCGGGAGGTCACAAAACCCTAGGAGGGTAGGGGGGCTGCATCATTCTGTTGGAAGGGTTTCACTTCAGGATTTAATGAGGTAGTTTGCTGAATGATACGAGTGACATAATTTTTCAGATCTCGGTAGGACCATGCAAAAACATCTTGATATTGTCTAAAATTTTTGAGATAGGCCTTCCTTTCCTCTTTATACATTGTCTTGCTGAGACTTATATTCTTGGAGTTTTTCGGGGTTCCTAGATTTATGGTTTCTTGCATGGGACAAGAACTCCCCGTCTTTGCATTCTTTGACCCTTTAAATCTCTCCCTTAGGTCAAAAAGGTTTTCTAAATTAGCTACTCCCTTCGGTATTGTGTGAGACCTTGGTTTGTCAGTCAGTTGATATGTATGAGGATTAGTTTCTGCTAATTTCTTCTGGAATACTTCATTGTCAATAACCAAGTCTTTAAAATTATCTTGATTGGTCAAAATGTTTATGATCAATTCATTTCCTTCAAAGACCTTCCAATTATAAATATTGTTGGGTATCGATGGTTTGTAGAGTAGATCCACAGTGAATCGGGAGGCTTCGTAGTCTTCTAGAGGAGATAACCTTGAGGCATCGGTGGCTAGAGAATCAACAAGAGTGTTCTTTGTTCTAGGGATCGTTGTAATTTTGTAGGCTTCAAAATGTTCTATTAGTCTGTGCACTTCCTGTTGGTAATTCCTCAGGTGGGGAGAGTTGCAATGTATAGTGTTCCTTACTTGTCTAACAATGATTCCTGAATCTCCAAAAAATTTCAATTCTTTAACATTTAAGTCTATGGCTTTGTTCAGACCTTGTACTAGAGCTTCATACTCGACGGTGTTGTTTGTGCATTTAAATTCTAGTCTACAGAACATGAAACTTCGTTTACCTTTTGGGTTAATGAGGATGCACCCTACCCCTGAGCCTTCTTGCGATTTAGATCCATTGAAGTATAAGGTCCACATTTGTGAACGACAACTATTAGCTTCCCTTTTTATACCACTTTCCTCCTTTCCTCCTATCTGTTCTGTGATTTCTAACAACAGTTCCTGAGAGAAGAGGGTTTCCTGCTCCATCGTTAGAAAATTTTCTTGAAAACGTATTTCATATTTTTGAGTAAGAGGGATATCATATGAGAGGGCGGAGAAATTCCTGAAATCAGAGTCACATGAATAATTTCCTAGCACGGGGAAATCTGCCGACGAGGGATCGTTAAGAGTTTCTAGGTCGGTAAATATTTTTTTAGATATATTTCCCTATCGATTCTGATCATATTTGTGTGTCCATTTAATGGAAACCAAAGGTGAGCCTAGTCTATACTAAAGTGTCCATTTAACTTCTAAGAACAATCTCGACTTAGTAGCAATCCATAAGCTTCTAGGATATCTACTACAATGATGTCAATTACTTGAACAAATTTGGGGTGTGTCTCTATTCTGATCATTACATATTTGAGCTCTCCCATAACCTTCATTTGGGTTCTGTCTAGTTGTATTACATGTTTATCGCTTTTGAGAGGGGCTACGTTTAATTTTTTGCAAATAGACAATAGCATAATATTGGAGGATGCTCCCGAGTCAACCAAACAGTTATGAAGGTTTCTGTTGAAGACTTCAAATGTCAAAAGGAATGGTGGGAAAAAAGGTTTTCCCTTCTTATCTTCAGATCAGGCATTCACAGTTGGTTTATTCCTTAGACCTGCGGGGGTTATATTTTCTCCTTGGTTAGTGCTTGTTGTAGATTTTTCTACTGATTTCAATGCTTGTAACAAAAAGTACTTTTTTTGAGGGATTCTACACATGTCCATGATTGATATATTTGCTTTCAACTTTTTCAAGTCTTCTACTATGTTGTAGTATAGCTTGGGAGATTCTTGTGTATAGATGTTTATATGATTTCTTCGGGGGAAAAAAAGTTCTTTCGGGTGATCAAGAGCTGGTTTCCCCCCTGAAGCTTGGTCCATAGTAAGGTTGTTTGAGACAGGTTGACCCCTACTTCATGTTTGGATAGCCAAGACTTCTATAGGTGGTTCTTGAACCTCAAATAGGTCATCGAAAGGCATTGGTAGGTCAGGGTCCCATATCAACATGGATGTTTCTTCTAGTGGATCAAATTCTTCCTGATCAACAATATTCATAACTAAGCTGCTGGATTGTTCGGTTAGGGAAACCTCATCTAGAAATTGGGTTTCCATCAAATTCATGGCATGCACCCATTGTGAGCAGTCTCTTTCATAGTGTTTTTCTTGGTGATAGGTATAGAAAGAGTCAGATGCTACATTTCCCAGATTGATGTTTAAGTTGGTTGGGGGGGTTCAATTTATTTGAAAGGTGGATTTCTTTTAAAAAAGGGTTTATAGGGCCTATGGCCTTGGTTTCCTTCCCCTTCACTTCTTTTCATGTCTATGATTTCATTGGAAAACTTCTTAACCATGCATTGTAGGTCTTCTATGTCTCCAATTCCCTTTTCGAGACCTTGTTCTGTTTGTTTCCCTGGGGGTCTGGTTAACAGGAGTCCCCTCCTGGGTGGAGGTTGAACTTACTTCTTAACTAATGAGATGACCTTATTTACATCCTTTCATTTGGAACTCTATTTTTTTGGCTTCTTCAAAATTTTGAACTAAGTTTGTTTTGGCATCCCTCTTCACAAACATGGAAATAGAAGCCAAGAGAGCATTAACATATACTTCGATTTGCAACACCTGAGTGGGTTTAGATTCAGGTTGAAACTTGTTTAGGATAGTGGTGAACCGTTGATTAAAGTATTTAAACTTCTCCTTTGAATTCATGGTGGCGACAAACAAATTGACCATCAAAGCTCTTGTAGTGGTTTCTTTTGCAAATTTATCTATAAAATCCTTTTGAAACTTCATCCAACTGGTTATGGATCCTATAGGTAAGTTAAAATACCACGTGGAGGCCAAATTATCAAAAGTATAGGGGAAACATCTACATACTATGTCTTCATGTTGTAAATTCACCAGTCTGATAGTTAGTATGAATTTTTTGATATGGTCTTCCAACAATCCTAAGGTTTCAGGGTCAAATTTAGGTAGTAACATTTCTAGATGTTTGGGAAGGTTATGTACTCGTCCAGGGATGGCCATATCATATATGTCTAGCCAAGGTTGATTATTCTAAGGTGGTTTTCCCATTTCTTCATTATGATCATTGCTATCTTCCATGTTGTCCGATACCGAAACTGAGTGTTCTGAGTTAAACCCTTCCTCGTCCGAAAAATCATCAGGCTTGAAGCAGTTTCCAGCTGGTGTTTCGAGGATTAGATTAAGAGGATGTTTGATTTTGGTGAGGGAGAAATATATCAGGCTGTGTGCACAAAAACTTGGTTGGGGTGTCGACCACTGGTTTTCTTACTTGTTTTCTACGAGGGAGTAACAAAGATAAGGGAAATGCTCTGATATGTTGGGTGTAAGCTCTTGTGATTCTTCTGAACTGGTTCAACTCCTCGTGAGGAATATCATAAGGTATCTCAGGGAATATATGTTCTTCCTCTTGCTAGGGTGAGTTACTCGTTTCAGGAGTACTAAGTATGTGTGGGCTGTCTTGAGAATGATTAGCCATGCATGTGGGTTGTTTTGAATCTACAGTTTGTGTAAACAATTCTGTAAAAAAACATTGTCAACCATTCATTCTTCATGCCCTCCTGCTAGTGCCAATTCTGTTGAGGGGTCCTAAATCCCTTAAATCAATAGTAGGAACCAAACCTACCACCGAGGCCCAATTAGACTTTGTAGGTTTTAATGCTGGAATGGTTCTCCAGATCTTGCGATCCAACCAATTAAACAATGGGATTTACATAGTGATTGACATGATGTTTTCTTGTGAAAGCTCCTCCTTTAGTTCAAACGTTCTCTTTTTGTATTTTCTCTTATAGGCGGGACCGATACAAGATAAAGATGGTATAATCCAACTGGGTAACAAAGTGGGAAAGCTTAACTATTGGAGAAGGCTGAGTTTGGGACAACCCACATGATCAAACATGCAGACAATGATTCTTACACCTACAACAAGCCTAATACTAATACATTAACCTGTTGGTGTTCCAATTATTGACCGAGATAAGATTATCAGGAGAAAACATACATGCAATAAATGATGGCAAGAAAAATAGTTTCCTTAACGCTAATCATCAATCACATATTAACACAACGATTTACTTTTCATCATTGAAGATAAGAACTATAAAAATATTGAATCAAATAACTTATCAACAGATTCATAGGCTCTTACTCGTTACAACATCCATTCATGAGATCAAATCAGAAATAATTCTTCTTCAGATCCAATCACACATGATTTTGATGAAAAACATAAACTTGTCTTTGGTTCGAAACAAGACTTCTCAATTAAGGTAGCTCCAAAATAGTTCTTTACAAATCCAAAAAATGAGGGACTTTGCAGCAACCATCAACCCTCAAAACATTCAAAGACCCCCTATTTAAAAGAGTTGCAGAGGTTCTTGTCCTTAGGGGACTGAGACCTAATTTCAGGTAACTGTTCATATTTTTTTTTATTAACTTGACTATGACAATGGAATTAATCAACAAGAGTGGTTCTTATCACACACAAAAGACCACTCTTGTATCTAATCTAAGAAAATGATGGAATTAATCAATTAAAAACCACTACTGTCTCTGAGATAGAACTGATGCATGTGCTGGAGGAACTGAGTCGGTAGAAAATAGGCCTTGGAGTGACAAAAAAAGCTCTGTGTTGAGTAATGGCATGCTTGCGAGCTATTGGAGGCCTTTGGAGACAACTGGCTACATGAGTAGAGTCTACTGAAGTGTTTTGGAACCAATCTGCATCGACCCATGACTGAGACTTAACTCTGTGTCTGTGTATGAGCTTTCGAAATCTAAGCACACTCTGTCTCAACTATAAATGGCCCTTCTTCCCGCTTTCACTGTGATGACCTGGTCGCGAACATGAAGATATGGAGGTGAACATCCAATAGGAAAATAATATGTGTGGAGGTGATATGTGATATGGGGACTATTCGTGGGGAACAGGTGGAAAAAGTTGAGTGGTAGCGGGAGTGTGAGTGGAGGTGACATGGTGACATAGCATCATATAAGCACATTATTGTAGAAGTTGTAGAGTTTGGTTTGGGTCCACACCGCCTTTGGGCCCATAATCCCCCACAAGCTGCCACGTACCCTTCCAACAATACCATGGTTCCAATTGCGGGACAACTTTGGAAAATTAACGTTCGAGTAGTTTACGTCCCCACAATGTAGTGTGGCCGTCGATCGTGTCACAATCTGTGATCCAGGTAATATTCCTTCCTTAACTGCAGTGAGGATCAATGGTGCTGGTTGATTTGAGATCAACGGTCCGTAATTAGTTCTAGAGTTCAGGCTTCAAGCCTTTTTAATGCATAGTTCTTACCATCCTCCGGAGTGTCATATTTTCGAAGTGAGAGATCTGCCTCCACGTGGCCTCTGGCTCTAGACGGTCCAAATTCACTTCGAGAGTTTTCATATCCTTTCTTGCACAATCCTCCAAAGTGTAATATATCCGAAGTGGGTGATCTTCCACCGTGTGTCCTCGTTGATGGATGGTCAAGATTCACTTCGGGACTTCGGGCTCTTCGGGAGTTTATGAATGTTTTTCTTGAAAATATCTCAGAGTGGTATGGGTTGTGAAGTGATGTGGTGATCTGATGTCATATGATGTCACAACTACTAATGTGTCATGGAAATAAGGGTGACACGTGTCACGTGGAAATGGGCGAATGACACAACCAAATGAACTGAAATGAGTGCCACATGTCATGACTAATGAGTGCCACGTGTCATGACTTATGAGTTCCACGTGCTATGACTGATGAGTGCCATGTGCTCCGAAACTTCGAGCTTTGAGAGTTTTGGACTGTGAGGCATGAATTTCTCCCGAAGTAGTATGTGCCCGAAGTGATGTGGCAGTCTCTCATTACTTCAGGACTTCGACAGTTTGGAACTTCGGGTAATTCTTTCTCTAGTCCTTCACAAATCTCCCATAGTTCTAAGTCTTTGAAGTGAAGGATCTTCCTCCACGTGTCCTCGTTGATGGATGGTCCAGATTCACTTTGGGACTTCAAGAGTTTATGAATGTTGTGCTTGGAAATCTCCCGGAGTGGTAAGTATTCAAAGTGAAGGATCCACATCTACGTGTCCTCATTGATGGATGGTCCAGATTCACTTCAGGACTTCGAGAGTTTATGAATGTTGTGCTTGGAAATATCCCAGAGTTTTAGATCTTTGAATCTGATGTGGCAGGCTCTCGAGACTTCAGGACTTCGGTTCTTCAACTCTTTGGGACTTCGGATCTTCGGCTCTTCATGATTTTGGGTGTTTGTGTACTTCATGGGTCCACTCTTGATGTTAAACCTCGTATGATTTTGACACGATGAATACACAAAAACCATCGATCTGATTGGCCTGATGGATCTCCATTGTCGAAAGTCAACCTATCTGTTCCCACAATCTGAGCCCAAATTTGACTTCTCTGTATTTATGCATTTGTCCACAAGAATTTTCTGTGCACACAAAAAGGCTTGGTCGACGTGCTGTGAGCTCAATCAATGGAAAACATGTTGACAAGCATTCCGAACCAAATACAACATGTAATTATCCTTCAAGAAGTAATAGAAACATAAATGCGCAAAGACTCAATCAAGCAAGAAATGCATAAAAATGAAGTCACTCAGTAATGGGAAACTGACTCAAGTGGTACCCAAAAAGAAAAAAAATGACAAAGGATTTTTAGGGTGTGTTGAGTGCTCAACACCTGTATGGTGAGTTATTAGCATTCAAATCATAGTAAATGTGCATTGGGAAGAGCATGAGGGTGGTAGGGACGGATGGGAGTGAAAAATGATTTGAAACTTTTGTGAACCTGGGAACCCGCGAACCCACGAGTCCGCGACGATAGAAGGTGCAAAATTGGCTAATTATAGAATGGTGTGGTGGCCAGATGAACTCATCGTAGGAGGAATGAGACTTGGAAGTTCGGGGAGTCTGAGGGTCAAAATGTAGATCGAAAAACTTTTTGGTGCAAGATGTATATCACGAAACATGGGGGCATGAGCGTTCGATCCTGCCAACCTGGGAACCTGCAATCATAACATCGACTAAGTATGGAAAAGCATGATGGTTGATCAGACTCATGATGTGAGGTTATAGATGGAGGTGAGAATCTGTAAGTCCGACAAACCGGGAACCCACCATCTGAAAAATGCGACTAAGTATAGAAGTAGAAAGGGGTAGTAGAAGGGAAAAAAGCAAAAGGGAAAAAGGGTAAGTATATAAGAGGGAAAAGAAATGGAAAACATAATTTGGGAAAATAGAATAGGGGAGGGAAATTTCAGAAGTGGGATATGATCTCAACAACAGGATCCAACTATGGGATGATAACCCCCTATGGGTTGCCAAGAATACATAATCTCTAGTGACCAGGTGCTTTCTCCCATTGTGCTATGGAGTTAGATGAAGAATATACAAACTAAACAAAATAAAATTATGTACAATGAAAATGAAAGAAGTGCTAGGAGAAGAAACCTTTCAAATGTTTCCCGTTGAAAAGAAACATTAACCTTTTTCCTTTCATGTCTTGGAGAATATATGAGTTAAATCCAAATATCTTTTCGACGACGTAAGGTCCGATCTAGAGTGCTTCGAACTTTGTATATATGGACGAATTCTCCTTGGCTTTGTTCAAAAGCAGTACTAGTTCTCCCTTCTGAAATTTCTTCATAGTTGTGCTTTGATCAAAATATTTCTTGATTCTCTATTGCCTCTGAGAAGTTTGATTCAGTTCTTTGCTTCATTCCTCTTCCAACTACAACAATTGATTGATTGTTTTCTGGATAGGTGAAGTGTCTTCTATATACTTATTATTAACCATAGATATCAATGCATTAAGCTCGAGGATAATCATAATTTTTTCCTCTTTCCCATAAACCAATAGATATGGAGAGATCCCGATGCTATCATTCAAGGTTGTCTTGCTTTCCCATAATGCTTTTGTCAGCTTCAAATGCCAATTCCGCTGGTTGCTATCAACGATTTTCTTTAGTATCTGCACAAGTGTCTTGTTCATGGATTCAGCACGACCATTTCCTTATGGATAATAATTCAATGATTGACATCAAGGACTTGGGGCCTATTGGTGGGGGATGGTGATTTTCACCCATCCCACTAGGGATCAAACCCCATCGAGACTTAGGCATGTTGTGATAAGGCTCAAATGGTAGGCGACCCCCACTGAGATGTCTTGGCTCTTGCTGAGTCACAAGTTATTGGTATATATGGCTTGCGGGCTGTTGGATATACTCTTGGGTTTATAGTGGCAACCAACGGATTTGAACCTAGGCCTGGCCCAGGTAATCCCGACATGTTACCGATTTCCCCATGGTTCAAAAATATAATTCGATGATTGACCCATGATGATCCTATATTTTATGAAAAACTCCATGAAATTTTACTCAATGAATATCAAACCATTGTCTGCGATAAATTTATCAGGGACACCAAACATCAACAAAATGTTGTCCTCGAGGAATCTAATCAATTCTTCAGAATCAACATTCTTTAGCGCCACCGCTTCTTTCCATTTCTTGAAATAATCAGTAGCTGTCAGAATGTACATATTCCCCTTGCTAGATTTCAGATTAATCAACCCAAAAACATCAAGTCCCCACTAGGAAAATGATTGTTCTACCACAATCTGTTGCAAAGGCATCACAAATTTCTTCATTTTTCTTGAAAACTGTTGACACGAAAGACACCTCCTTATTGCGACATACAAATCCTTGAAGATTGACAACCAATGAAATCCCACTCTAATTATTTTGTGGGTGGTTGCAGTAGGTGAAAAGTCTCCACTGCATATTCCCTCATGGAATTATTTGATCAGTCCTTGGGATTTATTTTCATCGACTCATCTCAGTAGTATGCCATCAAAATTTCTTCTAAAAAGTATGTCAGCAATCAACATGTATTGGTTCGCCTTCATCTTGAGTGTCCTTCACTCCTTGGGAAACATTGTGACATGGAATTTCCTGGACCTTAAGTAGAATATGATATCTCTGTACCATTCTGAATCAACTAATGGTTCTCCGACTGATATTGAAATCATCCCATTGACCAAGTTCCCATTCACAATGAGCATGCATAAACCTTGTCCTTTTATTGCCTTGAAAGGTTTAATCTCGATATGATATTCTTGAATTTTTTCTAACCATTTAGCCCATTTCCCTTCTCTCAATTGTTGATTTAGAATCATCTTGATTAGTGACAAGGGAGCATAAGCTATAACATGGGAGTTTAATATATACGTTCAAAAGCGTGCTACAAATTTTACAAGAGACAAAGCTTGCTTCTTGAGTTTTGAATACCTCAACTCATAGTCATGTAGGGTTTTGCTCATAAAACTTATTGGGAGTTCTTCTCCGTTGTTATTTTTATAAGTGAGGACAGATGCAATGACTGCCTCTGTAGCAAATGAGTAGACAATAAAATCTCTCTGAAAGTCTAGAATAATGAGGACGAGAGTAGTGGTGATTAACCCTTTGATATTATTGAATGCTTCTTGAGTATCTCTTTTCCACTCAAATCTCTACTCCTTTTTCAACAACAAATTGATAGGTTTTACGATGCTTGCGTAATCATGGACAAATCTTCGAACAAAATTGATTTTCCCAAATAATGACTGGAATCCCTTCTTGGATGTTGGGGGGTTGATCTCATTAATTTATTTAACTCTTTCAGTATCTATGTAAGTCCCTTCCTTGCATAAAATATGGCCCAACAATTTGCCTTGAGTCGTAGTGAACATTTCTTTAGGTTCAGAGAAACACCGTATAATCTACATCTTTCAAAAACCTTTCTTAAATGATGGATGTGATCCTCCCTTTTGTTTGAATTCAATGTCAAGTCATCTTGATAGTTTTCCATAAAATTTCCTATCAACCCGCTGAATGCATGATCCATGGCCCTTTGGAACGTGGCTCCAACATTCTCCAAACCAAAGGGCATTCTAGAATATGCATATGTCTCCCATGGTGTGATAAATGCTGTATTTTTTGTATCTTCCTTATCTATTAAAACTCGATTATATCCAAATAAACCATCCAACATAGACATGCAAGCCGATCCAATAACTTGTTGTAGCAGAAATGCCATGTTGGGCAATTGGAAAATTATCTTTTATGCTTTCTCTATTAAGATCTATGAAGTCAACGCACATTTAGATGTCCCCAGTATTCTTCCTGACAATCATTGGATTTGAAATCTAGTCTAAATGTCTGATGGGATAAATTATCCCTGCCTTCTTCAACTCCTCCAACTCGATTTTTACCAGAGGTTTCAGCTTGGGATTCATAATTCTTATTTTATGTTTTACTGGTTTAGCTTCTTCCCTCAAGGGAATGATATGCTGGAATATCGTTTTATCATAGGACTTCAAATCATCATAGGTCCAAGAGAACACATTAATATATTCTTTGAATAAGGAAACATATTGATCAACCTCTTCGGGGGTGCAATCAACTCCCAAGTTGACATATTTTGGGGACTTGTCCGTTCCAACATTAACTTTTCTTGTTTCTTGCACTTTTCGAACTAAAACTTCTTCAAGAAGATTCTTGGCATGATCGTCTTTTGTAAACAAAGATTCAACTTGTATATAGTCTTTTGGGATGAGAATCGAGCTATCCTCTTCTTCATCATCGTCATTTAACATTTTTTTTTCCAATTGTTCATCATTCTTAAATACTTGCAAGTACCCAATATTATAGGGCATGGATGGCCAAAAATATATTTTTACCTGGAAAGACATTTTTCTTAGGACATCATCTAGGTTTGATAATGAGGCCGCCAAGGCTAGTGAATCAGCCTTGTGATTCTTGTCCCTTGGAATGAAAGTGATGTTGAAATAGATGAAAGATTCCATCAGTTCATTAACTCTTTTGAAATACAACTTAAATATTTTCTTTTTGATTTTGTACTTTGTGTAACTTGATTGATAACCAACTTTAAATCTCCTATCATAATGAGATGTTATATTTTCATTCATTGTGTGAGGATCATCCCCTGGATCAAAGATTCATATTCTGCCTCATTATTCATGCATGGCAACTCCAGTCTTATAGCATGGGGATGCATCATCTTATCTGGTCTCATGAGAACAATTCCAACTCCATTCCCAGATTTATAACAAGCTCCATCGAATGACATTCTCCAGTAGCCTTCAAACAAACATTTTGGGCCTTCCAAACCTTGAACTGGTTCTAGGATTTCATTGTGCTCCATGTCCAAGATTACATAGTTTCCAATCCTGACATCTATGTAATCTTCCATTAATTGATTATCTTTCTTCTTGAAGGAGAAGGGTTTTCTGGGTTCACGAGGTACTTTAACCATTGCTCCCTCCTTGTATGGTATCATAATACAAATTCTATCATTCATTATATATCCACCGATCACGGAGGTCCAATCTCTTCCCAACACAACCCCATATGTTGGAGGCAGGTCTACCACAATAATATTAAAAAATGTGATGATATGGGGGGTTGTTGTAATCCAAGCATAAAAATCCTTGATTTCTCCATACACTGACACTTTTATAGAATCAATTTCATATATGCTCTCACCAGTTTCATAATACTTAATGTAAATCATGCCCAATGCTTCCATGACTGTAAGTGGAATTATATTATTTGTCACACCAGTATCAACTAAACAGTTATGTAATGCAACATCGTGTTTTTCAATTGAAATGTAGAAGGGTGGAATTTTACCTCTTAGCTTGGCATTTGACGAGATTTGGCTGTTGGGTATGTGTTATATTCTTTGCATGAGTAGTAGTGTCTGCGTTGCACTGGGTGTGTAGGGGGGTGAAAGCCCCCTGCGCGGGGGTTCGGGGGCAGCGCCCTCGAGAATTTTTTTTTGCCTCAGGAAACGTGTTGCATTTTTGCCTCGTTTTTCATGTTGCCTAAAGTTTCATGTCCATTGTTGGGTGGTTTTTTGGCACATATTTGTTTGCCGATGGTTTTCTATTTTCGGTTAAGTAATTAGGGTTGTTTACTAATCCAAGTCATTGGGTTAGGGTTTTGGATGCCACTGACTCCTATATGTATATTGTATTGTAAACAATGTATCACTATGAATGAAGATAGAATATGAGGGTTTTCTCGGTTTGGGTTTCCAGGGTAAAAATATCTGTGTAATGTTTGTATTTTCCATTGTATCTTTTCTATTCTTTTACTAAAAATCTGTTAGCAGTAAATATTGTACAAGGTTAAAATCTACATTTGGTATTAGATCTTTGTTGGCTTCAAGGGGACGCCTTTGTGGTCAAGGGTTTGGATTAGAACTATGATAAGCCTTGTTACAGTGGGAGATCTGTGGTATTTATTGGCACAGGGGAAGATCCAGGGTTCAATGCTTCAACAACACACCAACAAAACCCTAACTACTGGCCCTTTCGACAACACCTGCAAAGTAGATGAAGTCTCACCCGAGGTAGAGGTAGGGGGGGTTGTAGGAATCAAGTGTCTACAACCTAGCTAGGACATAGATCTGTGATCACAAAACTTAACATAGAACTTAGCCAACAATATGCATTAAGTTATGATTCTTATTCACATTGCAGATTAACCCTTAAATATAGAACAATGCTGTAATAAACAGATCAAACACTTCTAAACACTTAGCATAAGCTTAGATCTAACATTCATTCACATAATAAAGCATTAATCATTCATAGATCTATCTATCGTATATCAGGAATAGTGCACTAAGTAAATAGATACATAAACACCATGAACAATATTGCACAAAGCACATCGACACAGGATATATGTGGTTCACCCAAGTATGGGGATACGTCCACCAACTCTTCTTCTTCTTATTTATTAGTCTCCTTCAATCTTCTTACAAGCATAGAGCCACATAAGTCACTCTGCACTAGACAAGTGATCTGCGCACAACATGCTGGATCCACCTTCCTCAAAATCAGGTCACGACACAAAGCCTTACACAATCACTTGCACTTAACTCTACAAGTCTTAGCATACTCTAGTTGTGCACTAAGCCAATATCTCTTGCACTAAGCCGATTCTAGTAACTGTAACTACTTCTTACATCCTTAGCTACTTATTTATACATTCCAAAAAGGGCCTAGACATGGGTAAACCCATGGGCTGACATCCCATACCTATTACATAAACCCTAAAATCCCCAAAAGCCCGCAAAATGGGCGAGATCCCACGATCTCCGCTTCACCTAGGTGCTCCATCTTTGAATAGCCTGTTGAAGTCCCAAAAATGGTCAAACATGACCAACGTTTCCACAAAACTTGGTCGATGGCCAACATGCCCCCAACACTCACCTATGACTCATCTCGAGTCACTCTGATCTCGGTAATACTTCTTTGAAGGCCTCGATATTAGATCGATTTGCCTTGACTTGCTGCTTCGCCAGAGCCTCCTGCTCGACGAACTCCTCAATGACTTGCTCGGTGACAGAACCTTCCAGGTGTTGTTCCATTGTTACGACCACTTGTTCCAACTGTGAGCCTTGTCCCGTGATCTCTTTAAAAAGTGTGTAGGCTTCATCCTGCACTAGCTGGAGTCTCTGTTCCACCTCCATAACTCTACTCTAGATGACAATGAATTGTTGTTGAACTGCGCACTTCTCCTATGATCTCTTCATCTTATCTACTACAATAAGAAACTTCATCTGCACTTGCATAATTGACGCCTGTTGCTTCCCCTCCTAGAGCTGTGCCTCCAATGTCCTTAGCTCCAGGTATTCTGCAAGGCGCTCATAGGTATGCACATTTCAATTACTTAGTTTCTTACATTCTAAGGCCAATGCCCTGATTCTTTCTACTGCTCTCCTAGAATTTTCTTCCCTATGATCCCACACTTCTTGTAGAGTGTTCAAAACTACTTGGATTTCTAGCTCTGCTACTCTTGCCTGAAGCTGCTAAATGGCCCCAATGAGCTTCCCCACTTGGCTCTCGGCTGTCTCATCTTCTATGTGTGCCAGACCCAACATAGAGTGAAGTGCTCTAGTCACTGCCTCTCTAACCCCCATATTCTCTATGATCAGCTGGTCTTTTTCTTTCTGGATCTTCTCTCTGTCCTCCTCAAACTTCACTCTAATGTCATGTTTCTCTTGCTGCGCAACCCGAAGTTGCTCTAGGATCTCCTCATTTTTTTTCTTTAAGGCCTCTGGGGCCTGCTCCTTTTCTTCTTGGAATCGACAAAGTCGAGCATCTGTTACATTTGCTAGTCTGCGTAATTGTGTGGGATTATCCCCCAATTCTATATTTTCTACTGAGGATGGTGCAGTAGACACTGTGCGGCTCGACTGGATATCTTGCTGGATGTCTTTGAGATTCTTCTCTATTCTATCATACATTGACTCCTTTTTTGCTCCATGTCTCTGCAATATGTATTCTGAATCATCCTCGATGGTTTTCATGATGAGCTCGATGTCATCCATGGTGAGCACATTCTGTGACTGAGGCTTATTGGCTCAGGAATTCTTCCATGTTGATGGTTTCTGTGAAGAAACCTTCCTTTTCTTTAACATCTCAGCCTTTGTAAGGGGATCCTTTGGTGGTGTCACTTTTCCCTTTTCTTGCTTGTATTTTTCCCCTTCCTCCTCTTGGTTTACTTATTTTCCTACTCCTCCTCCAGGTGAGTCAGGCGCAATTTCCTCTAATGCGCTATCCTTATCGTCACTGTCTATGTCCTGCAATTCCTCCTTTTTCTTCTTTTTCTTTGTGCTTCTTGGTCCATCATACTCAATTTAGGTGACCAAAGGACTTATGATGATATTGGGTTCGGAGAGTTCTGCATCTCTGACTGGTACAAGGAATTCGGCTAGCCATTCCTTGATTATCTCTTTCATGTCTTCATCAGTCAATTTGTAGTAAGACTACAATTCCTCTTTACTTTCGTCCCTACGCACAGTGATGTAGGTGAAGTGTCAATCTGTGTGGAACTTCGCTAGAGGCCTGTACGTATGTAAGGTGTTTGGGGTCATTCAGGGGAATGATTCAATGGAACACTTGAGATGTAGATAGTAAGCATGGAACACCAAATTTTATTGCCACTGCTTCGCCATATTGCTCGTATACCACAAGGTGGTGAAACTCGTGATCAATGGCTCCGATGGCTTGACTTTCGAGAATGTCTCTCCCTCCGACATCTCCCAAGCAACAAATGAAATGAGAATCAACAACCAACTAAAGTGAAACTCGTAGCCTTGGTCCCACACTTCGTGAAAGTTCTTCTCCAACTCGTTGATGAGGTAGCTCACCAAGTTCATCTGCATCCCTTTGACACACTTCCCTACAAGGTCGACTATGAACCTTGTGACTTGTGTTGGTTGGTTGTTTCTGACGAGATTTCCAACGATCAAATGACAAACTAGGTACACTATGCCATCTTGGATGGAGGCTACCTTGTAGCCTTGCTTCCCCGTCTCCACATCGCTATATAACTCCTTTATCCACTGCATCAGGGAGCGATCTGTAGCCTTCCCTGGGTAGAACTAGTGAGGGTCTGGTCCCTGCATGCTTAGTCCAGTAATCTGGTGGATCAACACTGGATCCACAATCACGTGCCTCTCTAACAAGATATAGCTTCCATGGTAGCATGACAGGAGGAGTTTAACGCACGAGTCGACCTCCTGATGTCTACCGAAGTGGGGGATCTTCATCACATTTAATATTTTCGATCTCGTAATCTCCTTGATCCATAGCTAGGGGACTATCTTGGGCTTCTTCCCAGTCATCTTCATCATGTGCCTATGCAGTGCTTGAATCACATAGTTCTTTCGGTCTCCTAGGTTAAAATCACTGATCTTGAGAGATGGGATCAGTCCCAACTGCGGTCCGACTGCACATATCCCCTTCATAAGGTACGCCATGATGAGCATGTACTCAAAATCATGTGGGACGTTGTCACGACTAACTGCACCATCCAAAGGCAGGATGTAGTCGGGAAACATTGACAGGATCTGCTTCGCACTCGCCAGATCGTCGTGGTGCTTTCTTCTTTTCTCAGTCATGGTTCAAGAGGGCACATGTCGATGTCTAGTTGAGGGGGATGCTTGCAATCCACCCATCAACGATACCCATATACCTTCAGACATGACTTTATCATCCATAAGGTCGATCAATATCTCTTCTATATAATTCTCTACTGCGCTAAGTTTGCTCGACATTCATGCTCGTAATCAAATAACTTGGGTAGGCGAATGGACACTCTAGGTAATCAAATCAATGGCAAGGTCTAGACAATACAACGTGGTATGCGATCAATTATATGTTAGCTCAAATATCTTAGGTTTCCAAAGTGGTCCCAGTGAGACATTTGACAGATTAAATAAGCAACGTCGTAACATATTCCTTCAACGGGTCAACATGCCTTAATCAATACGAATCCATATGTTATGGTGTATTTTAAACGGTCCAATGACGATCTCTTCGGCAATAACTGCATTTCTAACCATTCCGGAGCGTCATTCTAATGGTCGGGATGCCTCCAACAGTCATATAACTTCGTCGTGGTGAAGTGCCATTATGCGTTGTTCTGCTATTCCAACGAGGTTCAAGTTTGGAAAGCCTTCTTTCTGCGAAGTTTTCTCTGGAACTTCATACAATTTTTCCAACTTTTCTTTCTTCTTACTAAGATTTCTTGCCTTATTTCTTGTGATATGAGTCTCTAGATCCATCTTTCCATTTTTATTCTTATATTCTTCTAGTAAAGTGACTTCTCACTACTGAGGTTCTTTCAAAAGATTCAAGTGTAATACCTCTTCTCTTATTATTTTTGGGGTATATGCACTTCTTTCCAGCATGGACAGGTTCTTCAGGGCTTTTTGTGTTCTTCCAACCTCGACAACTGACTCTCTTGCCTTCTGTTGCTTCAAATTACCCTCTTGTTCTTCTATTAGTCATGCTATTTTCTTGGCTATGAAGTCCCTTAATTCTTGATTTTTCTATTTTGTAGCTTCTTCCTCTACTTTCCTTCAAATATGATCTTTCTCAACCAAGGTATTTCCTAGCAAAAGTGCAAAAGGGGATCTATTCTCAACAAACTTAATAACTTCAAATTCCTCTTTGGTCGATGTTCCATGAGCAATCTATTAAGCCATAATATTGGATCATTACCCCTTAATTGGGGCATATTACATTAGTAATGTTATTTTATTTATGTCGGCTTTATTCCATTAGTTGTAATTATACCTCCTAGTATCCTATATATACCAAGGAGACATTTTCATTTGGAATCATCTTGGAATTGTACATTTATGTGGGCATAAGGAGGTTTCCCCCTCGAAGAGGCTTATTATCTGAATTTCTCTCTTTTTCAAGGCGTTGAGTACTTATTCTAAGGTTTTTCTATGCTATATTGATATTTGGTTCTTAACATATGGTATCAGAGCTTAAGGTCTTGGGGTTTCGTTGCTACATCTGAGACACCTTGGAATTTTCAATATAATTTTTTTTCTACAACGTTTCAGAAGGAACAGATTGGAGGATATTTAGTAGATGGATCAAGGTATGTTGGGTTAAAATTTCAGCTCCTAAGGCCTTACAATTTCAGATATACAGCCTGTGCAATATAGGGTTATGGAATCATCCTAAACTGAGTCATTGCGGAATTTTCGCTATAAATTTTTTTGTGTAATGTTTTAGACCCTAAACTATAGAGGATATTCAAAGAAATTAGTAAGGTATCTGTGGTAAAATTTTTAGCTTCTGGGTCATCTTACATTTGTAGATACACCCTGTGGAAGATAGGGTATCTGACTAGTCCTATTGACTAGTCTCAAGAAGGTGTTCCAGGTAAAACAATCA
>SNQJ01S0003573.1:502823-512863 GCA_010110895.2 Picea sitchensis
TTCCATCACTTCTTCTCTAAAATAAAAATCTAAGGTTCAAGCAGTGGAAGATCACATTGAGCATCAACAACAAGTTCTCCAAATCTTAAAGGTCAACCTGACCATGGCACATAATCGCATGAAACAACAAGCAGATCAACATCATAGTGAAAGAAGTTTTGAAGTAGGGGATTGGGTGTTTTTAAGACTACAACCATACAAACAAATGTCTCTCAAGCAAGCCAAAAAGGATAATAAATTATCACCAAAGTACTATGGCCCTTATAAGGTGTTGCAAAAGATTGGTACTATGGCATACAAATTGGAGTTGCCTGCATCTTCACGAGTACACCGAGTTTTCCATGTTTCATTCTTCAAGAAGGTTATAAGCGAAAAGATCCCAGTTAAAACTATATTTCCAGAACTTGACGAGGAAGGAAAAATCATATTGGACCCTAAAGCCATCACTGACACAAGAATTTTCCAGCTGAGGAATAGATCCATTTTAGAGTATCTCATTAAATGGAGGAAACTACCGGTTGAAGATTCCACTTGGGAATATGAGTCTTTTATATAGAAGCATCCAGAGTTACTCAAGCATTGCAAACAACACTTGTCTCAAGGGGAGGGGCATGTTAAGCCCTAATATTGGCTCATTACCCCTTAATTGGGGCATATTACATTAATAATGTTATTTTATTTATGTTGGATTTATTCCATTTGTTGTAGTTATACCTTCTAGTCTCCTATATATACCAAGGAGACATTTTCATTTGGAATCATCTTGGAACTGTACATTTATATGGGCATAAGGAGGTTTCCCCCTCGAAGAGGCTTATTATCTGAATTTCTCTCTTTTTCAAGGTGTTGAGTACTTATTCTGAGGATTTTCTATGCTATATTGATATTTGGTTCTTAACACAATCATAGGTACATTAGTAATTCTTCCACATAGGGTTATTATCTTTCCTTTAAACAATCCTATCCTTCCCAATGAAGGAATCATAGCAAGCCTTCCCAAAATTTCCTAAGTGCTTTCTGGCATGATATTCACATGTGTTTCCTCATCCAAAACACAGTCTATGTCGAAGTCTCCTATTCTTGTTTCTATGCACGAATTTTCTTTTAAGATCTCTAGTAAACTGATGTCCTTATGACCATTCAATGTTTCTTTCATCTGTAGTAACACAGTCTTTGATTCTTTCTGGTTTCCTAACATATCCTTAGTCCCTTGACCTTCTTCATAGTTTTCTGGTCTCATGTTCATCTTTTCAACTTTATCCATCATTCTAGGGAAACCCAAAACCTCATGACCAACAAATTTACAACAAAGACAAATAGGACCTGTACCAGGGATTTCCTTAGCAATATGCCACAATATTCCACACTTATAACATAGTGTCAATCCTCTCTTTCTCTTAAACGATCCCCAACCTTTCCTATACTACGCACTGGGATCACAATGATGGACCTGTAATCTGCAAAAAATCGTTCTAGGTTCCTGCATCCACTTTTTAGTCCAAAAATTCTTTCTATGCATAGGAATAACATATCTTTCACTATCTCTATCAAATCTATTCAGATCAACTCTTTCTTCTAGCTGTTCCTTGGTTTTTAGACTAAGACAAAATCTATCAAACATACCTAGATACTTTCGAAGCAAAAATTTCCACTTATCTTACCTTTACCAGAGCACAAATCTTTAATATCTTACCTCTTTTCTTCAGATCGGGTTCCTTTATTATCACAAAGTTCCACACATCAAGTAGAATACTGTGCACTAGCAACATATCTACGCACAAATCTTTCTCTTTTCTTCAGTTCCCAATAATCACAGTTTCAGGTCTCGACAACAGAACCATTTGTTGGCATAGGGAAAGACCCAGGGTTCAACGCTTCAATAGTGCACCAAAAAAACCCTAACTACCAACCCTTTCGACAACACCTGCGAAGCAGATGCAGTCTCACCCGAGGTAGAGGCAACGGGGGTTGCATGACTCATGTGTATACAACTTATCCGGGACATAGATCTGTGATCACAACACTTAACAAAGAACTTAGCCAACAATATGCATTAATTTATGATTCTTATTCACATCGCAGATTAACCCTTAAATACATAACAACACTGTAATAAACAAATTAAACACTTCCAAGCACTTAGCATAAACTCAAATCTAACATTCATTCACATCATAAAGAATTAAGCATTCATAGATATATCTATCATATATCAAGAATAGTGCACTAAGAAAATAGATACATAAACACCATGAAAAATATTGCAAAAAGCACATCGAAACAGGATATACGTGGTTCACCCCAGTATGGGGCTACATCCACCAACTCTTCTTCTTCTTTATTAGTCTCCTTCAATATTCTTACAAGAACAGAGCCACATAACTCACTCCACACTGGACAGGTGATCTGTGCACAACGCACTGGATCCACCTTCCTCAAAATCAGGTCATGACACAAAGCCTTACACAGTCACTTGCACTTAGCTCTGCAAGTCTTAGCATACTCTAGTTGTGCACTAAGCCAATGACCTCTTGCACTAAGCCGATTCTAGTAACTATAACTACTTCTTACATCCTTATCTACTTATTTATACATTACAAAAAGGGCATAGACATGGGTAAAACCATGGGCCAACATCCCATACCCGTTACATAAAACCTAAAAACCCACAAAATGGGCGAGATCCCATGATCTCTGCTTTTCCTGGGCGCTCCATCTTCGACCAGCCTATCGAAGTCACAAAAATGGTCAAACATGACCAAAGTTTACACAAAACTTGGTCAAGGGCCAACAATATTGATTTTTCAGGTGAAAAGAAATGGCAAGCAATTCAAAAATGGAGATTGAGAAGTTGAATGGGCAAAGTTTTGAGCTATGGAAGCTCAAGATGGAAGATTTGTTTGTGGACAAAGATCAGTGGATCATAATAGATATAGGTCTTGCACATACATGCACTTTAGTAGATGACTGGAGAAAATTGAATCGGAAGGCGAAGAGCAAAATCCAACCGTGTCTCTCAGATTCAATATTACTGAATGTGTCAGAGGAAGCTACAACCAAATATTTATGGGATAAGTTGGGGAAGTTGTATCAGTCTAAGTCTCTAGTAATTAAACTATTCCTAAGAAAGAAGCTGTATAACCTAAGGATGAAATATGGAGACTCAATGGTAGAGCATTTCTACGCCTTCAATATTGTGGTAAGTTAGTTAGTATATGTTGAGATTAAAATTTCAGATGAAGATAAATGTATCACTTTACTGTTTTCTTTACCGAACTCATGGGATATTCTAGTTGTGTCCATAGGTAGTAATACAACTGCCTTGAATTTTGATGAAGTGGTCTCATCCTCATTTTTAGAGGAGATGAGACAGAAGAATATGGGAGGATAAATCACCAAAACATTATTTAGAAGAGGATTCTCCTAGGAGAGAAATAGATCTAAGTTCTCAAGTGGGAGATCTAAGTCTAAGGGTAGATCTAAATCTCCCATAAATTTTGTAAAGGTATTTTGGAGATGTGGAAAAGAAGGGCACTACAAGAAGCAGTGTAGATCCAAAGTTCAAAAAAAGAAGGCATCTGAAGAATCTCCTTCTACAGAAGAAAAAACCTCCAAGGAAGAAGGAGGGGAGGTGTGCTATAACCCTAATTTGCACCAGATAGGCTTACCTGGCATCAAGCCATCTCAGATTCCTTCTTTTCCAAAGCACTACTGAACAAATCTTCTTAAAAACCTCTTTTATAAAGGGCCACACACCCTGCTCCATTACTGCACGCGTGTACATGATAGCTGACCCAAAACAACCCTCGTGTACCTACAAAAGCACGAAAAAAGGAAAGTTGCTGACATAACACACAGCTTTGGGTGATTTAACTAAACCTTTCGGCCATGCATGGCCGAGGGTTTGACCAAATACCTAGCTTCTTCTAGCCTATAAAAGAAGGGTTATGGGTCTGATGCAGACGAGGTCTCCCCTATCACCCGTAGGGTCTCTTCACCTAACCTCCTACTTGCAGGATCGATCTTCTCCCTTATCTTCAAGCCAAAGTGGATTTTTTAGATTCCTCCTGCTGGAATCCTTTGCTAAAACTTGACCCAATCCACAGGTCCTTCCTTCTCTCTCTCACAGTCTCCTGCACTCACCGTGGCTTTCCCCAACTCACCATCGGGGTTTAGGTTTTCGTAAATCTCATTGTGACAAACCTCCATCCTCGTGAATCCCCGATCTCTAATTATCGATAAGCTCTCTTTCACGCGCTAGCCCTACTGGCTATGCCATGGTCCATGTGACCACTTACCATATGACCGTAGCCATCTAGCTGTCCATCGGGGTTTGCGACGTCAATGTGCAGGCACCCTTTGGACTCGTGATTATCCGATTCCCGATCCTCCGATGGGTTCTGGTCGTTGACCTGTCAACGATCCTCTCGCCTATTGCTAAGATCTACCACCTATCCTCCTGACGGTCCATGTGGCCCCACACTCCTAGGCCTTATCGTGAAATCATGTATCGAGATTCTGCAATGCACGAAACCTTTTCTCCCAGGATCTCCGATATCTCGATTCCCGACTCCCTTCGGATCACTGACAACTAGCCTCCACTACGCCTCTTTCCTCCTCTTCTGCTGTGATGACAGTTGGCCCCCACTCATTGGGGTTCCACGTTTCACGATTTCGAAGTGCTCAAATCACTTGTTCTCAGGATCCCCGATATCTCAATGGCTTCAACTCCGATGGCGCTAGATGATTGCCATGTGTCCCTCCAACGGACGGCCCAGATCTCGTTTGGATTTTGCAACTTGCGCTATCCCATTTCTCACGACCTCGAGAATATTGATTCTCCGATGACCGATATCCTGATGGCCCATTGGGACTTCTCCTCCTGCTGCTCACGAAGGCTTAACCTCCGTGCGGCTTCCTGCAGATCCGACGACTGTCGGGGTTCCTACTCAGATCTGACGGCCCAGATCTGTATTCCTCTGTGCATGCTCCTCTGGCTACTCCCTGGACTCAAAGATCAATGGTCCAGGTTCTATCGACCTCTCCAACGGCTGCTATGCTCCTCCCTAAGCTTCCCGCACATCTTCTCCTGCGCGTAACCTCTGCGCAGCTTCTCCCGATCCAACGACTGACGAGATTTCTCTATGAGATCCGACGGCTCTCAGACTCCTCCTCTGACATGCTCCTCCTGAGATCCTTCTAGACGTAGTAACCCAGCGGTCCATATTTCTCCTCCTGTCGATCCGACGACTGACACTGATCCTCCTGATCTCTTTGCGCGTATGAGAACGCTGACCCTCCTGAGCTTTTGTCTTTGAATCCTCGAAGGGTTCGACGTCTGTGCTCCTACAGAGTATTTGCACCCCTACAGTGCTGCCTCTCCTGAGCTTCCTACAAACACTCAGACCCCTTGGGGGATTTTATCCTTCTTCTCCCTCAGATGGAGAATGGAATGGATGCCCTCCTGGCTATCCTTCTGCTCAAGCCTCTTCTTGAGTACTTCTAGGTATTCAACAACCCAGTGAAAGTTCCCTCACTGGACCTTTCCTCAACTTCCAAAACTCAAAGATTTCTTTTCTCCTGTGCCTGCTTGCACACCTTCTCGATGCCCTCCTAGCAGAGTGTCTTCTCTTCCACATAACGCACAATAGTTCTGTCTTCCTCCCTTGTGCACCTATGCGCTTACTCGATGCCCACCTGGTAGATATTCTTAGAATCCTCAGTGATTCTGGTCTTTCTCAAACTCTCTACATAGTTCTTCTTCCTCCATGCACCCTTGTACACACACTTAGTGCCCACTTGGCAGAGCTCTCATAGAATCCTCCATGATTTTGTATGCAATTGTGTTTCAGCTACACAGCCTTGCCTCCTGAGGTGTTCAGTAACCTCACAGGTCTTCTTCCTGAGTTGATGACTTCAGCTTCTGTGCCTTGGGTACGTCTTTGTCTGACTCTGCAGAGATCAGAAGTGCATCCCTTGTGCACGTCTCTCAAAACTCTCAGCGTTCTTTCACACCCTCCTGGTGTGAAGCCTCAAAGACCTTCAACCTGAAATCAAATAGGACTCCTGTAGAATGCATTCACACACATACATTCACTACATAAAAGGAACACTCACAGACATCCACATAACACAGAATCAATGCAGGAAAAACTGCTGTTTGTATTAAAAATGGCAAAATGCCTGTATCTTTACAATGGTGTTCCTAATCTCTCTCTAGCTCCTGTCCTTTCTGCTCTACATGCAGATGCTCTCTAGCTCAACCCCCTTCTACAACCACTCAAAATGAGATCTAAAATCTCTTTTACCTGAGGTGCTCATCGAGCGCTTCCCTCCAGGTCTACCTACTCTAATAAATTACATCAATGGCTGTCTAGTCTGCTATCCAGAACTAGATCTCATCCGATCTAGTATTAAAGCCGATCCTATCTAATGCCTGCACAAAGGCACGACTTCCATGGCTCAACAACCTAACCACATTAAATTACATTCAATTCAAATTCAAATGAGCCTGCGCCTCCCTTTTAGCATATGAATGCATGCGTGCTGACGTGGCTGGCTGGCTAGCTAGCTACATGGAGAGATGCTCCTGCATCATACTCCACAACTGCAAAAATCATGAGCTCCTGCTCATGAGCTTCCCCTGTAGCTGTTGGAAATCCTTCTGGATCCTAAATAAGTCTTTGGAGCTTTCCATCTGCTCCATCTTCCTGCTGTTGCTGCTTCTGCTGTGCTACTGCTGCTGCGCTGCTGCTGCTGCTTCTTCTCTTCTGCTCAGCCTTTCCTTGCTGGCAGTGTCTGCGGACTTCAACATCAGCTCCCTGATGTCCTCTATTACTTCGTCCAGGTGCTCTAGTGGATGGCTCTATTGTTGCAGTCTCCTCAGCTGCAAAAATTTTTGGTCATTGGGAAGATCATCATGATCTCCCACACCTTCCTCATATATTTCCAACTTCACCTATTGGATGTGCCTTCCCTGCATTTTTATCCTTTCCTCCAGGGCTTCAAATTGATCCCATAGATCAGCAAAGCAAATGTTGTTTGCCTCTTCCTCCTCTGCTTCTGCAACCTCCTCTGTTGCATTGTTTTTAGCTTCATGGCTGAAAATGCTGAGCCATTCCTCAGAATTCTCGTCATCCTCCTCTTCTGCTTCTACTGCAAATTCCCCTGTTGCAGTCTCTTCAGCTTCAATGCTGAATGTGTTGAGCCATTCCTCAGAATTCTCACTCTTCTCTTCTTTGTCCTCTTGAGAAGCTTCCAAAGTCTGCTCCCATTTTTCTTCTTTTCTGACAGTCATAGCTGACTGTTCCCCTGCTTTTGTTGTATCATCTGCAACAGAATTTTCTGCCTCCTCCTGTGCAGATGATAGGAATACTTGTATTCCCCCAATCATTAGAATATCATCCTGACCTTTCTCCTCTGTCAGCTGTATCTGCTAATCTAGGTCCACCTCTGAATTTATGAGACTATCAGACAGTCTCATCCGCTCTGTCAGCTCCTCTAGTTGATCCAATTTCATCTGCTCATCCCTGCCCATTTGGCAATATGGGATGCTTCCGCTGCTTCTCTGGCAGACCATGAGATCAACCGATCCCATCTTCATCAGCACTCCTTTCTGAATTGAACTCTTTATGAGACCTTCAAATGGTCCCAAATTTTCATCTCTACCCTCCTGGCAGTCTTCAATGCTTCCGCTGCCTTCCCAACAGTCTTCGAGATCCCGCATCGATCTCTTTTCATTGCCCTCCTGGAAAATTGAAATTCCTCAACTGTCCTCCTGACAATATGTGAGATCCTCAACTGATCTCAACTCATTTCCCTCTTGGAAAACTGGAACTTCTATTTCTCTACCCACCTGGCAGAGCTTGATATCCTCAGATGATCCTAATTCATTCTCTGTTCCCTTTCCCATCTGGCAATATGGAAACTCTCCACTTCCCTTCTGGCAGTCTATGAGATCCTGCAGTGATCTCTAATNTTCATAGATGTAAACAATCTCCTCCTCTTCTATGGGTCTAAGGTTTTCAGTATACCTCAGCCATCGTCTTAACAACCTCTGCTGTCCTTTGACCATCAACTCCCTGACTGTCCATTTCACCTTTGGCGTCTTCATGGGCCATTCATATACCCATCTCGACTTTTAACTCTACCGCATCTTCATTTCAATCTCCTCCATCTCTCGCTTTATGTCAACGAGTTCTTTATCCATTTCTGCTGCGCTCATCAGCTCTGGCTTCTTCCGTTCAGCGTGCTTATGGCCTTCACTAGCCATCTTGCTGTGTTTATCTACCTCCCTGGCAGATCTGCTGCTGTCACTTTGCATCCCTGGGTGTTCCAGCTTCATCTTATAGTCCTGCTGACTGTCTATAGACTACTTCCTACCTGCAACCAAGTCCTCACAGAGTCCTCCAGTGCTCTGTCTTCTTCACCTGCAATATACAGATGAAATCCCGCTCTGATACCACTCTGACGTATGTATCAAAGTGCTTCTCTTTTCTCCTCGCTCCCTCTTGCCTGAAGTATATAGACAAGAAATTAGCTCTGATACCACTTGACGTGTGTATCAGAGTGCTTTCCTCCTCTACCTCTTCCTGCCTGAAATATACAAGCAAGAATTTCAGCTCTGATACCACCTGATGCAGACGAGGTCTCCCCTATCACCCGCAGGGTCTCTTCACCTGGCCTCCTGCTCACATGATCGATCTTCTCCCTTATCTTCGAGCCAAAGCAACTTTTTTAGATTCCTCCTGCTGGAATCCTTTGCTAAAACTCGACCCAGTCCATAGGTCCTTCCTTCTCTCGCTCACAGTCTCCTGCACTCACCGTGGCTTTCCCCAACTCACCATCGGGGTTCGGGGTTTTGTAAATCCCGTTGTGACAAACCTCCATCCTCGTGAATCCCCGATCTCTGATTACCGATAAGCTCTCTTTCACGTGCTAGCCCTACCGACTATGCCATGGTCCATGTGACCACTGACCATATGACCGCAACCATCTAGATGTCCATCGGGGTTTCAGGGTTTGCGACATCAATGTGCACGCACCATTTGGACTCGCGATTCTCCGATTCCCGATCCTCCGATGGGTTCCGATCATTGACTTGTCAATGGTCCTCTCACCTATCGCTAATATTTGCCACCTATCCTCCTGACGGTCCGTGTGGCCCCACACTCCTAGGCCTTATCGTGAAATTGCGTATCGCAATTCTGCAATGCACGAAACCTTTGCTCCCGGGATCTCCGATATCTTGATTCCCGACTCCCTTCAGATCACTGAAAGCTGGCCTCCACTACGCCTCTGTCCTCCTCTTCTGCTGTGATGACAGCTGGCCCCCACTCATCGGGGTTTCGCACTTTGTGATTTCGAAGTGCTCAAATCACTTATTCCCGGGATCCCTGATATCCTGATGGATTCAACTCCGATGGCACTAGATGATTGCCACGCATCCCTCCAACGGACGACCCAGATCTCATCAGGATTTCGCAACTTGTGCTGTCCTAGTTCTCAAAACCTCAAGAATATCGATTCTCCGACGATCGATATCCCGATGGTCCGTCGGGACTTCTCCTCCTGCTGCTCACGAAGGCTTAACCTCCGTGTGGCTTCCTGCAGATCCGACGACTGTCGGGGTTCCTGCTCAGATATGACGGCCCATATCTATATTCCTCTATGCACGCTCCTCTGGCTACTCCCTGGACTCAAATATCAACAACCTAGGTTCCATCGGCCGCTCCAACGGTTGCTATGCTCCTCCCTGACCTTCCCGCGCATCTGATCCTTCGCGTAACCTCTGCGCAGCTTCTCCTGATCCAACGACTGACGGGATTTCTCTATGAGATCCAACAGCTCTCAGACTCCTCCTCTGACAGGCTCCTCCTGAGCTCCTTCTGGACGTAGTAACCCAGTGGTCCAGATTTCTCCTCCTGCCGATCCGATGGCTGACACTGCTCCTCCTGAGCTCTCTACGCGTATAAGAAAGCTGGCCCTCCTGAGATTTTGTCTTTGAATCCTTGAAGGGTTCAACGTCTACGCTCCTGTAG
>SNQJ01S0003573.1:512963-523814 GCA_010110895.2 Picea sitchensis
CTTTTCCATTAGATGGAGAATGGAATGGATGCCCTCCTGGCTATCCTTCAGCTCAAGCCTCTTCTTGAGTACTTCTGGGTATTCAACAAACCAGTGAAAGTTCCCTCAGTGGACCTTTCCTCAACTTCCAGAACTCAAAGAGTTCTTTTCTCCTGTGCCTTCTTGCACACCTTCTCGACGCCCTCCTGGCGAAGTGTCTTCTCTTCCACAGAACGCCCAACAGTTCTGTCTTCCTCCCTTGTGCACCTATGCACTTGCTCGATGCCTACCTGGCAGAGCTTCTCAGAATCCTCAGTGATTCTGGTCTTTCTCAAACTCTCTACAGAGTTCTTCTTCCTCCGTGCACCCCTGTACACATGCTCAATGCCCACTTGGCAGAGCTCTCATAGGATCCTCCATGATTTTGTCTGCAACTATGTTTCAGCTACACAACCTTGCCTCCTGAGGTGTTCAGTAACCTCACAGGTCTTCTTCCTGAGTTGATGACTTCAGCTTCTGTGCCTTGGGCACGTCTTTGTCTGACTCCACAGAGATCAGAAGTGCATCCCTTGTGCACGGCTCTCAGAACTCTCAGCGTTCTGTCACACCCTTCTGGTGAGAAGCCTCAAATACCTTCAACCTAAAATCAAACAGAACTCATGCAGAATGAATTCACACACATACATTCACTACATAAAAGGAACACTCACAGACATCGACATAACACAGAATTAATGAAGGAAAAACTGTTGTTTGTATTAAAAATGGCAAAATGACTGTATCTTTACAATGGTGTTCCTGAGCTCTCTCTAGTTCCTCTCCTCTCTTCTCTACATGTAGATGCTCTCTAGCTCAACCCCCTTCTACAACCACTCAAAATGAGATCTAAAATCTCTTTTACCTGAGGTGCTCATCGAGCGCTTCCCTCCAGGTCTACCTACTCTAATAAATTACATCAATGGCTATCTAGTCTGCTCTCCAGAACTAGATCTCAGCCGATCTAGTATTAAAGCCGATCCTATCTAATGCCTTCACAAAGGCACGACTTCCATGGCTCAACAACCTAATCACATTAAATTACATTCAATTCAAATTCAAATGAGGCTGCGCCTCCCTTTTAGCATATGAATGCATGCACGCTGACGTGGCTAGCTGGCTGGCTGGCTGCATGGAGAGATGCTCCTGCATCAGGGTCCCATTTGGAGGAGGAGAATCATATTAAAGAAACTATACCTGATTGTGCATTCCCTTTGTCCCAACCCTTTAGCCATCCTTGTGCAAAGAGAAAGATAGAGCAAAGAAGTTGGAGTACAGTTGAAGAGGAGCCCAGGACTAGGTTTGTGGAGTAGTGGCCGGCTTCATCATTGTAAGTTGATTTGTTGAAGTTAATAATGAAGAAGTACTTTTCCCGTCCCACCATATGAGGTTTTCATGGTTTATTGCATACTTGTTTATTGAATTTCTAACCCATTAATCTATATATCAAATGTATGGGGAGTTTGTTGTTTGTCTTGTGTGAATGTAGGTCAGCCTTGGGAGGAGAGATGCAGTCCAAGAGTGATCAAGAGTGAGGAAGGATCGATATCAAATGTCCAAAATAAGGTATGCTCACTTGATCTTATTACCTATCTATTTGCTTAAGAATAATGGGGATTAGGTCCGGGAAAACGGTAGAAAGTAGAAATATTTAGGTCTTTTCTACATGCATAATTAAACCCTAAGTGCTATTCCATAGAGGGATTTCCCACTCACAACAATGTGTACTTGGATTCTTCAAGCACACATGCAGATCGTGAGGCATGGTTGGTTGATTCAGGTGCATTCTTTCATATGAATCCCCACAAGGAGTGGTTATGTGAATATGAAAGGTATGATGGAGGTAATTTTTTCTTAGGTGATGACTTGACAACCAGAATCATAGGTCAAGAAAAATTCAAGTTGAGGCTCATATATGGAAGGATTAGAACACTAACCGGTGTTCTGCACATCCCAGGATTGGCCACAAAATTGATTTTTGTAAGCAAAATGGACGATGCAGGGGTAAAAACAATATTTGAAAAGGAAACCTACAGGATGGTTCGAGGAGCCATGGTGTTTTTGAAGGGAGTTTAGTTTCGAACTCTGTATAATATGCAAGGAATAAATATTAGTGATGGGTGTAATAGTTACATTGTTCCTGATATTGGAGTTGAAGAAGAAAGAACTCCTACAGTCTTTGGATAAAAGGTTATGTTGTGGCATCAAAGACTGGGACATATCGGAGAGAAGGGTCTTCGACTACTACATGATAAAGGTATGGTTGAAGGTATGTCTAACTGTTCTCTGGATTTTGATTTTTGTGAACATTGTGTATATGGGAAGCAGAATCGGGTAAGATTCCCCTCTGGTGCAACGAGGGCAAAAGGAATTTTACAACTAGTTCACAATGATATTTTTGGACATGTGTTGGTCCCATCATTAGGAAAATATGTGTATTATGTCTCATTTATAGATGAATTCTTGAGGAATACTTGGATATATTTCCTCAGGAAGAAATATGAAGTGTTTGAAAGGATTAAAGAGTTTAAGGCTCATTTTGAGAATCAAACAGAGAAAATAATTAAGCTTTCGAGGACAAATAATGGTTGAGAGTTCCACAGGAATGAATTTGAAGAATTCTGTAAGAAGTGGGGTATAGAAAAGCATAATACTACTCCATATACACCTCAACAAAATGGAGTTGCAGAAAGGATGAACAATACGTTGATGGAAAAAATAAGGTGCGTGCTCAATGGTGCCGGGTTAGGGAAAAAATTCTAGGCAAAGCTAGTGGGTACTGCATGTTAATTGGTCAACAAATCACCCTCATCAATGCTGAATGACAAGACTCTGCAAGAGGTATGGACTGGTAATAAACCTTCTCTCACACATCTCAAGGTATTTGGCTGTGATGCATATGTTCATGTTCCAAAGGAAAACATGAGTAAGCTAGATAAGAAGGATGAAGAGTGTATCTTTATTGGATATAAATATGGTCTCAAGGGTTATAAGCTTTGAAACCTAGAAAATAAGAAGGTAGTGTATAACTGAGATGTGGTATTTAGAGAAATGAAGGATGTTGTTAAACATGAATTCCTACCAAGTAAGTAAGAACCAGAGAAAATATAGTTTGATTTAAAGGATGATGAATTAGACTCTATAGAAGAACATGAATAATAAGAAGAAGATCCTCATACTCAAGTATTGAGGAGATCAGTTCGAGAAAGAAGGATACTGGAAATGTGTAATCCATCTAATTTCTATTCAAATCTTTATTTGTCTATTACTGATGATGATCCTAGAACTGTCAGGGAGGCAATGGATTTAGAGGATGGAAATATTTGGAAAAAATCCATGGACAAAGAAATGGCAGGCTTGGGATCTAGTGGAGTTTTCGACTGGAAGAAAGCCCATGGGAAAGACCATGGGTATTTAAAAAGAAGATGAATGTGGAAGGAAAAGTGGAGAAATACAAAGCTCAGTTATTAGCAAAGGGTTATTCCCAGGTTGAGGGAATTGATTTTGGTGAGATTTTTTCTCCTATTGCCAAGTTAAAATCTATAAGATTTCTATTATATGTTGCTGTTGCATTTGATTTTGAAGTAGAATAGATGGATGTGAAGGAAACATTCCCACACGGGGATATCGAAGAAGAAATCTATATGAAGCAGCCAAAAGGATTTGTTGTGAAGGGAAAGAAGGAGTTGGTATGCAAGCTAAAAAAGTACCTGTATGGTTTAAAACAATCACCAAGGATGTGGTATAAAAAATTTGATACTTCTATGTTGGGACTTGGTTTCACATGAAGCAAAGAGGATCATTGTGTGTATTTTAAATTAATTGGTGATCATTTCATTTATCTGGTCTTGTATGTGGATGACATGTTGCTGATAGGAAACAACAAGGAGATTATCCAGGATGTGAAAACTCAGTTGTCCTCTAAATTTGACATGAAGGATCTCGATGCTTAAAATTTCATTTTGGGCATGGAAATTAAAATAGATCGAAAAAATATGAAACAATGGTTAAATCAGAGAAAACATGTCGAGACAATATTGCAGAGGTTTAATATGAAAGAATGTAAACCAATCAAGGTTCCTATTCCTGTTGGTGTAAAGTTATATGCGGATCAGTGTCCCAAGACATAGGAAGAGGAGGAGGACATGTATCGCATTCCATATGCGAGTGCAGTTGCGAGTTTGATGTATGCAATGGTATGTACTAGAATAGACGTTGCACATGCAGTGGAGTTTTGAGCAGGTATATGTCAAAACCAAGGAAGGAGCATTGGACAATAGTAAAAAGGGGTTTCATGTATTTGCGTGGAGCTGCTAGATATGGATTGTGTTACCAAGGAAGACCGGAATTAGACATAGTGTTGGATATACATGGATTTGTGGATGCAGACTGGGTTGGAGATCTGGGCCGTAGGATATCTACAAGCGGGTATGTGTTTAACCTGTTTGGAGGATAAATAAGTTGGATGAGCAAAAGATAGGCTGTAGTGGCACTTTCATCTACAAAAGTTGAATACATGGAAACCATTCATACAAGTAAGGAAGAATTATGGTTACAAAGATTGTGTTCAAGTATTGGGTTGGTACAACAAGATGTAAGGATAGATTGTGACAATCAGAGTGCAATTTTTTTGGCAAAGAACCCAACTTATCATTCAAAGACAAAGCATATTGATATTCAATATCACTTTGTGCGAGACATGGTTGAATAAAAGAAAGTGTTGTTGATGAAGGTGGACACTTTGAAGAATGTTTCAGATTCATTAACAAAATCTATGAGCACTGAGACATTCTCTTGGTGTAGAGGATCCATGGGAATTGCTACCCTAGATTGTTGACTATGTAACCTTGTAACCCCCTGTATGCAAATAAAACAAGAAGTGGGAGAATGTTGGGTATGTGTTATATTCTTTTCACGAGATGAATTTTCCACGTTGCACCGGGTGCGTAGGGGGCTTTGAGGGGGGGTGCAGGGGAAACACCCCCGTTATTTGTTTTTCCTTGGGAAACATGTCACATTTTTACTCATTTTTCATGTTGCCTCAAGTTTCGTGTCCATTATTGGGCAGTTTTGTGGCGCATGATTTTTTTCCAATGGTTTTTGTTGGCACAGGGGTAGACCCAGGGTTCAACGCTACAATAATGCACCAATAATTCCTAACTACTGACCCTTTCGGCTACACCTGCAAAGCAGATGCAGTCTCACCCAAAGCAGAGATGGGGGGGTTGCAGGACAAAGATGTCTACAACCAAGGGAACTATCAAGTGGATTCAACACTAGAACAATACAACATGGATATATCACTTATCATCTCAGATATATTCCACACATCTATTAGATCTACCACAGTAGTGCACTAACAATATATCAAGGCAAAATAATATAACATCAATCACACACACAAGACAAGATATATGAGGTTCACCCTTTCTCTAGGGTTATGTCCATAGAACTGTGATTTATAATGTATTAATATAAAGCATACATTTCTTGTTTGCACTCTTAGCTAGCAGATCTTCTTTCTTCTTCTCTCTATCTCCTCCCTCCCTGCGCACCCAGTTGAAGATCTTACAATACAAAAGGCTCTCGTACTCAACACTTCTCTCTCACCTAATCTTAATAACCCGATCACATAATAACAATCACACCACCACCACCACCACCAACAAAAACCCATCCCAGGTCCTCTTGACCTCTATTTTTACATTACAATCACTCACCAACATCCTTAGGCCCAAACCTAGGTGTTAAAACCCTAGATACCAAAACCCTAGGTGTCTAAAACCCTAGGTCAACTTGACCCACATTTTTAGGGCTTCACCAACATGTCTTTCCTTCCTTCTCATGCGGTGCTCCAAAGCATCCAACGATGGCCTTTTCGACTTGTTGAGTTGTCCACGATCCTTCTTCCTTGCCGATCTGTCATCCTCGATCTCCTCATCCAATGACTTGCCTCCTTTTACTTCGCTTCGCCTTTTCTACTCTTTGCTCACTTCGACCCAATGATATTCATTGTTTCTTCCATGCAGTTCACATTCTACCTTTTATTCCTTGAGCTTCGCTTATTTCCATAAACAAGGGCAACAGGCCCCCAACACTCACCTGTGACTCATCCCGAGGCACTCCAGATCTAATTCTTTTGTTTTACTTCGACTTCAGACTGCATAATGCATCTTTTTCTTTCTACTCTATGCCTCGTCTCCTTCCTTCCTTCCTTGTGCAGACTGTCTTTTCTATGTCTGGTACACAATTTCAACTACACCTGGTACCTAGACCCTTTTCGTTATGATTTTACTTAGAGCTGCGAGGCAACTGGTTGTCATAGTACAACTTCAGTTGGCTCCCATTCACTAATCCTTCCTTCCATTCTCCCTTCAAAGTCTTCAATTGCACAACTCCTCCTTCTGTAACATATGCGATCTCATATGGCTTGAGCCAGTGCATCCTGAACTTCCCAGGATGTTTTATGAACTTACTATTATATACCAATACTAGATCACCTTGCTTGAATGCCTTCTTATTGATGTGCCTATCATGATAGGCCTTTTCTCTTTCCTTTTGCACCTGCTGATGAAATACTACAATAAATATATCTTCTTCGAGTTTGATCAACTGTGCAATCCTCTCTTGAGAAGTGCCATTGTCATCCATATTTGTAAATGCAAAAATCCTTAGGCTTGGTACCAAATATTGCATTGGGACAATGGCTTCGAGACCATATACCAACTTAAAAGGGGTATGCATTGTTAGCTTTTTGCAAGTGGTTCTATAGGCCCATAGTACTGCTGGTACTCTTAAATCCCAGTCATCCCTATTCACACTGCAAATATTTGTCAACGCTGTCTCCAAGATCTTATTGAATGCTTCCACTATCCCATTTGCTTGTGAATGGTAAGGTGTGCTCTTCTGATGGCAGACTGTAAATTCCTTAGTCAGGGTTTCAATTGTTTTATTTATGAAATATGTTCCTTGATCACTCATAAGGATCTTTGGGCATCCAAACCTGGTTATGATGTCATCAAATATGAAGCGCGCATTTGTAGTTGCACTACCGTTCTTGACTGCTCTTGCTTTGTCCAATCTATTCAAGTAATCTATTGCTATAATTATGTATCTTGCTCCTGTGCGCTTTCCTGGTGGGTTTATAGGTCCCATGAAGTCAATGGCCCATTTCTCAAATGCTTGTAGGGTCAGCAATAGTGCTAGTGGCATTTCATCTCTTCTGGATGGTTTCCCAACTCTTTGGCATACATCACAGGCTCTGTAATAGTCTTTAACATCCCTGTGTAAGTTAGGCCACCAAAGGCCAGCTTAAAGAACTTTCTACGTGGTTTCTTTCCCTGCATAGTGTCCTCCTGCGATGCCTTCATGAGCTTCCATGAGGATCATCAGTTGTTCTTCCTCCATAACAAATCTTCTCAATATCTCATCAGGTCCCATCTTGTAGAGATATCTAGCTATAAGTGAAATGTCTGCAATGCACACTACTAGCTATTTCTTATGAGGAATTGTATACTCACTAAGTGCCATTCCTATTGACAAGAACTGGACTATTTCTGTGAAGTGGTCATCAATATTTCTAATGACCAACAACTGTGCATCCAGCAGTGCTCTTCTCCATGTTCCAATCTTGACAAGTGGTCTGGACCTTTTTTCGTTCTTCCTGGCTTTACTATGATCTCAAAGTAATATTATTGAAATAGTAGAAGCCATCTACATATTCTCCGCCCCAACATTGGCTTGTTGACTAGGTATTTCAGTGTGGAGTGATCAATAAACATTTTAAAGTGTCCTCCCAACAAGTAGTGGTGAAATTTCTGCAACGCATACACCATGGCTAACCCCTCTCGCTTGGTAGTGGTGTAATTGATCTCAACAGTTGATAGATTCCTGCTCGAAAAGGATAATGGATGGTCAATATATCCTTCCCCAGGTTGTGCTAACATTGCTCCTAAGGAAATAGAAGACACATCGATATTCACATGAAACTCCTTGCTCCAATATGGAAAAACCAGAATAGACACAGTAACCATTTTCTGTTTCAGTGTGTCGAAGCTATGCTGTCACTCTTCTGTCCAACTAAACTGACAATCTTTCTTCAAAATATTCTCCATGGGTGTTCTAATCTGGGCATATCCTTTAATGAACTTCTTGTAGTACCGAGTATGTCCCAACGCAGTGCACAGTTGTTTGACCAAAGCAGGAGGAGGTAGATCAACAATGCTTGCTTGCATACAATATGACCTAACAACACTCCAAATGGTGAGAATAAGATTCATTTCTTCAGATTCAAGGCAATTTTACACTGCCTACATTTGTCCAACATTAGCCTTAGACATTCAATATGATTTTTCAATAAACTAAAAACAGTCCAATCATCAAAGTATGCTTCTAGAAATTTATGCATAAACTCCTTGAATGCTTCGAACACCACCCTGAAAAAGATGGCTGGGGCATTCTTCAATCCAAATGGAATCACTATATACTAATAGGACCCCCATTCTGTTGAAAATGTGGTCTTATGGCGATCTTCCTTGGCAATCCGGATATGATGGTATCCTGAAAATCCATCTGTAAAAGAATATACTTCCTGGCCTCCCACATTATCTAACACTTCGTCAGTGAATGGTGTAGGGAAGGGGTCATGCAAATAGGAATAATTTGGCTTCCTGATATCTACACAGATCCTAATTTCTCATGTCTTCTTGTCTTTCACCACCATAGGGCTAATCCACTTTGCTCTTCCACAGGTTCTATAATCCTAGCTTCCAACATTCTGTCAAGCTCAACCTTCACTTTCTCCTTATATTTAGGGTTCAATTTGTAGGGTCTCTATTTGAATGGTCTTGCATATAGTTTCAAAGGGATCCTCATCTCTCCCATAGGCCCTTTAATTCCCTTCATATCAGTGAACTTGGTTGGAAACAAGTTCTGATATTCATGCAATAATTCTGTAATCTTGTCAATAGTGGCAACATCCCAATAATCTCCAACATTTGCAAGATTCGATGACTACTCTGTTTCAATATTGAATTTCCTAATCTTGATTGGCTGTCCAATGAATGGTAGCTCAAATCCTGGTCCTTCCACATCTCTTTGGCCCTCTGTTTATGCAATTTTTACCTTTCTTGGATCATCGTCTTTATAACATACCCACTACCTATAATAAAAAAATTTGGGTTAATGTCTCCCAAATGAGAAATCTCCAGAAACTTGCATTAGCGAAATGCCAATCCCCGGTTTAATATCGAGATTCATAGTTTCAGAGGTTGCAGTGTCAAGAGTCCCTGTCCTATCAAACCTCTGATCACCGATGGGACAAATTTCCTATGCACCCCTTTTCACCAGCTCCTTCTAGCATACTACTGGTCCACGTGACCCGCGTTCATATGACCACAGTCACATGCTCCTGTCGGGGTTTCTTCTATCGGGGTTTTGACACCCACGATGTTTTGGTAACTTGAATCACCGATCTCCAATCTCTGAATCACACCCTTGTTTCCTTAGCCCCATTTGGCTAAGCCTCTGGCCCACACGACCAGCTCCTATATGACCACAGCAACAACCTCTCATCGGGGTTTCGGCGTTTTCAATGTCACGCTATACAAGTCCCCGGGACTCGCGATTCTTCGATCCCCAATGCGCTCCTCCACGTGCTAGCCCTTCCGGCTCAGCTCCCGCTCATATGACCAACCTCCGTATGACCACAGTCAAACTCTCATCGGGGTTTTCCCTATCGCGATATCGAAGGGTGTGGACTCCTTGTCCCCGAGATTCCTGATTTACGATGCGCTTCAACCCTCCTGGCTAAGCTCTGGCCAACGTGACCGTCACTCCATGACCACTACCTTACCCCGTCGGGGCTACGGGGCTTGTGATGCCTAAGTGCATACACCCATGGGATTCCCGATCGTCCAAATCCCGATGCTCCGTTACAATGATAGCTGGCCTCCACTATGGCTCTGTCTTCCTCTGCTGTTGTGTTGACAGCTGGCCCCCACTGATCGGGGTATCGCGTATCACGATTTCAAAGTGCACGGTTCCTTTGCTCCCGGGATCTCCGATATCCCAATTTTCGATTAGCCGATGAATGACCTCCTGTCGGGACTTTCTCTGATGGCACTGATCTCCTGCCACGTGTCCTTCTAGATGGACGGTCTCGATTCCTCTGGGATTTCGAGACTTTTGATGTCTCGGTTCTCTTTCCCTCGAGAACTCCGATTTCCCAATGACTGCTATACTGACTCTCCTCGGATCTCTGACACCTGTCCCCCTGAACGGACGGTCCTGATCTTGTCGGGATATCATGCATCACGATTCCAAGCGACAAGATCTCTTTGCTCTCGCAAACCCCAATTCTCCGATATGACGATAGAGGGCCTCTTTGGCGGGACTTTTCCCGGTGGCACTCGATCGCTGCCATGTGTCCTTCCAAATGGACGGTCCAGATCCTTATCGGGGTTTTGGGACTTTCGAGGTCCTGGTTCCTTTGACATCAGGAATGTCGATTTCCCGATGTGCCAAACACCGATGGCGCTTGATCTCCACCAAGTGTCCTCTACCAACGGACGGTCCAGATCCTTGTCAGGATTTCACGTATCGCGATTCCCAACTGCAAGGGTTTCACACCTTTGAAAACTCCAATTCTTCGGGATCTGTTGACACGTGTTCCACCTAATGGCCAGTTCTAATCTTGTCGGTAAATCACGGATCACGATTCCGTATGACAAGATTTCTTTGTGCTCGGATACTCCGATTCACCGATCCCTGACTTCCGAGATCTCCTGACACGTGTCCCAAATAATGGACGGCTTTGATCCGTGTTGCTCCTATTCA
>SNQJ01S0003573.1:541488-555690 GCA_010110895.2 Picea sitchensis
ATTGGTTCCAAATGGATCTTTAAGAATAAATTGAATGAGCAGGGACAAGTTGTCAGGAACAAAGAAAGATTATTCTGCAAAGGCTATGCTCAAATAGAAGGACTGGATTTTGATGAAACATTTGCACCTGTAGCAAGATTAGAAGCTATCATAATATTTCTTGCCTATCCTTGTCATAAAAGGTTTAAGGTTTATCAAATGGATGTCAAGTCGTATTTTCTAAATGGAGATTTAAATGAAGAAGTCTATATGGAACAACCGGAGGGTTTCGAATTGTCTGATAACCCTGACTTAGTATGCAAGCTGAAGAAAGCTTTATATGGGTTAAAACAAGCTCCTCATGCTGGTATCACAGACTGGATATGTATCTCAAGGACAAAGGGTTCAAGAGAGGAACAATTGACAACAATCTATATATCAAAACAGAGGGTGATGATTTTCTCATTGTGTTGGTTTATTTAGATGACATCATCTTTGTATGTAATAAGGAATCGCTGGTAAATGGTTTTCTTCTGCCATGGAGTCTGAATTTGAAATGTCTATGATAGGTGAACTGTCATTTTTCCTTGGTCTGCAAATTACTCAGAGGTCTGAAGGGATGTTCATTTCTCAAGAAAAATATCTAAGATAAATGTAGAAAAGGTTTCAAATGGAAGATTCTAAACTTGCGGGCACACCTATGGTTACTGGATGCAAATTAAGCAAAGATGATGACTCACCTGATGTTGATCAAAGTTCATATAGGTCAATGATAGGAAGCCTGCTGTACATCAAAACATCTCACCCAGACATAATTCATGCTATTGGAATGGTAGGAAGATATCAGTCTGCACCTAAACAGAGTCATTTTCTAGCCGTCAAAAGGATATTCAGGTATTTGAAAGAAACAATGACTTATGGTCTGTGGTATCCCAGAAATCAAAATTTTCAGTTAATTGCTTATTCAGATGCAGATTGGGCAAACTGTGTTGATGAGAGAAAAAGAACCAGTGGAGGAGCATTCTTCCTGGGTGACTTGTTAGTAGCATGGCTTAGTAAAAAGAAAAGTTCCATTTATTTATCAACTACAGAGGTAGAGTACATTGCTGCTGCTACCTGTTGCACTCAGATATTATGGATGATTCAAACACTTGCAAACTTGGAGGTAAAATATGCAGCACCGATCCCAATTCATTGTGATAACACTAGTGCCATCAGTGTGTCTAAGAATCCTGTACTCCACTCTAAGACCAAGCATATTCCCATAAAATACCATTTTCTGAGAGAGCAGGTCACCAATCAGGTTGTTAAGGTCCATTACATTCCCACCACAGAACAAATTGTAGACATCTTTACTAAACCCCTAGCCAAGACACCATTTGAATATCTCCAACAGAAGCTGGGTGTCATCCCATCTCACATCTAAGCAAGTCCATCCTGTTAGGGGGAGTTTGTATTGGTTGAACATCTGATACCTCCTAAACATTTTGCAACAAATCAAGGGGAACTTGTTTTCTTTGACATTGATGTCAAAGGGGGAGAAAATGAGTGGTCTGAACCAGATGCTACAGTTGGAGGTCCAAACAGATTAGCGCAGCCGTTCAGGGTTGCCATCAATGCCAAAGGGGGATATTGTTGGCATATTTACAAGAAGAGAGTGCTTGTCATTGATGGCAAGAACAACAACAACGATGACAAACAGACAGGCAAGGAAGATCAACAAACATGCACGCAAGGAAGAACAATAGCGATCGAATGGCAAGATCAACAGTGTAAGCTTAGAAGGAGGAAAAAAATCAAAGACCGACAACGCTGTTGTTTCAGAGTTTCACAGATTGAGAAATCCAAAGAAAAGAGTTTCAAAATCGTGATATGCGAAATCGCGATAACAATCTTGACAGGTGATTCAATAAGGACACGTAAGGTGTTGTTTCAGAGCTTCACAGATCGAGAAATTCAAAGGAAAGAGGTTCAAACTCATGATATGCGAGATCACGAAAAGATCTGGTCCGTCAGATCACCAAGGATTTTGGACCATTGATCAGGCATGAAGAAAGCTCGTGAAGTGGAGAAATCACGATAAGATCTGGGCCATCATATCTGGAGTAATTACAAAGGACCAACAACCATTAGATATGGTGAAGCTGCAAGGCAGATAAGACCAAGAGTCATCCAACTCTCCAAAACTGTGAAGGAATCCTGGCCGTCCATCGAGGACAACCATGGACCATTGGATCCAGAGGACACATGGTGAAAGATCATTGTTTCGCTGACTGGAAAGTCAAAGGAGAGAAGTGCTCATTTGAGTGGCAAGTGGTCATATCTCGTGGTCACATTGTTGAGAATATAGAGAAGCCAAGCCCTATTTCGGAGTTCGTGACATGAAGAGTCGAGAGGACTCATCATAGAATACCTGAGATATGAAAGTGAGAAATGAATTTTTGAATAAGGCTATGGTCACATCCAGTGGTTACATCTGCGAAAGATAGAGGAAGGAGCTAGTGGTGTTAATCTTCATTTTGGAGTCTTGGCGCTCGCGACTTGGAGCATCACGACCCTTCATCACAGGAATTGCGATATGTGAGATCACGATGAGATCTGGACCATCGGATAATTAGAGATCTCGACCATTGATCAAGCTCGATGAAGTTCATAAGTTCGCAAAACATGAAGCATGTTTTTGGCTCAGCCTGTGGTCACCGCCGGTGGTCACGTGAAGGGTAGAGGGTAGAAGAGTTAAAGTCTACCTCAGAGTCTTGATGATCGTGACTTGGAGCATCAATACCCTTCATCACATGAATCATGATATGCAAGATCGTGATGATATCTGGACCGTCGGATCATTAGAGATCTTGACCATTGATCAGGCTCGATGAAGTTCATAAGTTCGTGAAACACGAAGCACCTTTTTAGCGCAGCCTGTGGTCACCGCCGGTGGTCATGTGAAGGGTAGAGGATAACAGAGTTAAGGTCTACCTCAGAGTCTCGACGATCACACCTTGGAGCATCAAGACTCTTCATCATAGGAATTGCGATATGCGAGATCACGATGAGATCTGGACCGTCGGATCATCGAATATCTTGACCATTGATCATGCTCATTGAAGTTTATAAGTTTGCGAAATATGAAGTGCCTTTTGGTGTAGCTCGTGGTCACAGCCGGTGGTCACGTGAGGGGAAGAAGCTAGCGGTGCTAAGATCTATCTCAGAGTCTCAGCGATCGTGACTTGGAGTGTCAAGATCTTCTATCACAGGAATACCAAGTTGTGAGATCATGAAATTAAAACTCTATTTAACGCTCGGTCACAGCCAGTAGGCATATGAATTAAATGCAAGACCCTATGAACTCCATCCAATGGTGTAGGTGAATTTAAGTATGATCGAAGGGATACTTTTTCTCTACATAATTAATCGATCAGTGGTGATTCAGTTGCTGAAGTTGTCTTTGGTGGTTCAAAGTGTAACTGCTAGAAACCACTGATGGTTTCTGCCAGAGGACTTGAAGAGACATCTGTGTGATTATCAGAGGAGCTGAAGAGTCTCTAGGGATTTTCCAGTGGAATGAAGACTGTTCATAGAGGCAATTGACATATGGATCTAACTTCCAGAGAAGCTGAAGATTTTCCATGATGAACATGTACAATACTTGACATGAGAGAGAATGTAGAAGGATGGTGGGAGAGCATGCACAAGGGACAGAGACTATAAGCATGTAGAACAAAGAAGAGATGGGGGTTGCTGTTGTTGAGAGGGATTCAAGCGTGTATAAGGAGGTAGAGTGAAGAAACTCAAATGCATAGAAGAGGAAAGGTGCATTGAATGGACATGGAACACAAAGCATAAAAGGCAGAATAACAGAAAGCGCAAGGAAGTGTGCAGGAAGGAAGTTAGGTAGACAGAGCAGGGAAATGTAGTAGAACAATGATGAGACTGGTAAGCCATTATTGAACATTATATCACTGTAACAAGTTTCAGTGGAAAAAATTTATTTTCTAGGGTGGTAGGGAGGTTCTAGGGAGGACTGTTGTCCTCACAGGTTCAAGTGGGTGCTTGAACACAGGGAGTTGTAGCTTCCTTCTAGTTGGTGCTAGAGAAACCGGGGAGTTGGTGCTNGCTTCCTTCTAGTTGGTGCTAGAGAAATCAGAGAGTTGGTGCTCTCAACAAGTGGCAACTTGCAAAACAGAGGTTGTAGCCTCATTATGAGTTGGTGCTCATATGTATGATAATGTAAAGAATGTAAAGATTACTTATCATATAAAGAAGAAGAGGTTTTTACCTTGTATGGGTTTCCTCAGGAAATATCTATCTATGTGTACCTCATATGTGTGGCTGATGCTGAATGTTCTATTGCTTAATTACCCGCATTATTGTGACTGTCATTAAATGTTGTGTAAAGAGTTAAAAATAATCATATTTGTTTAAGCTTAGTAACAACTGATTCACCCCCCCCTCTCAGTTGTCCAACATGTTCTACCTCTGCTGAGGAATCTTTACCACTTCAATAAAAGGTAGAGTTATCCTCAATTTACTTAAGTCCTCCATGACATTATATGTCATTTGAGTGGAGTTTGACGCCATGTGTTTCATTTTGGTTCCATATGTCACTTTCTCATTCAACACTTTTTCCTTTTCTTTTTATTTTATTTTTTCTTTGTCAGTGTCGCCTTTATTCTTTGGTCTATTTACAAATCCTCTTGTCTGGGCGACGTTTTCTTGCGAGTTAGGATAGTTTTCACCCTCTCCAAATATATACATGGACGTCTTGCATCCATCCATCTGCATTGTCTCTGATCTTTCATCAGGTAAGTAATAACCTTCTTTCTCAATCAATTTCTTGTCATAGAAATCATCCAGAACAACCGTGTTTAGAGTAGGCTATATGGGAACCCTTGGTCTCTGTGGGTCTTTATTATTCTCGAAATTCACTCTATTTTCGGGGAGAGGGTTCCTCCTTTGTTCGTGAATAGACATTCTTTGGTTTGACATGTAATTATCTCCCCTTCTTAGCCTGGTTATTTCATTCTACATTTGTTTGATGGTTTTATTCATTTGTGCAATTTCAATTCTTTTATTTGTTTCCTATGCCACCACAGGATCAAATTTTACGTCATGTATGGTTCCTTTAAAAAATACTCCTCCCGCTGTTTGATTCTGAACCACCCAAGGTTTGAATTATTCATTCTTTCCCGATATGGAAGCTCCTTAATTATCAATATTCAATCCTCCCATTTGCCTTTGTACTCTTCCCAGTATAATGTTGGGGTAGACACCCATTTCAATCATAATTTCTTTCATCTCGGTGGCCTTAGTCATTGCTTCCTCCAAAGTATCCATTTGGGATGTTCTGATGAAATATTTTACATTCAAGGGGATTTCATTCTTATAAGAACCGAGAATGAACGGGTCATTTGGTCTTTTGTCTTTTGGGATTCTCCTCAAGGTCTTATTGAACCTGATATTAAAATATCGTATCCTTTCATTCTTCCTCAACCCAATCTGGGTGAAGTCTGTGAGGAGGGTATGGTAGGCAATTGGAGGGGCAAACATAGTTAGGAACATAGCTTCAAATTCATTAAACAAGCTAATGGATCTATTGGGCAACATTTTATACCATTCATAATCTCTTTCTGATAAAGTTTGCAGAAACAAACTCACCATGACATCATCATATTCAACTCGGTGAAAGTCACAAACGTCAAGAAATAAGTGAAGATGCCTCTTTACATCGATTTTCCCATCTTTAGAAAATTCCTTTAAGGTGACCTTAGGGTGAACAAGATCTCATGTTTTTCACCTATGAGATTAAGAGGGGAATCTCTTACCCTCCTTCTATTTCCAAACCCTGAGATTCCTTGGTTTCTTGCGGCCTCTCTTTTGCCTTCTTGTCTCTCTTCATGATGCTCATTTCAAGGCTGTTCGTCTCTCATTTCCATTTTTGAGGAGACTTTAGGATCATACTTTTCACTTCTAAGGACAAAGAGTTGCTTACTTTTACTTCTGGTAATGGGTCCCTTGTATTCATCTAGCTTCAATCTTGACCTCGTTCTTGTGCTTCTCTAGCAAATTTTTGGTTTCTTTGATGTTGTCGTTCTTCTCTCCTGTGTCTTCGGAGGATTTATCTTTCTTATTATTGGACTAATATCTTCCAAGACCCTTCTAACTCTTCTTGAGTCTGGGCTATTGATATTACTAGATTATACAACTGGTGTAGAATGCTTCATTGATTATTCAATCCAATTTCTAAATGGGGTTGATTACGCTGGGGTAAAGTCATATATTCTTTCAAAAACGCTGGGCTAGGTTCCAAATTTTTAGTTCATGTCCCAAGTATGGTTGCCAAAAATGTTGATGCTTGAATCCGTTAGGACAAAAAAGAAAACCTCATGAGGATACAAATCCTCCTGCGTTTTTATAGAGATGGTACTCCTTTGTTTGAGATTTTTAAAATGTGGGACCTTTTTAGAAGTCCATAGAAGGAAAGCACAAATATATATAAAAGAAAATGAAAAATATTTTTTATTTTCTTTTTAAAGAAAGTTCCTAAGAATTTACCAGGAAACAAATACATTCATACATTTAAATGAAATAAACATAATTTCCTCACATCCATCATAGTAGGGCTAAAGATTTCCGATCACACAAAAAATTAAAAGAAAATGATCCACATGCATAAGAGAACTTTGACAGAGTGATACATTGGAAAATCAAATGAATATAATGATATATCAACGTCAAATACTTTATATTAAAAAAAACTTGGTTACAAAGTACAATCGATATTGTTCTCAAAATAAGTCTCTTGGAATTTCTAAGAAATATATAGTTCAATACATATTCTCTGAAATTAAAATGTGTTTGTCATAATGACTAGGATTGTGGATCCCTTGGACCATAAAGAAAATATGTATAAGAATGAAGTTTGTAGAAAGAAGAAAGTGGGCGATGGAAGACAACAAGACCTGGTAAGAAGAAAATAGAAATTATCAGTCTTCGGTTAAACCTTTCTATTTAAAGAGGTTGAGTAACTAGATGAAGAGCTTGATAAAGACATAAAGATGTGATCAATATGAACTTACTATGATGGTATCTCATGTTTTTCATTTTCTCACCGATTTCCTTTTATGGATTTCATCAACGGTTACAAGAACTGTCTCAACCGTCCTTTGCCCTTCATCGGTAAGTTTGTCGACAACCTTTTTAAACCACTCCTTGATGTATCTCTTCATTGGCACCATGTTGATTTCATGCCAGATTTTTATGTTGAAGAGCTCGCCTTCCAAGTCCCTTGGATCAATAGACATATTCCTCAAAGCTTCTTCAATATCTTGAATTTTTATCGAATAGTCGACTAGCCAGTTTTCCTCATTATATTCACTATACTCAAGAATGCCAGAGAATTTTTAAAATGATAACCCTTTAAATATTTCAACTTGTTTGTCAAATGATGGCTTGGTTAATAACAACGAGTTGAGAATCAATTTTGGGTCTTGGACCTCATTAGTTCTCCCAACTAGGTCTATCTTAGTCAACTTTTTGAATAATTCTTCTCTTCTGGTTATGGCCTGGCTGCATGCTTGGACAATAATATTCAGGTTCTTAACCTTTTCCTTCCATCATGCATTTAGTTGTTTTATCTGATTCAGAGAAGGGAGATCCTCCTCTCTTCTTCTCAACTCTGTCACATTGGTAACTTTAAAAGCAAAGGGTACAACCGCGTTGAGGTAAAAACCTTCTTCATTTTTAAAATCTGCTATAAATGTTCATGAAAGGCGTGGGATCTTGTTCCAAAAGAGACCATGCTATTTGAAATCTCCCAAGCCTCTATAATTAATTCCATTCTTTTCTTGATATTCTTCTCCACATAGCCCCAGGCTGATGTGAGAAGGCTTTCCAATCCTTTTAATTTTTCTTCAGGTGTGGTAGGCCTGATCATTTCTAAAGGACTAGCAAGTACTGTAAGAGACATTAAATTTTCCTCCAATTCTTTGATTCTTTCCTTTAACCTGACATTCTCTGCTTCAAGGCCTCCAATAAAATTTTCTAGAGCATCTCCAGTTGCTCGGTGAATTTGGGAAATTTGGGAAGGCCACATGTTCTGTAGGTTAATCTTTGAATGATATTTCTCCTTTTTATTCTTTACATATTTTTTCTTAACACTCAAATTTTTGGACTTGCTGTAAAAAAAAACGCTCTGAAATACAAAAGACTCTTCTTCATCGAAGGTCTCACTCTCAATTATTTCCATCTAAGGATTCTGGTGAACAATGTTCTCTAGCTGGTCGATGTTGGTGAACACTTTTTCGATGTCAATTTCGAGTTCCATATTCTCAAGGGAGAGGTTGTGGATGTCTCTTTCACCTTGAGGTCCCTCCTCTTCTTGCACAATGTTTTTTCTTTTCTTCCTCAAGGGAAGCTTGTGCGAACTTTCAATTTTTCCTGAAGGAGGGTTCTTATCTTCTCCTCCACCTAAAGAAATATGGGTTACTTTCTTAATTTGGTGGGCCGTTGGAACGCTTCTCTGAGATGTGGTACTCTTTGGAGTGACAGTTGGGGATTGGACACTTTTCTCACCCAGACATTTTCCTCTTTGATTGTACGACTCATTGGTTTTGATTATCGTTTCCAGGTCACCAATGTCACGAGCATGAGTGCCTAAGACATTATCTCAGTCTTGATTCAAAATAGCATTAACGAAAGAATTGCTGAAACCAACAACCAATAGATGTTCTACAAAAATTCCGCTAGGGTCGAACCCTTTTACTCTTTCAACATATTTTAGATTCAAGCTGTGGAAGTGGCCTGAGAATTCATCAATCTTGTTCATATTTATGAATATGAAGTCCCCAATTTTCCAAGGTAGAGGTATGCATTTCTTTTTTCTCTTTTCATGGAAAAAATGCAACAAGTAGTTGTACTGCCTTGCTATTTCAGTAACAAACATTTTGGTTATTTTTTGTATGTTTTGTTTTTTTAAAATGTTTTTTAATTTGTTTACATCTTTTTGAGTTTTATTTTTAAAACAAATATGGTTTTTGTTATTCATTTTTATTTTCCAAATTTCCCCCTTAGTTTTATATTTAAATATATTTAATTTTAGTTTTTTTCCTTTCCTTTTTATTTTTTATTTTTTATTTATTTAAAGTTTTAGTTTAATTTTCTTTCATAATATTTTTATTTTTTTAAGTTAAAAAATAAAAATTTCTAATTGTTTGGTTTTTCGTAGTTTTTAAATTTATCAAAAAAAAAATTGGTTACAATTTTCCGTAAAGCAGTTGTTGTTTTTTGTTTTACTTTTTAAAAAACCAACTCTTAGATTTGTTTTTCAATTTCTTTATTTTTTTAATGTAAATTTAAAAAAAATATAAAAAATAATTTTTAAGGAATGATTTAGGAGCCAATTTTGAGTTGTTTATCGATGATGGTAGTCCTTATCAAGACCACAATTTCAATTAAGTTATAATTTTGACTCCAAAAAACAACTTGGTGCTACCAATATCATCGATTTTCAATTCAAGGGCCAATTTTAAAGTCTTTGTCCACAATGACATCAATTATCAATGTAACAGGTTTGAACGAGTCTGAATTTTAACCACCATAAAAAATGCTGCTACCGGTAGAACCACTTTTTGATTTAGGGGTAAAAATAGCCACACTGAAAAAATGAGAATTCTCGAGAGTTCTCATTATCATTAAGTTGGTAACAATGTTTGTAGTGCCTGTCACAACAAATGACGATACATTGGGCGAAGCCTTGGATCTATGGAAATAGATGTCTACACACAATTTATGAAGAGTGATCCATCATACAAAATCATAAGAGAAAAAAGATAGGTCCCATAATTTTCATATTGAAAAGACCGAGGTAGTTCAAAGAGGGGTGAGACCTTTTCCAATTAACAGATTGCTTTCAAATTGATATCTAATCACATGGTAAATGGATAGAATGGAATATGTAGGTAGTATGATAGAAATGAAACATCAAGAATGCTGAGAATACAAGTCATAGTGCATTTCTATGGTGTCGCTCCACTGCCAGTGAGTGTCCATAGCCCCGACAGAGTCACCTCAGTGTCACAATCCTTGATCCATTGCTTGTGAGAATCCATAGCCCTGATGGAGATACTTGCATGTCCCATGTGATCTAGAAAACATTTCCCCGAGCCTTTGTTTTTTATAATATTTTATTTTCTTTTATTTTTATAGATGGGTGGATGGGGGGATTCTAGTTAAAATTTAAAGGAACTAGGGATGACAATTGTGATGGTGAGATATGCTAACTTGATTATGGATGAGAAAACTTCCTAAGTCATGATTCCTAGTCTACTATCAAAATTTCATCTAGACCATTTTCATTTAGCTTGTATAACATAGTAATCTATTTTTCAGTGTAGTCTCTTGGCTCTCTGTTTTCCCAGTGTCTCTTCGTATTGATAAGCTATGTTCCTCCACCAGATATTGACTTGTGATAGTGTGTAAAGGGATTACATGTTTGGGGAGATATGTAGATTTGACATAGTATTACATATATGTTTAGGCTATTTGCACCAGATGTGCTACTTTTAGACATGTGACTTGTGCTAAGTTGTGAGTACTTCAAAATCACAAAGGAAATCATCAATAAGGATAAAGGAAAATTCTAGTAATAAAAAGATTATGAAAACCAACCTAACTAAAGAAGAAAAAAAATGAAAAAAAAATCAAGATTTATTTATGTATAAGCGATCAACAACCTAAATGGCTAACTGGTGTAGTGTTTGAGGATTTGGCTATTAACAGGGAGAGAGTCAATTTCTCCCTAGAAGTTCTGCAGTTGAAAAGTACCTTTCCCAATATTTTTTTAATGAGGTAGGGGCCAAGACAAAGATGTTGAAATTTTGAATGTTTCCCTTTAGCTTCATGTGGCTTGTCCCATTTTAGAACTAAGTCTCCAAATTGGAACTCTTTCTCACATGCATATTTCTTATCAAACCAACATTTTACTGTTTGTTGGTGAGCTTCAAACTTGCTTTTGTTTTTGTCATATATTTCCTCAAGGTTCAACAAGGTATCGATATGACTTTGGATGACAGGGCATTCTCTTCCTTGAGAATGTTGTGTAAGTTGGAGGGAAGGTAGGTATATGTTTGAGGGTAGAACGACTTCTTTCCCATCCACAAGAAAGTAAGGAGAATTTCCGATGGAAGCTTTGGGAGTGACATGATCCACCTAGAGAGAATTTTGTAATGCATTGTGCCAATTTCTCTGGTGATCAACTACAATTCTTTTAAGGATACAAATGATTTTCTTGTTTGTAGATTTTGCTAAGCCATTTCCTTGGGGATAGTAATTGGCTGAGTATTTTAAAATAATCCCATTTTCCAATGCATACTCAGATAATTTCAAGTATGAGAAGCAAGTAGCATTATCAAATACTAAATAGTTAGGAATTCCAAACCTCATGATAATGTGTTGCTCAAGAAAATTTATTACTACTTCCCCATTCACTTTGACTAAAGGTATTGCTTAAATCCAACGTGTGAAATGATCAATAGAGGTCAAAATATACCTGTGTTGCTTGGATGAATGAATATTTATCTCACCAATGATATCTAGGTCCCACTGATCGAAGGGTTCTTCTACTGCTACATGTTGGAGAGGAAGATAAACTTTGCATTCCCTTCCCATAATTTTCTGACATGCTTCACGACTCCTTGAGTATGCATGAGCATCCTTGAAGAGTGTGGGCCAATAGTATCCTACCCTTAGAACTTTTTGGGTCGTTGTGTCTCCTGAAAAATGACCACCAGACAATCCATAATGCATATATTTTAGGACATTATCAACATCTTGTCTTTCGAGGCAACTGAGTAACACTGCATCATAATTATTTCTGAACAAGATACCATGTAACAACTAATACTGTAAAGATTTTAGACATAGCGCTCTTTTTCTACTTAGCATTGAGATGGTCCAGAGTAGTGCCATGCTGCAAATAATATTTGAGATCATTGTAATATGATCCTTCAATAGCCGGGACATATGGAACTTGTTGAGTATACATTGGAGGTTCATCTTTCCAACCATCCTCCTCTTGTTCTTCAACATCATCTCCTTGTGTCATTAATTCACACAAGCCTTGACCTTTCACAATATTTGCTGGTTTGAATTCGAGGTCATACTCTTGTAGAGCTGTCATCAAATTCCCTCGTCTTTCACCCAATTATTTTTGAACAAACATGGACCTTACTTCTGGATGTAGGACGATGACTTTAGTGTGATTTTTGAGGATATAAGGTATGAACTGTTTGATGGATTTATGGACAACAAAGTATTTCTTTTCCACTCGAGGATAATTTAGTTCAACACCTTGTAAGCCAGTGCTCATAAACACGGCAGGGTATTCATCTCATTGTTCATTCTTTTGCGTGAGAACTGTTGCTAATGAGTGATCAGCCACAAATGTGTATATCAGGAAATCATTGAAGAAATCAAGACTCCGAAGAGATGGTGCGTTGGCTATAGAGGTTTTAATGTTTTCAAATGTTTCCTTCTTTAATGGTGTACACTTGAACTGCACGTCCTTTTTAATCATCTTTTGTAATGGTTTCATAATTTCAGCAATATATGGAACAAATCTTCTTACAAAATTGATTCTTCCAAATAATGATTGCATGGAACTCCTGATGCGTGGTGGAGCGATTTGCAGAATGGATTTGGTTCTTTTTGGATCCATCGAAATCCCATCTTTAGAAATAATGTGTCGTAATAAAATACCTTCTGAAACAACTAATATATTTTTCTTGGGATTAAGATAAATCCCATATTTTCTACACCGTTCAAAAATCTGTCTCAAATGTTTTGGGTGGTCTTATTTTTTTTAGAATAAATAGTGACGTCGTTAAGGTAAACCACCATGCTTTGACCGATTAATTCTTTGAAATCAATGTCCATTTCCATCTGAAAGGTAGTTCCTATGTTCATAATACCAAAGGGAATCTTTCTATAAGCACAAGTTCCCCATTTAGTTAAGAAAGTGGTTTTGAATCGGTCTGATTTTGCCACGAGAACTTGATTGTATCCTGAAAATATGTCTAATAGAGAGAATAGTTGAGATCCAAAGATGAGTGGTAGGATTTATTCCATTGGGGAAACTGGATAGTTATCTTTGTCGAAAGCATGATTAAGATTCCATAGATCTATACAGATTCTTATTTCTCTTGACTTTTTTCTTACAAGCACCATATTAGAGACCCAAGTCGAATGTCTCACTTTGAAAATGATTCAGGCATCTAATAACTTCTTGAGTTCCTTTTGAATTAGAGGTTCGAGAGTCGGATGTATCTTTCTAAGATTCTACTGGAACGACTCGATCCCTTCTTTGATGGGGACCACATGTTGTATAATACATATATCATACGTCTTCAAATCATCATACATCCAGGAAAAAACATCTCGATACTTCTTGAATAATTCCGTGAATGTGTACTTTTCTGAATCTAAATAGAAGGTGCCTAGGTTAACATATTTAGGTTGCTCAGATGTTCCCAAATTGACCAAGAAATTCATCATAGCGGAGTTGTTGGTATTCGGATTGGCTGGCCTCCTAAACTTGGATTGTAAATCAAATAACTTTTCAAGATTCAAAATGTTCTTCGGAACACAATTTGTCTTCACTTTGTTAGTTTCTTCTCGATAATTTTGCAACTCTTGTTATTGTTAATTTTTCAAAATCCCAACCCAGTTTCAGTCTCACTGATTTTTTAGTCAAATTTAAATGCCAAACTCAGTTTCAGCACTGTTTCAGCATATGTTACAGCCCTGTGTTTCAGCATATACTCACAGCGGTGTTTCAGCATATGACTCAGCACTATGTTTCAGCATCTATTATAGCACTGTGTTTCAGCATCTGCTACAACACTGTGTTTTAGCATCTACTATAGCACTGTGTTTCAGCATCTGCTACAACACTGTGTTTCAACATCTTCTACAACACTGTGTTTCAGCATCTGCTACAACACTGTGTTTTAGCATCTGCTACAGCACTGTGTTTCAGCATAGAGGTGTTTCAGCATATGACTCAGCACTGTGTTTCAACATATACTCACAGCGGTGTTTCAACATATGACTCAGCATTGTGTTTCAACATATAAAAAAAACTTAACAGAAAATAAATTTCAGAATTGAAACATGAAGATTCTGAACATCATTTTCAACGCAGAAATAAAATATCAGCAATATGCAAAA
>SNQJ01S0003573.1:555700-566002 GCA_010110895.2 Picea sitchensis
GGAAGAGAAACACTTTCCTTGGTACTTCATTTTAATTAAAAATTTAACAATTATTGTACATCATCATCGATCACTGAATCTTGGAATGTGTCCGAACTAGTAAGAAAGTTGATAATTTGAGAGTCAGCGTTGAACACTCTCCAACTCATGACATTGTCTGGTACGGAGGGCCTAAACATCATTTCAATTGAAAAACCATCATCATGAGGCATAAACCTAGATGTTGCATTGGCCAGAATATCTGCATCTATATTTTGATCGCGAGGTATATAATTAATATTAAATGCATCAAATGAATAAAGTATATTCCATACCTCTTGCTGGTAATCCTTTAGATGTGGATACATGCAATGGATAGTGTTTCTTACCTATCGAACAATGATCTCAGAATCACCAAACACTTTAAGATATTTTACTTGAATATCAATGTCTTTTTTAAAGCCTTGAACTAAGGATTCATATTCATCGGTGTTGTTGGTGCATTCAAAGTCTAAGAATCATGATATACACATTTTTCCTTGACTAGGATCGATTAGAACACATCCCACTCCGACTCCATCCTATTTTTTAGATCCATCGAAGAACATGGTCCACATGTTAGGAATATTAGTCTTGTTAGTTAAACTGAATCCTAAGTTAGTTTGTACTGGACACGTGCTATTATGAATTCGTGGGTGGAGGCTTGATTCATATTCTGATGGTATCTCAGAGGTATGTGCTTTATAAAAACCATAATCAATTTTGAAAAAATAATTCCCCAAAATGGAATGGGAAAAGATTATGGGTTTGTTCTTACCCTCCAATTTTGTCACTGTGTGCTTCATGTGTGCATCAATATTTACACATATTTGATTGGATTTACCTTTACGAGGAATCTATAGATGAGACCAATTAGTAAAGAAATAACCTTGAAGTTTGGCTGACCAGTCTCTGCTCAAGAGAAAACCATAACTCTCTGGTATGTCCACAACAATTATGTCTATAGTCTGATGAACCTTGAGATCAGATGATAGTCTGATTAAAACATCTATGATTTCAACTTTTACCTTAACATTTATCCTATCTAATTGGATGATCCTGGTTCTCGTTATTTTTGGAACAACATTTATCTTTTGGCAAACAGAAAAAGGCATGATATTGGAAGAGACACCTGAATTTGCTAAACAATTGTGTACATTGAAATTAAAAATTTCATATGTAAGAAGAAAAGTTGGTACCTGAGACTTTGAAAAGGACCCTATGCTTGTTTCATTTATAACTGTTGCTATCTACACTTTGTGTATCTCTTCTGCATCACTTTTCTGGCTTAAGCTTTCAGTAGAAGTGATAGTTTATGTCTGAGTCTCATGGGGTTTGAAAGCATTGTATAGGAGATCATGTTGTTATGGAAGAGAGAAAATACCAAACATGGAAATATTAGCTTTAATATTCTTCATGTCCTCGATCACATTATAATCCAAGGTGTGTGAGTTTGAATCGTTCTTAACTTGTCAAGATTTTTCTTAAATCACCTTTTCATTATCTGGTGTCATGTTTCTTTTTTCATTATTCCCAACAACACCACACGTGTTTGGTTTGTATTTATTTTCTACAACAGTCTTGCCAATTTTATTATTAGTTTTTTCTGGGACTGCGTTAATTTGTTTTGTGAGGACAGGGGGAGGTTTTATTTTCCTAAGAGGGATGTTATCTTCTTTGGAAGAAAGGGGATTAGATAGTGGCCCTTTGTTGTGTAAGTTTTAACCTTTTGGAGTGGCAACTTTAACAACCTATGCATCTCTCACAAGGATTTCTTCAATCTGCTCATCATCTGATTCTATACACCAGTCCCAAAAGGGCATAGCTGATTTTGGTGTAGCTTTATCAACACCACTAGAAGAATCTTGTGCATGGATTTCATCATCCAAACTCTATTGATCTAGCAACTGATTTATAACCAAGGTCATAGAGTTGACCCACTGAGGGAATGTTCATTTTAGGTGATTTTGCTAATGTTAAGAAACAAATTATCATTATTGAAGCTATCTAAGTTGAAATCCATGTGTGGTGGTTCAGGTGGTTATGGCGAGTTATCCGATTTCTTAAACAATGGACTGAAAGTTCGTGGCTTCGATGATCCTTCACCGACATTCCTTTTAAGTTACACAACTTCATTGGATAACTTTTTAACCATTTTGACAACATTATCAATATCTTTTGACTCCTTATCAGTTGGTTTAGTTAATAACAATGGTTTCTTTCAAAGTTTAATAACAATGATCAATCTCAACTTAATCAAACTTTAATGTTAATGTATTTCTATTAGATCGGTTTACAAACATCCCTATAGAGGGGGTTAATGAAGTTGTGTAATATGTCGGGTATTGGTTATATTCTTTGCATGAGTAGTAGTGTTTGCATTGCATCGGGCGTGCATGGGGGTTCAGGGGAAACCCTCCCAAGAATTATTTTTTTCCTTGGGAAACATGTCACATGTTTTCCTCATTTTTCATGTTTCCTCGATTTTTGTGTCCATTGTTGGGTGGTTTTTTGGCTCATGGTTTTTTTCCGATGGTTTTCTATTTCCGGTTAAGGAATTAGGGATGTTGACTAATCCAAGTAATTGGATTAGGGTTTTGGATGCTGCTCGTTCCTATATTTATATTTTAATGTAAACGATGTATCACTATGAATGAATATAGAATATGCTGGTTTTCAGGGTTTGGCTTGGGACTGTGATAAGCCTTGTTACAATGGGAGATACGTGGTATTGATTTTTCAAGTGAAAAGAAATGGCGAACAATTTGAAAACGAAGATCGAGAAGTTTAATGGGAAAAGTTTTGAACCGTGGAAGCTCAAGATGGAACATTTGTGGTGGACAAATATCAGTGGATCATGGTGGATCTAGGTACTGCACCTACATAAACCTCAACAGATGACTAGAAAAATTTGGATCGAAAGGTGAAGAGCACAATCTGACTGTGTCTCTCAGATTCAATATTACTCAATGTGTCAGAGGAAGCTACAACCAATGATTTATGGGATAAGTTGGGGAAGTTGTATCAGTCTAAGTCCTTAGTAAATAAACTATTCTTGAGAAAGAATCTATATAATATGAGGATGGCAGATGGAGACTTGGTGGAAGAGCATTTGAATGCCTTCAATACTGTGGTAAGTCAGTTAGTATCTATTGAGATTAAAATTTCAGATGAAGATAAGTGTATCAATTTACTGTGTTCTTTACCAAACTCGTGGAATAATATGGTTGTGGCCATAGGTAGTAATACAAGTACCTTGAATTTTGATGAAATGGTCTCATCCTTGTTTCCATAGGATATGAGATGGAATAAAATGGAAGGACATAGCACATATGCATTATTTTCAAGAGGATGCTCCCAGGAAATAAATAGATCTAAATTGTCAAGTGGGAGATCTAAGTTCTCGAGTGGGAGATATAAGTTCTCATGTGGGATCAAAATATCCTTGAAATTTTGTAAAGGTATGTTGGGGATGTGAAAAATAAGGGCACTACAAGAAGCAATGTAGATCCAAAGCTAAGAAAAAGAAGGGATATGAAGAATATCCTTCTATAGAAGAAAATACTTCCAAGGAAGAAGGAGGGGAGGCGCACTTGTGTTCTTCAAGCACACATGCAGATCATGAGGCATGGTTGGCTGAATCAGGTGCATCCTTTCATATCCCCATAGGGAGTGGTTATGTGAATATCGAAGGTATGATGGAGGGAATGTTTTCTTAGGTGATGATTCGACAACCAAAATCATATGATGAGGAAAAGTCAAGTTGAGGCTCATAGATGGAATGATTAGAACACTGCCTGGTGTTTTGTACAACCCAAGTTTGGCCAGAAATTTGATTTCTGTAAGAAAAATGGATGATGCAGGGTTAAAAAAAATATTTGAAAAGGAAATTTACAGGATGGTTCGAGGAGAAATGGTGTTGCTGAAGGGAGTTCAGTTTGGAACTCTGTATAATATGCAAGGAAACACTATTAGTGATGGGTGTAATAGTTCCATTGTTATTGATATTGGAGTTGAAGAAGAAAGAAATCCTATAGTCTCTGGAGAAAAAAGGTTATGTTGTGGAATCAAAGACTGGGGAATATCAGAGAGAAGGGTCCTCGAATACTACACGGTAAAGGTATGGTTGAAGGTATGTCTAAATGCTCTCTGGATTTTGATTTATATGAACATTTCATATATGGGAAAAAGGATTGGATAAGATTCTCCTCTGGTGCAACGAGGGAAGAAGGAATTTTACAACTAGTTCACAGTGATGTTTTTGGACCTGTGTCAGTCCCATCATTGGGAAAATTTGTTTACTATGTCTCATTTATAGATTATTTCTCGAGTAATACTTGGATATATTTCCTCAGGAATAAATACGAAGTCTTTGACAGGTTTAAAGAGTTTAAGGATCTTGTTGAGAATCAAACAGAGAAAAGAATTAAGGTGTTGAGGACAAATAATGGCAGAGAGTTTTGTGGGATTGAATTTGAATAATTCTGTAAGAAGTACGGTATAGCAAGGCATAAGAATACTATATATACACATCAATAGAATGGAGTTGCAAAAAGGATGAATAGGACACTGATGGAAAAACAAGGTGCATGCTAAGTGGTGTCAGGTTAGGGAAAGAATTATGGGCAAAGGCAATGGGTACTGCATGTTATCTGGTCAACAAATCACCCTCATCAGCTTTGGATGACAAGACTCCACAAGAGGTATGAATTGGTAAGAAACCTTCTCTCACACATATCAATTTATTTTGCTATGATGCATATGTTCATGTTCCAAAGGAAAACATGAGTAAGCTAGATAAGAAGGTTGAAAAGTGTATCTTTATTGGATATAAAGATGGTATCAAAGGTTATAAGATTTTGAACACATAAACTAAGAAGGTAGTGTATAGTCGAGATGTGGTATTTAGAGAAATGAAAGATGTTGTTAAACGAGAATTCCTACCAAGTAAGGAAGAACCAGAGAAAATAAAGTTTGATTTAAAGGATGATGAATTAGACTCTACAGAAGAACAAGAATCATAAGAAGAAGATCCTCATACTCCAGTATTGAGGAGATCAATTCGAGAAAGAAGGCTACGGGAAAGGTATAATCCATCTAATTTTCGTTCAAATTTTACTTTGTCTATTACTAATGATGATCCTATATCTGTCAGGGAGGCAGTGGATTCATGGGATGGAAATCTCTGGAAAAAGGCCATGGACGAAGAAATGGCAGCCTTGGATAAGAATGAGGCTTGGGATATAGTGGAGTTGATGACTGGAAGAAATCCCATTAGAAACAAATGGGTATTCAAAAATAAGCTGAATGCATAAGGAAAAGTGGAGAAATACAAAGCTTGATTAGTAGAAAAGGGTTATTCCCAGGTTGAGGGAATTGATTTTGGTGATATTTTTTCTCCTATTGCTAAGTTAAATTCTAAAATATTTTTGTTATCTGGTGCTACTGTATTTTATTTTGAAGTAGAACAGATGGATGTGAATACAACCTTCCTACATGGGGATATGGAATAATAAATCTATATGAAGCAACCAGAAGGATTTGTTGTGAAGGGGAAGAAGAAGCCGGTATGCAAGGTGAAAAATTCCCTGTATGGTTTAAAACAATCACCAAGGATGTGGTATAAAATTTTTGATACTCATATGTTGGGAATTGGATTCACAAGAAGAAAAGAGGATCATAGTGTGTATTTTAAATTAATTGGTGATCATTTGATTTATCTAGTCGTGTATGTGGATGATATGTTGCTGATAGGAAACAACAAGGAGATTATCCAGGATGTGAAAACTCAGTTGTCCTCTAAATTTGACATAAAGGATCTCGGTGCTTCAAATTTCATTTTGGGAATGGAAACTAAAAGAGATTGGAAAAAGAGGAAACTATGGTTAAATCAGAGAAAATATGTTGAGACAATATTGCAGAGGTTTAATATGTAGGAATGTAAATCGATTAAGGTTCCTATTCCTGTTGGTGTAAAGTTATCTGAGGATTAGTGTCCCAAGACACAGGAAGAGGAGGAGGACATGTCTCGTGTTCCATATGCAATAACAGTTAACAGTTTGATGTATGCAATGGTTTGTACTATACTGGAAATTGCACATGCAGTGGGAAATTTGAACAGGTATATGTCAAAACTAGGGAAGGAGCATTAGAAAACATTAAAAAGGGTTTTTAGGTATTTGCGTGGCACTGCTAGCTATGGATTATGCTACCAAGGAAGAATGAGATTGGATAGAGTGTTGGATATACATGGCTTTATGGATGCAAATAGGCTGGAGATCTGGATCGTAGGATATCTACAAGCGGGTATGTGTTTAACCAGTTTGGAGGAGCAATAAGTTGGATGAGAAAAAGATAGGGTGTAGTGGCACTTTCAACTATAGAAGATGAATACATGGAAACCACTCATGCAAGTAAGGAATCAATATGGTTACAAATATTGTTTTTAGGTATTGGGTTGGTACAACAAGTTGTAAGGTTAGATTGTGACAGTTAGAGTGCAATTTTTTTGGCAAAGAACCTGGCTTATCACTCAAAGACAAAGCATATTGATATTCAATATCACTTTGTGAGAGACATGGTTGCAGAAAATAAAGTTTTGTTGATGAAGGTGGACACTTTGAAGAATGTTGTAGATTCATTAACAAAATCTGTGAGCACTGAGAAGTTCTCTTGGTGTAGAGGATACATGGGCATTGTTTCCCTGGATTGTTGTCTATGTAACTCTGTAACCCCCTGTATGCAAAGACAACAACAAGTGGGAGAATGTTGGGTATGTGCTATATTCTTTGCACAAGTAGTAGTGTTTTCATTTCATCAGGCGTGCAAGGGGGTTTGAGGGGGAGTTTAGGGGAAATGCCCTCGAGATTTTTTTTCCTTGGGAAACGTGTCACACTTTTACCTCATTTTTTGTATTGCCTTGATTTTTGTGTCCATTGTTGGGAAGATTTTCAACACATGGTTTTTTGTCAATGGTTTTCTATTTCCAATTAAGGAATTAGGATTTTGACTAATCCAGGTCATTGGGTTAGGGTTTTGGATGCCGCTGGCTCCTATATGTATATTGTAATTTAAAAAATGTATCACTATGAATGAATACAGAATATGCCTCTTCCCCATATGTATATTTGTTTTCTATTTGAATCATATTCCTCATTTATTTTCTTTTTATTATGAGGACATTTTTTACAAAAATGGTCAATACCATCACAATCAAAACAAATCAATGGAAGCTTACCTCTATATCTTCCATCGGTTCCCTTTTTCAGTCTTCTGATGAATTTTTCTACTTCTTCATCATATTCTGAGATGTCGCTAATGCTACTATATTATTTCACCTTTTTCTTTGAATTATTGGATGCTTTGAATGATGCTTCTTTTGTAACTGGATTCTCCTGTTCGGTTCTCATTTCATAGGATGTGAAAATTCCATGTAGCTCATCCATGCTTATAAAATCCATATCTGTTCTTTCTTCTAGTGCTGAGATATTAGGATCAGATCTCATTGGAAGAGATATTAGTACCTTTTGAACAATTTTAGATTCATCCGCTTCTTCTCCCAATCCTCTGATTGCATTCACTTTTTCATCAACTCGAAAGAAGTAAGTTGCAATATTCTCATCTTCCTTCATCTTCAGCCATTAAAATTGACCTATGTAAGTTTGAATATTTTCTTCCTTGACTTTTGAATATCCTTCATAGACACTCTAAAGTTTTTCCTAAATCTCCTTTGTGGAGCTGCAATGCATAACTTTTCCATATACCGAATCACAAAGACCATTCAAAAGTGCATTTTTGGCTTTTGAGTTTTTAGACTAAGTTTCCTTCTGTTGTCATTTGTTGGTAGAATTGTTGGTTATTTATATCCAACTACAACTGATTGCCAAACATCAAATCCATGTGCTTGTACATATGTTTTCATCCTTCTTCTCTAGAATGCATATTTCTTTCTATCAAAATATGGTATTCCATTTTATAAATATTGTTTCTCTCCAAGATCTACCTTTCAGTGGTTAAACTAATTGCTGAAGGAACTTGCTCTGATACCAATTGTTGGATTACTGAGAGGGGGGTGAATCATTAATAGAGATTTTTAATCCTTTTAACCACATTATATAAGTTTTATTTATCTTTATGATCAATATACCATTATCATTCGACACGTGCAGAGTAAATAAACCATGCACAATGAACAATCATACACATACATAGTACACCAATATTTTTACATGGAAATCCAATGCGGGAGAAAACCACATAATGATTTTTCTTATCTGTCTTTAAGAATTACATTCATTGGAAGCACCAACTTCATTTGTTCTCCAGATGTAACTGGAAGGAGTCTTTGACACCCTATATTTTCAGGCTACAACCTGAGGGAAGCTCCAACTCCCCAATTCTTTGGCTACAACCCCCTATGTTCTCCGACTACAAATGGAAGGTGGCTACAACCACCTATCCTTGCCCTGTCTAACCTCCCTGAAATATAAGTGAAATGATGAAACCATTGACACACTGTCACTGTGAGATATACCATTGTAAACCTATATCAATCTGTGCCAACAAACTGTAACCAACCTGTGCCACTGAACTATAACCAACATGTACCTGTACTAGGCCTGTACCCAAAAAAAACCAACATGTACGTGACCTTTATATATTGCAGCTCACATATGTACGTGCATTGTCTATATTGAATCCTGCATATGTATGCGCCCTGTATTTACTATAGCCTACATACACCTTCAGAAAACTACGGTTTTCACCTTATCTGAAACTTCAAACACTTTGCTGCCTCTATCACCTCAACCTGCAACCTGTCACTATTGTTATCACTAAAATTTCATCCACAACATTACATGTAAATGGTTACGTGAATACAACATCTCCAAACACCTATTAGTCCACCTACAACACCAAAAATTCATTTCCAAGGGGAAAAAACTATACAATTGGTCAAAAAATTGACATGCGCTGAAACACTAAAGGAAGTGCGCACACATTACACGGACCAATGAAGCCCATAGAGCACACAATGTGCCATATGCATGTCTGTGTATGATAAAATCCACACACTCCTGTGAACGACACATTTCTGGTTCTTGTCGCTCCCTCACCCACTTCTGGACCAACTCCCAACTTGATTTGACCCTCAAATCTGAGCTAAATCCAAATGGGGGGCTGGTCAAATATCTAAGAGTGTCCCAAAGGGCCCCTTGTCTACACTGAGAACCAGTTAGATATTTCCTCAAAGACATGCTATAAATGGAGGCCATACGTGCACTAATAATTCAAGAATCTCATAGTATTGTTATGCTACCTCAATTCTCCTTCAAGGATCCTCTTTTCTTCTTGGAGAATTCTAGCAACAGGTCAATAAGCTATTCTCCTCACCTCTTGAGGGAATAGGCTTGGATTTCTCCACCATTTTCTTTTTGGTTTATCATTGTAAGAAGACATCTCAAATAGGGGACTCAAGAGCCCCCCCAAGGAGGAAGAGGGGATCCATAAGTCCTCCTTTCTCTATAGTGTTTTCCAACTAATATAGTTATCCATTGGTGACATAATTTCGGTCATTTGGTTGATTGATTTTGGTTCAAAGTTTCTTATGCATTTTAGTTTTATTTCCTTATTTATTTATTTAGTTGTTTCTAGTTTAGTTGTTTTTTTATTTCATGTGCTTGGATTGTTTAATTCATACACTAACCTCTGTCTTGTCTAGCAGGCCAAACTAGATTTGTAGGTGCCCTTTTTTTGCTCACCCAAGTGATGAAACTGACACAACGGATTGTCGAACATACTGGGGAATAAGGTATCAATTTCCTCCATATTTGGGTTGTTTGAGCAGTTATTTTTGACCCATTTTACTTGCAGGAACCATAATCGGCCTAGCCTTACCTTCCAAGAGCTAAGTTTGGATCTAGAGGAGGAGAATTCCACTTAAAATTCCCCCCCCTGATGTGTATCAAAATGTGCATGGGTATGTAATGTTCTTGACTTGGCTAGTCTAGGAAACACTGCTAATGTGTGTGTAGGATCAAAGGTTTACAACATATAAATGATCATACAAATAATAAATTCGACAAAGGACTACAAGTTTGTATTATGATATCTCTGTGGATTACAAAAATGGCCAAATGCGGCTGAATACTGACAATACTCGACTAGATCAACATACAAAGGATCTTAGCCAGAATATAAATAAGCAACTGCGACTGAATAACAACACTCGGCTAGATCAAAAGACAAAAGGATCTTAGCCAGATTACAAATAAGAAACTAAAA
>SNQJ01S0003574.1:0-63706 GCA_010110895.2 Picea sitchensis
TAAGGAAAGCGTCCTATTCTGTCATGTTTTGTTCTAGATCCAGGTGGATCTAGGGAGATCGGTTTGTGTCCGCACTTACGGATTTATCCATAAACAACAGGTGCGAGTGTCAACGATTTTCACATTCATGATGGATTGTTATGCCATCTGGGCCATATCTGTGTTCCTACAAGAAATCCTGCAAAGCTGATTTGGGAGGCTCACTTCAGTCAGATGGTAGGACATTTTTGCATGGAGAGAACTGTGGTCATTCTACAGAAACATTTTTATTGGTCAAAACTTCGACAGGATGTCAACAAGTATATAAAAACTTTCACTGCATGAGCCATTGCCAAGCCAACGATCAAGAAGAAAGGATTATACACCCCTCTTCCTACTCTCTATAGGCCTTGGGAATCCATATCGATGGATTACATGTATGTCCTTTCATCCACCAAGTAAGGCAATGATTGTGTATTTGTGGTGGTTGATCAGTTTTCGAAGATGGCCATTCTCACAGCCTGCAAGAAGAGCATCACAGCGACAGATACTGCCAAGCTCTTCTTCAAACGAGTGTGGGTCCATTTTGGGATACCGCAGACCATCATCTCTGATTGGGATAGTAGGTTCCTCAACACATTTTGGTTGAGTCTCTGGTCACTGTTGGAAACCATTCTCACTAAATCCACTACCTTCCACCCTCAAACCGATGGCGAAACATAGGTCGTCAATTGGATGATTGTGCACATCTTGTGCATGTATAACTCTAAGCATATATGTACATGGTATAAGAGTCTTCCTTGTGTTCAACATAGCTACAACATGGCTCTCCATAGCTCCACTGGCCATAACCCCTTTCAGATGGGGTTGGGATTCCAACCCTTGGGTCCCATTGATGTTGCACTACCTCTTGCAACAACATAGAAAAATTATTCCCATGTTCAGCTTGAGGCCGACAAATCCACCAAATTCATTGAGTGGATTCAGCACATCCGCCAACAAGTCCATGAGATTTTGCAGAAAGCCAATGCTAAGTACAAGAAACGCCATGATCAACACCAAGTACCACACAAGTTTCAGGTGGGGGACAAGGTCTAGTTAGATTTGTAGAAAGAACGCCTTACATGGCCGCATCAGAAGATCCTTCCACTTTGCTATGGGCCTTACAATATAACCAAGGTTGTGGGTGACAATTCTTTTGAGCTCAACACTCCCCCCTTCCTTGGCTTGCACCCATTGTTTAATGTGGACCTCCTCTGGCCATATTTTCCACCGTTATTGGACACCTCGGAGATCGCAGAACAATTGAAACCAACAGAGCTCAACCCTGACTGCATGGAAAAAGCATCTATTGATCAGATAGTGGACACACAGGTCAAGGGCACTCTCCAGCAAAGGATCCAACTTTATCAGGTTGTCAAGGCAGGGAAGCTCTTGCACCAAGGAAAGTGGCTCACCCGGAGCCAAATTCAACAAAAATTTCCTCACCTGATGGGGGAAATCAACACAATGGAGACCATTGCTTCCTAAGGGGGGAGGACTGATCCAGGTGGATATTGGTGACCACCCACCTATTCCAATTGGCTCCTCTTGACAGATTTTAGTTCAACATGTTCTTCTATAATTCTTTGTAATTGTGGGTTCTACACTTCTAGGGATGTATGAAGCCCTACATAGCTTCCAGGTGGATATTGGTGGCCGCCCACCTAATCGGACTGGCTTATTTTGGAATTTTTCATGTCAGTACATCTTTCTGTACTTCTAGGGTCGTTTTGGGGCCCTAAACAGTGTTTTTTTCGCTTGCCACGGTCAAACTATAGACATAGTTAAATTTTAATGGCATAATGTGTATTTATCAAAATACCTTTCCAACGGGCTATTATGTGCCTAAAACATAGGCCATATGCAAAATATACGACCCGAGGAAGTTGAGGTACCAACTTACCCATCGATGCCCAAATAACTTTTGGTGTTTCATCTCCTAGGGCTAGGTTTTGGGATGTCTAGGGTTTTGGCATTCATGAGTAATATTAAAAAGGCCTTTGGAGCCTCATTGTAATCATTTCGCTGAGATGGATGCACATAGCAACAACATCTCTTCTCAAAGATAGATACCACCATTCGAGCAAGGTGTTTTCAGTTCTACAGTTTTACAGTTTCAACCTATTTTATTTATTCAATAGAAGTTATTGTTCATTGGATATTTGTTGTTGTTCTTTTTATCTCTGTGTTATTGTATTCAACCTTTTATTCATTTCATTCCACTCATAAATCTGGATCATGGACAATATCTTATTCAATGCAAGTAGAGGAATGCACACTAAAAATAATGGATGTTGAGGAATGGAAGTTGAGGAATGCACACTCACACTGAGGAAACCCTTGGCAAGCAATTGACTTTTTTTTTTTAAATGATTTAGGGTTATATTAGTATATTTTTCTATAAAGCACTTTAATAAAAAAAAGTAAATTAATCTTTATAGATAAGATATAATTGATTAAAAATAACACTTTTACAAAGCTTGTCGTGCATTTTTATAAGTACACTCAAGTGGATTTGTATCATTTTTTAACAATGAACTTAGGAATTTTGAGAATTAATGAAAACTTTCCATCCCGGGTAAAAATTTTCAAACACTTGGAATATCAAGAGTTGTAATTTGAAATTGAAAAATAGTGTAAACATTGATTGTGTACATGTGTCAACTGGGTGTAGCTCAAGTGGTTGGGAGGAATTTTTTTATCCTCCACACTCAGGTTCAATTCTTTCAAGTGACATGTTTGAGCTCATAATGAATATATTATTGTAATGGCGTCAAGCCTTGTTGTTGATCAACCTTGTGCCCTGAAGATTTTAGTGTTTAGTCAAGGTATCATCCTTGAAATGAAGGGAAACTCTGGGGTTTTCCCTGGGCGTTGTAACTTGGAAAATAAAAAAAATGATTGTGAGACTGTGTTAGGGTAATTTTGAAAGAAAAATTACAAATGTTGTCGACTATAATACAAACACACACACTCAATCCCAAATTACATGGTAAACAAGATATCTTATGAGCATTTGAAATCAATCATAGGTGTGGGAGAATTACGAGTACTTCTAGTTTCTAAAATTTTGGGACTCAGGAAACAACTCAACATACAAGGTTAACAACATATGTATGTTTCCAAACAGCTTATCAAACATGATTTCAAGGTTGTTATAATATATGCCATAGTAGCATCAATCATACACAATGGATCCACGTCCATTTTCATTCATCTTCCTATGAAAACCATTCATATGGACTAAGGAAGAACCATTTAGGTTTTAGGATACCATAGGGTTGAAACACATGTTAAGGGCGTGCATTTGTGTAGTGCAAGTGTGCATTTTTCGTTAACAAGGTGCACATATTCCTCCTTACTATGTAAACATGCAATCCTATGCGCTCTACGTGCAATTTAAACTTAGGGTGTGCATTTTTCCTTAACAAGTCATGCATTTTCCTCAATACCCCATTTTTATATAATTTCATAAAGTCAACATACAATTACCAACACAATTCATGCATTTTCTTCCTAGGGCGTGCATTTCTCATCTACCGTGTTTTCATGCATTTTTCCATTTTAGGGCTTGCATTTTTCACCATGGGGGGTGCATAATTTATCTAAAGGAATGTATGTTTCACAAGCCTATATATCCCAAATATAATCATACCAATTTCAATATTGAGAGCACATTTCCCTCAATCTGGCGTGCATTTTAATAATACCAATTTTAACAATTTGACATCTTTGTTTTACAAGGCAGTTTTTACCCTTTATGCACAATAGAAGTTTTTTTGTCTAAAATTTCCCACTATGTCCTCTAAAATGCAAGCCTAAGGCATAAAATATTTTATGCCTTATTGTAGGATGGGTATGTTATAATTTCCCACCCCTCCAATCATCATGTTGTTTCCATTACTGTCTTTTCATTCTAGCCATTTGGAAAACAATGGAAGGATTTAGGTTTCTATTGTTGCATAAAACCCTAATTCAAGCTTGTTGTAGCCTCCACATATAAAAATGTACACTCACACATAAGGAATACATGTTTTTCTTTTAAACTCTAATTTATGCCCTTGTGCAAAATGCACACCAAGCTTCACAAAAATGCACTCTCAAGTCTTAAAACACCTCCAAATTGAGTGATTCAAGTTGTTGAGGGTGTCTTAGATAATTTACACCTATGTACATTTTTTTTTTCATTTTCAAACATAAATGTGGCTAGGTAAAAGAGGCAAAATATGCCTTGTAAATTGAAAGATCAAAACAATAGAACGTGACCTAATGGAAATGCACGTCTATGCTTCTATATAGCTCCAAATTTAGTTATAAAATATTTGGGGTGAGTATAGTAACATTATAAATCTATCTATATCACCCTAAGTGAATTTTCAAATGAAATGGGACTTCTACCTTGAACGAAGATTGAAGACTTTCTATAAAATGGAGGGTAAAATTGTCTTACTATAAAATGCACGCCCGAGATTCATATGACCTCCAAATTGAGTGATTCAAACTATGAAGTTTGTATTTTATAATTTTACATCTTGTACCTTTATTTGTTCAGTTTCAAACCAAAAACCCTCTTATGCGCATATAGGATAAAAATTGCCTTGTAAATGCAAAAAAATGCATAAAGGAAAAATTGCATAAAAAAACATTAAAACAGAGCATGATGAAAAATGCATGCTCTAGAAATAAAAATCCATGCATGGTGTTGGTAATTTACAAGTTATAGGACCATGGATATGTTGTAAACCCTAAAGATTGTATACTATGGTGATATCTCAAGGTTTTTCCCTTTCCCTAATTTCAACAATATTGGATTTTGACACAGTGTGAAAGGTTGGAGGATGCATGCCAACCATTTAACAAAAATGTTTACAAATGTTGGAAGGATGTTCCCAAACTGTTTGACGAAATGGAAACCACAAAATTGTTGCCCTTTCCTCTTCCTCCCACATGGATTCATAGCTCCTCTTCCTCTCTATTATTTATATTATGTTTTTTTGCCTATAGAAATGAATTTACATGTGTAAAATTGGTTGAATATATTAGTATATTGTACTTATATTGCTCCATTGGATTTTGTTGTAATATTTAATTGCAATGCCATATAACACTACTCCAGAGGAAAATGTTAGGATGCTTCATAGGTTATTTGTGGCATTGATTGAAAGGGTGATAGGAAATGTTATTTCCCTTGCACTCAATGTAGTGGCTTCACTAGAAGAAGATTTTTAATAACAACAATTGAAATACATTATAGACAGTTTCGACATGTTGAAGGGGGGTTATGAATAGCATCCCTTGGTAAGTTACTCATTATATGTTTTTGTATTGATTATATCCGTAGAGCTTTCTATCCTTTTAATATTTGTTACATACACCAATATTATTGGACTGTTTGTAATTATAAAGAAAGGGTGTCCTAAGTGCAATCTTGGGAATGCACCAAGTAGTAGTAGAAATCTTGTTGTACACACTGCGGAAGATGGAGCAAATATTGGAGATCAAGTTAGTCTTGTGGAAGAAGATGACATTGATAATAGAACAATTGAGAATGATGGTATAAATAGATTGATCTAGGACATCTTTTCTCCAATGGATGACAATTTTGATGATATTCATGATGTACCTTTGATTGAAAAGTCACAACGACCCCTTATGAAGGCTCGAGGACAAATATTCTCTCTGCTCTATTGTTGTTGGTGAACTTGAAGGTATTGAATGGTTTGTCGAACATTTGTCTCACCCAGATCCTAAGGTATATAATATATTTCATCACATATACATAAAAGGTCTACTTTTGTTTCTCTATTATTAGTGTAAATTAATGTGTAAATTAAGGATGCAATATTTACTATTAATATTCTTTACATTAAATAGTTATATTTTGTGTTGTATATTGTGAGGTGAATTTCTCCTACCGTCATCAAATACTTTACCTTGCACATATCAAGAATTATCTTCCATTATAAAAGATATTGGAATGGAGTATCAAGTTATTGATGCATATCCTAATTATCATATTATATGTTATGGACAACATGCATTGGAAATTAAATGCTTGCAGTGTCAAATCAGTAGATATTGAACCAATCAATTAACAAAACACATGTCTCGCAAGGTTCTTCATCATATTCCCATAATTCCACGTTTGCAGCGACTATTCAAGTGCCAAAGTATAGCACAATTTATGGATTTCCATGCATAGAACATAAGTGAAGATGGTGTTCTTTGAATGCTTGCAGATAATTTTTCATTTAGGAACATCGAAGAAAAATGGCCAATTTTTAAAGAAGAACCTCGTAATATTAGGATTTCAATGGCAGTTGATGGTGTCAATCCATTTGGAGAGGTCAAGTCTATTTACTCAGCGTGGCCTATTTTTGTTAAAAATGATTACCTTCCTCCTTGGATTTCAATAAAGAGGGAGAACATAATGTTGGCAATGATTGTTCCAGGTATTTGTTTACAATATTTTTTTGAATGTAACATTTCATTTGACTTGTTCATTGCATAATTTCTTATGTGTGTGTGTGTGTGTGTCAATTGGGTTTATCCAAAGTGGTTTGTGCTAAGGGGTGTTTTCCCCACCCACCTAGGTTCAATTTCCACAAGTGACATGTTGATCTATTAAATGAGTAAGATATCGAAAAAGCCTTGGCTTTCTACAAAATCTGGTTTACCCCGAGTACCATCCTCAAAATGAGGGGAAGTGCTTGGTGGGTTTCTCCAGGCTCTATTCCAAGTTATACACACACACACACAAAGTAGTAATTATGTGTATTTTCAATCAATTAGGTAAGTACCAAGTTAAAGATATGAATGCATATATTGAGCCTCTTATCGACGAGCTACTAAAGTTATGGGATGGCATCACTATATACAAAATATTTAAACTAATAGGGAAAAATCAATTTCAATTCCATGGACTACTTACATGGACAATTCATGATGCACCAGGGCTAACACATTTTTGTGGTATTTAATGTACTACTTCACTTTAATAGGATATATTTTTTTGAAAACATCATACATGTTTTTTAAATAATTCCTTTGTATATAATTGATACCGACATTAATCCATATGTTGTAGGCTTTCAATCAAAGGGTAAATTTGCATGTCCAGTATGTGGTCTTAGGATGAAATATCGTTGTTCAAGAAGTTTAGGAAATGAGGTGTTTGATGAGTATAGGCACTTCCTCCCTAGGAACCATAGGTATCAAACTACATAAAACCATATTTTCAATTTGAAAGAAGAGACTGGATTAAACGCACGAAGAATGACACCTCACCTATGGAAGTTGGAATATAATAGAAATCATCAAGGTAAGCAATTAGTCTATGTATCATACATAATAATGTTTTACAACTTTAATTTGTATTGAATTTTGTTTATTGTATCTAACAAGTATTGTTGTAATCTCATTTGTTTTTCATAAATGACATCGAGGCATTAATGGGCGTCCACAAGGAATGAAAAGATATCCTATACAATTCAATAGGTGGCCCTAGTATGAGCACCTATAAATAGCTCGTTTGTTTGATACAATGCATATCTAGAAGAATGTAATAGAAACATTACGGAGAATCTTAGATGGAAGGAGTGAAAGAGAAAAAAAAATGTCAAAATTTTTAGTGACATTTAGGAAGCCAATCATGCAATGAAAAATTTAATTCATTCAAATAGCGACGGACATCAAGATATTCTTCCATGGTTATTTACATAGCAACAAAGCAATGTTGTAAAAGAGGTATACATATTTTTGGTATTGTTTTGTTTAATTTTTTGTTACAGTGTGTTCTACTTCTAATGTTTATAATGATTCCTTTTTTGTTACAGTATGTTCTACCTTTATCTCTTCTTGACAATTTTGACAACAACATAAAACAAGTCATATATGATCTTGGAAAACATATGAGGTAAGTAATGATTTCTATGCAAAATATTTGTTGCATAACGTGTTGACATGTGCTTTACTTGCAATGTATATACTTAAACATGTGATTTGCTTACATAATGTATATGTGGTTGTCATCTAAATAAATCCATAAAAAATATATAAAGTATTGGAGGAGAGAACTTCCAATGCATTTTCCAATGTGCAAGAATACTACCTCATACACCAATTTGAGGAGATTGAGATGTGTGGACTTGTACACACAAGGTCAATGTGGATGGTGAGAGGAATTTGAAATCATTGAAGGCCTTTGTTAGAAAAAGAGCACGCCCTGGGAGTTCTATGGTGGAGGGCTATATGGTATATCAATCCTTGGTGTATATTAGTCAGTATCTCCCTAAATTAGCAACAAATATAAATGCACCTCTCATTTGTGATGTCAACTCCATCAACAAATTTGAAGGGGAGGTCTTGTTGGGGAAAGGTAGAATGAGGAAAGTAAAAGGTAATTAGATCGTACTAAAATACTTTAGATTATTCATTTTTATCTATATCGTACCTATTTAAATTTTATTCTTCCATCAATTATTAGGATTTTCCATGGTACCTAATTATTGATGAATAGTTATTTTCTCAGATAGTTGGTCGAGAGGTGGTGCATTACATTAATACATCGCAAACAATATTGATTGGATGAAGGTATGGATAGAACAATGTATACAATGTTACAATAGGTTATCATGGGAAGGGGTGGCTACATTGGTTAAAGAGGCTTATTGTAATCAAGATACCAATCTTACACGGAGGGAAATTAATTTAGCATATGGTTTAAATGATAAACACAAAAGCATATTCATCCACATTTTTTACTTATTTTCCATTATATTAATGTATGTGGTTTGTTATTTTCTTAAAATATTTACTAAGTCTAAATATGTTTATTAATTGACAATGCATTTTTTATGTATTGGGCATATTGCAGTTGAAATGCCGCAAGGCTATGTGGTGCAATGGTCGTAAATTTTGCATCAAAAAGTTGGATGACAAGAAGAAAACTTTTGATTGTAGGATAACTGCAATATTTCAGGTCACTAATGTTTCTTCTAGAAGTGGCAAGCATCCATAGGTATCTAAAAATAGATACTATGGGTATTTGAATGATATACTTGAATGTGACTTTAAATCCCTTAAATTAGTCATGTTCTAGGTCAAATGGTATAGGTTATGAATGAATGAACATGATCTTGAAAGAATTGTTATTGATCATGCTAATGGATTTACCATGGTTAATAGAAGGACGGTTGAGTCGGGTACTGAGCTTTATGATATTCCAAGCCAATGTGAGCAAGTCTTTTACTCAAATGTTCTAGGTAAAGCAGGTTGGTCATATGTTGTTAGATATGATCCAAGAGGAAGGCTTGTAAAGTATAATGTAGTGGAAGAAGATGATATTGAAGAAGATGATGATGCAAAGGAGCAAGTAGTCATGTTAGACAAAGAAGTTGAGCTAGATGTAGATGGAAATGTTCATGATGATCATATCGACAATAAATTATCGAAAATGACATTGATGATGATGTTGTTATGCCCAATACTTTCAACGTCGATTTTGAACCATATCATACATTTATGGAGTTGAATGAAGAAGAAGAACGATGATATTGAATTGTTGAAATGTAGGTCGAGATATGTGATTATATATTTTCTATGATTTATTCTCTTTAAAGTATTTTCTTATATGGGTTAATTATGTGTTGTTAAGTTTTATGTCATATTCTTATATGTATCATTGGTTGGTTAGAAGTCATTCACCTTGATTTTTATCATAACCCACCAACCTATAACCTCCTAACCCATTTTGAGCATGTGTTGATTGATTTTAACTATCAGTGAATATTGATAATCTACCACAACTTTTTAACCCTCCACCCAGTAACATTGGTAACTTTCTAACCCTCCACCCTCATCCACCATAAGAACCATGTGCATTCTCCAAAACCACTACCCAATCCCTAAATGGAATCTTTTAGCTGCAAGTGTCATATGGCAACCATTACAAGGTTTAACACATAAAATATTTTTTGGTGGACATGGTTTAGGGTCAGGGGTTAAGAGTTAGGGATTGAGGGGTTAGGGGGTTTAGGAGTTAGGGTATTTAGTGGCTATGGGGTTAAGGGGGTTGTATATAACTATATAACACATATTATTTATGAATTTAAATATAAATTATATTACAAACAAATAAAAAATAAACAAAAACAAAAAAACAAATAGAAAATAAACAAAAACAAAAAACAAATAGAAAATAAACAAAAACAAAAAACAGAATTCAAACATAGAAAACACACTATGGTGCCAAACCATCGACCAAATAAACTCACTCCAAACCCATTGACCATTGCATTGATCTACCTAACCTGCCAGTATGGAGAGTGCGCAAAGGATCAATTCGCTGACATTTGCATTGGATCAATCCAACCTACTAGTAAGGAGAGTGTGCAGAGGAGCAGACATGTAAAAGGAGAGACCGACCCCACCTATGCATCCTAGGAGGGATCGACCCCACAATGTATTTGATATGTAGACTCGTTGTTGATGTAGATGGAGAATTTAGTTCTTGTAGTTGTTTGTTCAATATTAAATGGTTTACAATGGCTCTGTTTGAGTTCCATTCACTTCAATTTTTCCCTGTCATTCACTTCTTAGTTTAAGCTCGATACCCTGTTTTGGAGCCACCTTTTCCAAGTGGTTGAAATATAATTCTTAAAATCAAAAGTTGGTTTTTAGGCTGTCTTTTACTTCATGATCTTTACCCATTGAAAGCCTCAGTTTCCCGACATGTGAAGTGGTGATGGCCATTATAGTTCTAAATCACCGTCCCTTAACCGTTAAGTAACTTTATCACTTTTATTACCTCGTGCTATCGCGCTTTGGAAGTTACAAGTCTCATGGTTTTCAAAATCCGATATGCGAAGTCGTGAAACGGTTCCATAAGTTACCCTGGTTAGTGTCAAGAGTAAATCCTTTAAACCTTGCTTAAATGTTATCGTGCTTTCGTGACTCGACGATCGCTCCCTCCAAAAGCTGCATCTTCGCGACTTCAAGATTTCCTTCTTTAGACATGGATTAACTAAAAGCTTGGGCAACGTCACGGGTAAAGGGATAAATCGCACCATCACGATTTCAGGTATTTTGGACTCCAAGACTAGGAACGAAATCATCCGAGACAACGAATGTCGAAAAGAGGTTTCAAGGGCTGAAAGTACAAAATTAAGGGACTTAACTGAATTAATTAATGCCTTAAAGGACCTTTAACATACACAGTATACGGATGAGATTTTTGAATGTTTCCGCATTTCTTTATTATCACAAATCTTTTAAACATTTATGGCATTGATTTGAATCTTAATGAGTTAATGGAAAATAAGATCTCGTTTCACGCCTAAATCTTTCCATTAAACGACTTGACCGTTATGTTAGCAAGGACTCACGCAAAGTTGAAAGATCAAAGCAAGGGAGTTTCTTTCATTTTTTCAATTTTATTTCTATTTTGCGTGCAAAGCCTTTTCATCAGGATAACTTATGTCTGTATTTACAATTCTTACTACAGGAGATCTGAGTACAGAGTTCTCTATCATGGCTCCACGAAAAGCATCCAAGGCGGCTACTGAGATTTCAGGTCAGGGCTCAGATGTTGTTTCTGATACTTCACCCCGAAGTATCAATACTGTCAAAACCTAGACATATATCTCCGACATTCTTCAGTCTGAATCGGTGAATTGTTCAGATGATTCTGGCGATAACAAGAAGGACGATTTGGCCACCAAATACAAAATCGTCATTCAAGCAGAGATGCACAAAATAGCGGCAAGGCCATGACTCCTTCCCTATTATGATATGATCAGATGGGCACTAGACCATGTGGATATCCCGACCAAGACTATTATCAACGAACATAAGGTGATGATTGGGACTTTTAGGCTGGAACATTTGCAGGCAATGTATCAGTTGTCACCCACACCAAACTTCGTGTACAATGTCGAGTTTCTGGAATGTTTCAAGTGGAAGGAATGCGAGAAATATGGCATAAACTTGTCCAATCTGATCAAGGATTGGGTTTTTCACCCCGTAAAATTCAGGGTGGATTCTAATGGAATTTATTCAATCTCCTCCTTAGAGCCGTCATTCAAGTATATAGCAATGATGGCCTGTGGGTTGTATGGGAGGGAGGACACCACAACTTTTTCCTCCTGTGGGTGCCTCTGATTCATACAGTCACTGAAGGTTTTTCTTTCGACTGGGCCAAACTGTTGTCGGACAATCTAACCAGTCGAATTACTGAATATCGAGCGTAGAAGGCGAGTGAGAAAGCAGCCTCATTTTTCATGTGTGCCTACGTCATGGACGCTATTTGTTTCGTGACGCCTTTCCCTCTAATGAGTTGGAGCTGGACTCCATCTAATGCTGAGCCTATTCATGTCTATCACTCGAAACTTTAGGAGGATAAGGCCATAGAATTCATATATGAGATTTTCAACTGGGTAATGGTATCGATGCATGTCTCCATCTTCAGTAACCCACCTCCCAGGATTTCAGATAGCATCGCGGCCAACTTGAGTAGTTTGGTTGACTGGTATGTAGAAGTGGATTTTTCATACATCAGGGTTTTCAGCGCCTCTGTTCCCCCATATGCTCTACCACTATTCATGCCGGATAAGCTGGTATGTCGCAAAATTGTCAGGCAAACCGTGCTCGGTGGCATAAGCAAAGATCTCAAAGGTTTTTCGAAGAAGGTACGACCGCCCTTCCCCATTCATTTTAATACATATTTTTTATTAGATTTCAGACACGCCAAAGCCGAGGCTATGGCCTTGGAGGAATTTAAATTGGTCAACATCAATTTTAAGAAACATGACCCACATAAGGTCATGAGTAATCACATGGCGAATTGTGGCCTAAAAAGATACGAACATGAGCATTAGCCTCATGACGACATCTTCTGAGGTGCGAGATCCTATACTGAGGTCCTAAGTCGGATTCAAGCCCTGTCGCTCGGGGATATGGCCGATTTCTTCAAATTTCAGGAACACTAGCAGAGCTGCCTTCTCCCAGTTTTACAGGGTAAGAACCCACAGACTACAGATATACAGCAAACGAAATCTAAGGACTCAAAAGATTCAGGTCCTGACCGGGAGGAAAATCAGGAAAAGACAGAGGAAACCGGAAACCCGGAATAGGAAGTCGAGATCCCCAACCCAGAGAAAGGAAGCCTAGAAGCGGTTGTACCAGGCGATTCGGTCCAGAGCCAAGCAGAAATATTCCCACAAAGGGTAAGTGTCACGCCATCGCCCGCATCAAGCAAGCCAGACACGGTTGTTATCCTAGAGAAACTATCCAAGGAAATCGATAGTCCCATCGCTTCTATCACTCCCCTACAGTTCACAAAGGGGACCCCCGATGCGGGATGGATTTTCGGCGAAGAACTAATGCCCATTACTGTAGAAGAGTTTCCTCCGAACGAATTTTTCTTCGATAAGAAGAGAAAGGTCTTCGTGAAGCAAGAGATTTACCGAGAAGCGGGCACAATAGCCAAAAAATTCAAAATCCTAGCCGATGGGAAGGCCATGAAAAAGGAGGAATTTGCCACTCAAATAGCAGGGACGTTGGGGGATTTTGCTATAGCCAACCAATACTCCATTGGATCTCTAAAGGAACAGTTAAAGCGGAAGAACCGCTTGATCAGTAAATTGGGGGTTAAGCTAGCTACAACAGAGGCAAATGCCAGAGATCAGGTGAACACAGGTCTAGAGCAAGCCAGAGCAGCCGATCAAAAGGAAATCGAGCAGCTTAGATCCGATCTCGAGAAAATACATCAATCGGCCCAAAACAGCCAAGCACAGGTAAGCCAACAAGAAGAACTGATAAGGCAGTTACAGGTAAAGTTGAATTTTGTCGAGAGCTAGGTTATAGATATCGGGATATTCCAATCCCAAGCCATTAAGATCTGAAAGAGGGTGTCAGTAGCTCAGCAAGATTTACTTGCTAAAGTGGAATCCATCTAAAATCATTGCCAGACCATTGACCAAGTGTTGAAAGACATTTATTTGAGAGAAAGAGAAGCTGGGGTGGCTCAGGTTTCTTTCCAAGAGGCTGTTATAGCCATGACGAAAAAATAAGTGGTCAGTAGTTCCAGACTTTCCATCTCAGAGCAAAACAGAGGAAATATATTGCTGAAGGCATGGGAGCGTAATATATCATAAAACAGAGAACGAGCTAAAGAAATGAGAAAATCTTGTGAAGAAAATTTTGGCTTGATAAATGAAAGTTTGTTGGATCTCGATAGGGAAAGAAGAACCGGGACACTGGGCTAGATCGATATGGCCAAGCACCTGCTCGATATCAAGGAGACTGAGGAAAAGGAGAAGGCTAAAATATCACAGATAAGCCAGATTGATATTGTCCAAGTGGATAAATGGTTAATAAAACCAAGTGTACAGTTATGTTCTATCATCACTGAATACCGACAAGTAAGAGAAAGGTTGCCACAGTTAGCGAAGGATTGTTACACTTTTCAGGCAAACAACCAAACAGAGCCTTCAAAGTTGATAACCCAATTGATCGAAAAGTGTGTCAATTGCATTGGGCAGACGAAAGGGCAGGTGTCTGGCGTCAAATGACGACAAGTATTATCCTGTTCTATTTCTGGAGAAAGAAGAGTAAAGAAAGGAAGGTGCTCTGCCCACATGAAGGAGGACAAAGACAAAGAAGTGAAACGCTTAAATTTCCCATTTTGTAACCGAAAACTTCTGGAACGATTGAAATTCGAATGTTTAGAAGTTTGTATAAATATGCATTTTGAAGTGAGAACAAAGGGATAGTTTTTCTTGGCCGATTGTAATAGAGACCTTTTCCTTTTATTAATAAAAATAAATCCAAAGATTCTCGATTCCATGAAGGTTGAGTTATGAGTTTTGTTTTCTCTGTTATCTTATATTAAATTTCATTTCGCATATATATCTCTGATGAATGCTTAGCTGCAATTTAGTACAACTTCTACTGTGGTGACCAACTGTTTAGTCATCTAATCGTTTGCAGTTTTTCCTCTGTATCGACCATCAGCAGGTACAAGACCTGTGAACTTTTTTAGATCTCTATATTTTATGCTTCGTCAGATTTCTTCTTGTCTTTTTCTTCTTCTGTTTACAGGGTGAGATTATCCCTTGATGGGAGCCTCGCATTGTCGACAGCTTAATGTTTTCTCACATTTCATACATGATTATTTAAAAATTTAACTCAGTTACGGGAGAAGGCCTTTGGCTTGTGTTCTACCTTTAACATCGGATTCGAAAATTCTCTTTTATACGGTCAAAAAATTGAAGTAGCATTTTAAACCTTGAACCTTCTTTTCAATTCATGTTTCTCCATGACTGTGCCCGTTGCAAGACAGCCCAACATTGAACCCTGCCTATCAAATCAAACTAGCATCACTTTGAACCTTTTTGACACCATACTTAAAACTGCCATCACCCAGGTAGAACTCAAACGTTCATGGGCCACAATTGAATGGGATATAAGCATCCAGGAACATTTGGAAGCGAGACAGAGACAACTTAGAAATCAGCCTTAGCTTCCTTTCCCGAAGGTTGTTTCTTCCCCTTTTTATCTTTTACTCACTTTCAGATGCCTAGACCCTGTACTTTGTAGCCTTAAGTACAGACTCTGGAACAACACCCTGTATACTACATCTATTTTCCATAATTTTGTATGCACTTCAAAGAACATACAAAAGTTTTAAATCATTTTTGGGAAATGAGTATCTTGTCAAAGAAGATGGTTTTATATTATGTGTGTGACCCACTAGTGTTATACAGTGTTTTGTTTTCTCTGTATAAAGACAAATTTGATGCATGTCTTCCTCCCTATAACATGTTCCCTAGATAAAATCGATGAAGATGAAATGGAAAATTTATTTAAATCCTTGCAAATGGAATAGAATAAATCCTTTCTCACAGGGTTATTACCAAAAAATAATGATATATCAAACCTAAAGTTTCCATCATGTTGTAACATTATATTTCTAAGGTAAAAAAAATTGAATTTTTTTTATAGTAGAATATATTGCAAAATGTTTTGGTATACATTAAAAGGCGGGATGGAATTATCTTAAAATGTTTACCGAGAATTTCAACTTCAAAATTTTGAGCGAGATGATCTACATGTATAATTTGGCGGTCCTTTAAATTGACTATTGAGATTATTCCAGGTTTGAAATGAAAATTTAACATACAAGATTAGACCATTCATATAGATCCAAGATCGACGGTATCAATTTATTTTGGCCTATGAAAGAGCACGCTGGATAACAAGGGATCGGGGCCTATATTATAAACCATGTTATTAATGGGTGATAATGTTTCACAACCTCTTTCATTTCAGTACTTAGGGGTGGTATTATGAAACCATTTTATCTCACCCCGAAATGAACGAATGGATGACAAGTGGTACAGTGATGTAAGAACAGTATAGTGAAGTCATCATGTCATCTCAGCAAAAGAACGAGGATTGACCATCGAAAAGCGTGTCCATTGTTGACGTGGATCATGTGCCCATTTCATTGAGTCAGAGTTCCACATTAGTTAAATCATTCAAAGACCATTGTATATGCTTCACTCAATTTCATACATAAATTTTTGAAAGAAAGTGATAACTGATGAAGACCCCCCTTCTTTCTTCAGGGCTGCGTGACCTCCCAGTCAAGGATCTTCGATTCTTGAAGTTGTTTCGACTCTCTAAAACCTTAATGGTCTCGTTGATGATTAAACACATCTCCTTTCTGTCTTTTGGTGCAGGTTCTATGGCACCCGCAACCTCTCCCTTCGCGTTGTTGAACTACCAGAGTTCAAGCACTGGCTCCTTTCCTATTAGCCCCTTTCTAGATATGACCTTGGGATATGACCTCATGAAAACACGTGATTGCAGGCACGTCTAAGGGTGATTTGGGATCAACCCGCTTTTCTCCCTGCAATTCCCTACCAGCCGCCACGCGTCCTTTTGGTGATACCGTGGTTTTGATTGCAGCCCGCTCTCAAAATTTTAAAACTCGAGCACTTTCTGGCCCCACAATTCACGCGACCGTTGATCTTGCGATCTTGGGTGAGGTCTCTTGATCGACGGCCTAGATATGATTCCTTTCCAATCAACGACTCAGATCTACCCCTTTCAAATCTACGGTCGTGATTTACTTCACGATTCGAGTTTCAGAGTTTTCAACTTTCAAACCTTCACTATCCCTCGATGTGAGAGGATTTCTACCGCGTTTCCTCCTAAATTAGACGATTGAGACTCACTTCAGGTCTTCACCCGGAGTCCACATATTTCTGCCACACGCCCTCTGGATCTGACGGCCCAGATTCACTTCCGGTCTTTACCCGGAGTCTACAGATTTATGCCACGTGCCCTCTGGATCTGATGGTCTAGATTCACTTCGGGTCTTTACCTGAAGTCTACAGATTTATGCCACGCGCCCTCTGGATCTGACGGTCCAGATTCACTTCGGACTTCGGGTTTCGAGAATCTCAATTCTCAATTGAAGCCCAAATTCTTTTATCCAAAGTTCATGATCTACCGCCATGCATCCCTCTGGCTCTGACGGTCCATATTCACTTTGGATTTCAGGTTTTGGGAGTTTCAAATCTCAACTGAAATCTTTGAAGTGAATTTTCCCAAAACCTCGGATCTATTGACACGTAACCCCTGGTGACCAACGGTCAGGATCTATTTTGACTCTTCGACAATTTCTCCTCCTATGTGCACACAGAGGCTAAAGCTCGTGCATTTTGTTCAGATCTGATGACCTAGAATGATCTCGGTCTGTCCTGGATGGATCTTAGCCAACGATTCGCGAAACCTTCAGGACTTTGCTTCCCTTGAATATTCCTTCCACTATCTCTCTTGAGCTTTCTCTCCTTATGCTCTTTTGACTCATTAAAGAGTTATTTAGACACTTAGTCGAGTTTCAGATCCGTGCACTCCTTGAAACAGATTCTTACGCAAGACTTAACTTCTTGCGGGTGACTGTGTACACCTTGCAGCAGTCTCTTTGCACTCCTTGCAAAAAGGAAACTTTACACTATCTCTTTTGAGCTTATGAGTCGAAACAGACTCAGTCACTCCTTTCGGTATGTTCTCGTTCAAGACCTAAGTTCTTGCAGAGGACTGTGCACACCTTGCAACAATCACTTTGCACTCCTTGCAAAGGGAAGTTTCACGTTATCTCTTCTGAGCTTCCGAGTCGAAACAGACTCCGTCAACGCACTCCTTGCGGACTGTATGCACACCTTGCATGAACTCAACAAAGAGAACAAACAAAACTTATCTAAACATTTCACAATTTCATGTACTCAACAATATGACTCGTTCATTCATAAAAACAACAATAATAGGGGATTGTAAAATGTAGCAACATTATGCATTTATATATATTTTCTTATGTTATATTCATTCAAAAGTAAATGGTTATAGCTATGATAAACAACAACAAAACTCAACAACAACTAAATCAAAACAACTCCTACTAACTTGCAGCAGCCTCATTCAGGCAGACAAAACCTCTATTTATCTTATAGGGTTCCTAGGGTTCCCCCCCCCCCAACTACTCGTCTACTCGAAAACAAAACCTAATTGCTACCTAAGTTTTGTTACATTCAAGACTAGGAGTGAAACTCCCAGATCACTCATGATCATTCAACTCCCAAGCGTTTGATCTTCTTCAGTTTTTCAATCAGCTCCAAAAGATTTGCAGGAAACACCCACGTTCAAGATTCCAAAATGATTCAAAGGTGTTGAGTTGTCCTTCCATGCGTTCTTGTTGGCGATGCTCCTGCATCATACTCCCCTAGACAAAATTTCATGGACTCATGTCCATGAGCTCTTGCACCGACTTTCCATGCTTCTGGATATCAGCTTCATTTTTCCAACTGCCATATTCTATCGGGTGTCCCTTCCATTTGATCAAATATTCAAAATAGGTCTTCCTCCTGGTCTTCTTGCCAATCCTCTAATCAACAATCTTCTCCATCTGTGGTTTTTTTGCTATAGGCATTTGTTTCTCCCATTGAATCTTCTCTTGATATTCGGATCATTTTGTGTCATTTTCCCTGTAATGATACAGGTCTGATATGTTGAATATGGGTGATATGCCCACACCATCTAGCAGCTCAATCTCATAGGCATTTGCATCAAACTTCCTTAAGATCTTACATGGCCCTATCTTCTTCATTTTCAACTTATTATATGTTCCCCTTGGAAACATTTCTTTCTCGAGATGTGTCAGAACCTGATCTCCTACTTTAAATTGAAGCTCTTTGCGATGTTGATGAACTCTACGCTTGTACTCTTGGCTAGAGTTCTGCAACTGCTCTTTAATCTGGCTATGAAGTTTCTACATTTCTACAGCAAAATCTTCTGCTCCAATGCGTTTGGTCTCACTCTGTTCCAAGTCTCTCAACTCAACTACTCCTCTTGGTTTCATTCCATACAGTATTTGGAATGGTCTCTTTCCAGTGCTCCTGTTTGGTGAGTCATTATATGCAAATTCTGCTTGTGGAAGAATATGATCCCACTGATTATGATGCTCAGTAACCAGACTCCTCAATAATTTTCCCAAACTCTTGTTCACCACCTCAGTCTGTCCATATTTCTGAGGGTGATAAGTTGAGATGAAGGACAAATTTGTCCCCAACTTCTTCCACAGTTTTCTCTAGAAATGACCAACGAATTTGGTATCTTTTTTTCAGACAATACTTCTGGGTAATCCATGAAGTCGGACAACTTCCTTAAAAAATAAATTTGCAACATGTGTTGCATCACTGGTCTTCTGGCATAGGATGAAGTGTGCCATTTTTAAAAATCTATCTACCACCACAAATATGGAATCCCATCCTCTTTGTGTTCTTGGCAGTCCCAACACAAAATCCATGCTTATTGCATCCCAAGGCCTTTCTGGTATTGGTAATGGTTGATACAATCTAGTGTTCTGTATTTTTCCTTTTGCATGTTGGAAGACTCTACATATGTTCACAAATTTTATCACTTTTGTTCACATACCTGGCCAGTAATATGCATTGCTCAATTGTGCAAATGTTTTATCATGGCCAAAATGTCCATTCAATCCTCCAATATGCTTTTCCTTCAAAAGGTTATCCCTCATTGAGCATTTTTTTATGTACAATTGATTGCCCTTGAACAACAATCCTTCTTGAATCATATACTCTGTCCACTAGCTCCTGTCTCTCAGCACAGGATTTGTACATGCTTTGTATGCTTCCTTGAAATCTGGATCATCACTGTACATTTCCTTAAGGTGTTCAAACCCTAAGGTCTTCACCTGAAATTCCTGCAGAATCAAACATCTCCTGCTCAATGCATCCGCAACTTTGTTAGCACTTCCAACAATATGTTTTATGTCAAAAGTAAAGTTCTACATAAATTCAATCCACTTTGCATGTCTTTGATTCAATTTTTCACGTCGGGTTATGAATTGTAAAGCTTGGTTATCTCTATACAAGACAAATTCCTTTGGAACCAGGTAGTGCCTCCATTTCTTCAAGGCTTGAATTATGGCATAAAACTCTTTGTCATATGTGGAGTACTTTCTCTTAGTCTCATTCAGCTTCTCACTGAAATATGCAACTGGTTTATTATCCTGGCTCAAGACTGCTCCAATTGCAACTCCACTTGCATCACATCTCACTTGAAATGTCTTTCCAAAATTTGGTAAGACCAAAATTGGTCGTTCTGTTATCTTCTCCTTCAATATATTGAAGCTCCTCTCGGCCTCCTCTGTCCACTTAAAATACTTGTGCCTCTTCTTCACTGTATCCATCATCGGTGCACAAATTCCACTGAAATCTCTGATGAACTTCCTATAGAAACTTGCTAATCCATGGAATATTTTCACTTCAAACATACTCCTTGGTGATGGACATTCTTTGATTGATTTCACCTTCTCTGGATCCATCTTCAATTCATTTGAAGAGATCAAGAAAACCAAGTAAATGAGTTATGTCTTCATAAAAGAGAACTTCTTTAGATTTATCAACAACTTCTCATGTTGTAGTCTCTTGATCACTAATGTCAAATGTCTCAAATGCTCCTCTTTAGTCTTGCTGAAGACCAGTATATCATCCAGATATACAACCACAAATTTTCCAATGAAATCTTTCAGTATTTGATTCATCAATCTCATCAAAGTACTTGGGGAATTTGTTAAGACAAATGGCATAACAAGCCACTCATTGTTGGCACAGGGGCAGACCCAAGGTTAAAATCTCAAGAGTGCACCAACAAAACCCTAACTACCGGCCCTTTCAGCAACACCTGCGAAGCAGATGAAGTCTCACCCGAGGTAGAGGCAGGGGTGGTTGCAGGACTCAGATGTCTGCAACCTTAGTTGGGACACCGATCTGTGATTATATCTTTTACAGGGAACTTAGCATAGATCATTCATCAATATTTAACCCTTATGGTACTTCACAGATATCACAGAGCATTGCAGTGAATACTTAGACTAAAGATGATTCAATACTTAGCCACATAAATATAGATTAGATTCAGCAGATCAAACACTAAGCATCTTATATATCAGATCTAACATTCATTCATATGTCATAAGCACATAGCATAACTAGATCTATTTAATCACAGCAAGCACTTAGACAAGAAGGAGATAAACACATTAGGTCGAAGCACAGAGCACAATACACAAAGTTACTGTGGTTCACCCCCACCCTGGGGCTACATCCACAAAGTCTTCTTCTTTATATTATCTCGGTCAAGCGGTTACAACACAAAGCTTCAGTAACCCTTACTTCGTACATGACAGAAGATCTATGTAGATTGCTAGATCCTTCTTCCTTGCACTTTAGCACAAAACTACAACAACTTGCACTTAGCTTTCCAATCTCCTTACAATCATGCACAGAGCACATGCAATATACATCCAATCACACAGATCCAGCTACTAGCACTAAGCTTTTAGCTATACATCACATAGATGTACTATTATCTTCTACTTACATTGCCTAAGTATCTATTTATAGATTACAAAATGGGCCTAAGCATGGGTAAACCCACATGCCGACATCCCTTTCCCTTTACATCAACCCAAAACCCTAAAAGGGACCCAAAAATAGGTCTTGCTTCCCTAATTTCTGCTTCACGTTGCGCTCCATATTTGGAAAGTTGTCGTAGTCCCAAAAATAGTCAAATATGACCAAGTATTCTTCAAGACTTGGTCAAGGGCCAACAGGCCCCCAACACTCACCTCTGACTCATCCCGAGGCACTGCAGATCTGCTCCTTTTGTTTTACTTCAACTTTGGACTGCGCAGTGCAGCCTTTGCTTTTTGTTTTATGCCTCCTTCCCGTCCTTGTGCACACCATCTTTTCTGTGTTTGGTACCCAGTTTCAACCGCACCTGGTACCTAAACCCTTTTCCTCATGCTCTTACTTGGAGCTATGAGGCAGCTGGTTGTCATAGTACAACTTCAACTGACTCCCATTCACCAATCCTTCTTTCCATTCTCCATTCAACATCTTCAGTTGTGCAGCTCCTCCTTCTATGACGCAGGCGATCTCATATGGTCCAAGCCAATGAATTTTGAACTTCCCAGGGTGTTTGATAAACTTACTGTCATATACCAATACTAAATCACCTTGCCTAAATATCTTTTTCTTGATGTGCCTATCGTGGTAGGCCTTTTCTCGTTCCTTATGAACTTGTTGATGGAAGCCTGTAATGAATCTGTCCTCTTCTAGTTCGACTAACTATGATAGCCTCTCATGAACAGCACCAGTATCATCCATGTCTGTAAATGTAGCAATTCTTAATCTCGGTACCAAGTACTCCATCGGGACAACAACTTCAAGACCATAAACCAACTTGAAAGGGGTATGTGTTGTTAATTTCTTGCAAGTGGTTCTATAAGCCCAGAGTACTACTGGTACTCTTAAATCCCAGTCATCCTTGTTCACGCTGCAAATCTTTGTCAATGTTGTCTCCAAGATATTGTTGAATGCTTCAACCATTCCGTTTGCTTGTGGATGGTAAGGTGTACTCTTCTGATGGTGGACTGCAAATTCTTCAGTCAGGGATTCCACTGTCTTATTGATGGAGTGTGTGCCTTGATCACTCATAAGGACCTTAGGACATCCAAACCTAGTTATTATGTCATCAAATATAAAATGCACAGTTGTAGTTTCACTACAGTCCTTGACTTCTCTTGCTTCAGCCCATCTAGTCAGGTATTTTGTCGCAGTGATAATATACCTTGCTCATGTGCGCTTTCCTGGTGGGTTTATAGGTCCCACAAAGTTAATGGCCCATTTTTCAAATGCTTGTAGGGTCATCTGCGGTGCTAATGGCATCTCATCTCTTCGGGATGGTTTTCCAACTCGATGGCATACATTGCATGCTCTGGTATATTCTTTAGCATCTCTGTGTAACATAGGACACCAAAGGCCAGCCCGCAGAACCTTCTGCACAGTTGCTTTCCCTGCGTAATGTCCTCCTGGAATGCCTTCATGAGATTCTATGAGGATCATCGGACGCTCTGTTTCCATAACGCATCTTCTTAGTATCTCATCAGGTCCTATCTTATATAGTTGACTAGCTATTAGTGAAAAATTTGCAGCGCGAACCACTAGTTGTTTCTTTTGGGAGATTGTATACTCACTCGGAGCCATTCATGTTGACAGGAACTGGACTATGTCTGTGAAGTGGTCATCAATCTTTCTAATGGCGAGCAGTTGTGCATCCCGTAATGTATCCTCCAGATTGGTAGGTTCTTCGCCATGTTCCAACCTCAACAGGTGGTTTGGGCCCTTGTTCATTTTTCCTAGCTTAACTATGATCTCAAAATCATACTCTTGAAACAACAGAAGCCATCTGCAGATTCGCCCCCCCAACACTGGCTTGTTGACTAGGTACTTCAGTGCGGAGTGATCAATGAACATTTTAAAGTGTCCTCCTAACAAGTAGTGGAAGAATTTTTGCAACGCATACACCATGGCTAGTCCCTCTCTCTCTGTAGTGGTGTAATTAACTTCAGTTGTGGACAACTTCCTACTCGCAAATTCTAATGGATGATCAATGTCCCCTTCTCCAGGTTGTGCTAGTACTGCTCCTAATGCAATGGAAGACACATCAACATGCACATGAAATTCCTTGCTCCAGTCTGGAAAGACTAGAATAGGCGCAGTTACCATGTTTTGTTTTAGTGTGTCGAAGCTCTACTGGCATTCTTCTGTCCAACCGAACTGACAGTCTTTCTTTAATAAATTCTCCATTGGTGCAGTAATCTGAGCATATCCTTTGATAAATTTCATGTAATAGCCAGTATGTCCTAGCGCAGTGTGCAGTTGTTTGACTGAAGTAGGTGGTGGAAAATCAACTATAATTGCAATCTTGGATGGATCCACCAACAATCCTTGCTTGCATACAATATGACCTAATAATACTCCAAATGGTGAGAAGAAGATGCACTTCTTCAAATTCAAAGCAATTTGACACTGCCTGCATTTATCCAGCATTAGCCTTAGACATTCAATATGATTTTTCAATAAACTAAAAACAGTCCAGTCATCAAAGTATGCTTCTAAAAACTTATGCAAAAATTCTTTGAACGTTTCAACCACCACCCTGGGGCTATGTCTACAAAGTCTTCTTCTTTACATTATCTCGGTCAAGCGGTTACAACACAGAGCTTATGTAACCCTTACTTCGTACAGGACAGAAGATCTGCGCAGCTCGCTAGATCCTTCTTCCTTGCACTTTAGAAAAAAACTACAACAACTTGCACTTAGCTTTCCAATCTCCTTACAATCATGCACAGAGCACTTGCCATATACATACAATCACACAGATCCAGCTACTAGCACTAAGCTTTTAGCTATACATCACATAGATGTACTACTATCTTCTACTTACATTACCTAAGTATCTATTTATAGATTACAAAATGGGCCTAAGCATGGGTAAACCCATGGGCCAACATCCCTTTCCCTTTACATCAACCCAAAATCCTAAAAGGGACCCAAAATTAGGTCTTGCTTCCCTAATTTCTGCTTCGCGTTGCGCTCCATCTTTGGCAAGTTGTCGCAGTCCCAAAAACGGTCAAATATGACCAAGTATTCTTCAAGACTTGGTCAAGGGCCAACACTCATACAACCCTTCATTTTTCTTAAAGGTTGTTTTCCAGTCGTCACCTTCTATCATTCTTATCTGGTGATATCCACTTTTCAAATCTATCTTAGAAAAGAAATTTGCTCCACTTAAACAATCCATTAAGTCATCCATTCTTGGAAAATCTATACCTGATGGTGATCTTGTTTATGGATCTCGAGTCTGTACACATTCTCCATCCTCCATCCTTCTTTGGACTCAACACAGTTGGTACTGCGCATGGACTCAAGCTGTCTTTGACCAAACCCTTGTCTAACAAATCCTGGACTTGGTTCCTTACCTCCTTGTTCTCTAGAGGTGTCAATCTGTATGATTCTTTGTTTGGCAGACTTTCTCCTGGTATCAAATAAATATGATGGTTGGTACTTCTAATGGGTGGCAATGAGTTAGGAAACTCATCCACTACTATGTCAACAAAATTCTCCAACAACTCTTGAACGTATTCAGGCAAATCAGCCATCGAAGTACTTGTAAGGACAACTCTGGGTTTCCTCACTACAACAAACTGCATCTCATGTTCCTTCTTGACTTCTTTCAGAAGTTCCTTCCCACTCATGAGAAGTATGCTTGTGTTGGATTCTTCTTTTACTTTCTTCTCCTCTATTGGCAACAACATGTGTGTCCTACCATTCTTCTCCAAAGTGTAAGTGTTCTTTCTCCCATCATGAATAATATTTTTGTCAAACTGCCATGGTCTTCCCAAAAGAACATGACATACATCCATGGGAATCACATCACACATAATTTCATCTTTACATCCTCCTATCTTAAATTCAACGAGGCATTGTTTAGTGACCATTACTTGGTGTCCTTTCTGCAACCATGAAACTTTATATGGCTTTGGATGTGCAGTTGTCTCCAACTCCAATTTCTCCACCATATATGTGGATACTAAGTTGTCAGTGCTTCCATTGTCAATTATCACCTTGCATACTATGTCTTTCATCTTGCAAGCGGTCCTGAATAGACTGTTCCTATGCACTAGCTTTTCAATTTCCGATTATGGTTTTAAGAGAACCTTCCTCAACATCAAGGATCTTCCATCCTCTGCACCTTCTGTTTCAACATTCCTTTTATGTGCTTCAGAAATATGAGTTTCACCTCCTCCTTCTTTCTTCTTCTTGGGACATTCTCAAGACATTTGTCATGTCTTTCCACGGGCATAACACCTTACTTCTCCTCCTCTGCTTCTTCCTCTTCCTCTATAAGAAATTCTTCCACCACCTTGTCTTCCTCGGGAACTTCCTCCTCTTTCTGAGTAACTGTGTGGTTTCTCAGTCCCATCTTTGGATTCCTGTGCCTTATCATGGGAAACTCCTTTGCCTTTGCTCGGGATTCTACCTCTGTTTCGTTGACTCTGTTTCCTGGCCAAATTCTCCTCTGCCTTCAGAGAAATATGATAAGCATCCTCTATTTTTCTCACTGACATCATGCTGATCTCATCCTGGATTTCATACCTCAAGCCATTTATATACATGGCAACATTTTCCTCATCCTTCTCTCGCTATCCAGTCCTGATATTCAGATTGTAGAACGCCTCTGTGTACTCTTTCACTGTCATACCCTTCTGTCTCAGGTTTTGTAACTTCATGAATAGATTTATCTGATAATCTTTGGGCATGAATTTAGCCTTAAGCTTGGATACCATTCTATCTCAATTCTTTATCTTTTGTTTTCCTTTGCTTCTCCTCTCAGCATGTAGTTCATCCCACCACAATGTTGCATGCCCCTTCAATCTAATGACAATGTGTCTCACCTTTTTCTCCTCATCGACATCTTCATAGTCGAAATATTTGTCCATTGATGTTATCCAATCCAACAGCTCTTCAGCATCCAAATTGCCTTCATACATTGGGATGTCTACTTTGGCTCTATCTCCCAATTTAACAACTACTCTTAGCAAGCGTTCCTCGGCAACATTTTCTCCTGCAACTTCTTCGACTTCTACTTCTTCACTCTCTGCATCACTGATGTCCCCAGCATCAGGTGCCCTCCTCTGCACTGCCTCCATCGCCTCTAATCTTGCACGAAGCTCTCTCATTTATCTTTCCATAGCGTGATTGGCTAAAGGTGGATCTACATGTCTCCTTGGTGGCATTGTGCTAGCTGTCTCTCACACACAGAGTACACCTTCGAGCTCTTCTTCGCTTCCTGAAAACAATTTCGGTTCTGATACCACTTGATGGTGTTAGACTATCTCATGTGTCCCCTTCACCTGAAATCTACAGATGAAATCAGGCTCTGATACCACTTGATGCATACCCCCCTTCTTTCTTCAGGGCTGCGTGACCTCCTGGTCAAGGATCTTCGATTCTTGGAGTCAATTCAACTCTCTGAAACCTTAATGGTCTCGTTGATGATTAAACATGGGTCATTTCTGTCTTTTGGTGCAGGTTTTATGGCACCCGCAACCTCTGCCTTCGCACTGCTGAACTACCAGAGTTCAAGTGATGGCTCCTTTCCTATTAGCCCCTTCCTAGATATGACCTTGGCCTATGACCTCACGCAAACACGTGATTGCGGGAGCAGCTAAGGGTGGTTTGGGATCAACCCTCTTTTCTCCCTTCAATTCCCTACCAGCCGCCACACGTCCTTTTGGTGATATTGTGGTTTTGATTGCGGCCTGCTTTGAAAATTTTAAAACTCGAGCACTTTCTGGCCCCAGACTTCACGTGATCATTGATCTTGCGATCTTGGGTGAGGTCTCTTGATCGACGGCCTAAATATTCTTCCTTTCCAATCAACGACTTAGATCTACCCCTTTCAAATCTATGATTCATGATTTACTTCACGATTCGGGTTTCGGAGTTTTCAACCTTCAAACCTTCACTATCCCTCGAAGTGCACGGATTTCTGCCGCGTGTCCTCCTAAATCATATGGTTGAGACTCACTTCGGGTCTTCACCCGGAGTCCATAGATTTCTGCCATGCGCCTTCTGGATCTGACAACCCATATTCACTTCGGGTCTTTACCCGGAGTCTACAAATTTATGCCACACGCCCTCTGGATCTGATGGTCTAGATTCACTTCAGGGTCTTTACTAGGAGTCTACATATTTTTGCCACGCACCCTCTAGATTTTACAGTCCAGATTCACTTCGGACTTCGGGTTTCGAGAATCTCGATTCTCAATTGAAGCCCAAATGCTTTTATCTAAAGTTTGTGATCTGTCTCCACGCGTCCCTCTGGATCTGACGGTCCAGATTCACTTCAAATTTTGGGTTTCGGGAGTTTCAAATCTCAGCTGAAATCTTCGAAGTGAATTTTCCCAAAACCTCAGATCTGTTGACACGTAACCCCTGGCGACCAACGGTCGGGATCTATTTCAACTCTTCGACAATTTCTCCTCCTATGTGCACATAGAGGTTAAATCTTGTGCACTTTGTTCAGATTCGAAAGATTCCTTCCGCTATCTCTCTTGATCTTTCTCTCCTTCTACTCTTTTGAATCCTTAAAGAGTTATTTCGACACTCAGTTGAGTTTCATATCTGTGCACTCCTTGCAACAGATTCTTACGCAAGAATTAACTTCTTGCAGGCGACTGTGCACACTTTGCAGCATTCCCTTTGCACTCCTTGCAAAAAGGAAACCTTACGCTATCTCTTATTAGCTTATGAGTCGAAACAGACTCGGTCACTCCTTTTGGTAGGTTCTCACGCAAGACTTAAGTTCTTGCAGATGAATGTGCACACCTTGCAACAGTCACTTTGCACTACTTGCAAAGGGAAGTTTCACATTATCTCTTCTGAGCTTCCGAGTTGAAATAGACTCCATCAACACACTCCTTGCGGACTGTATGCACACCTTGCATGAACTCAACGAAGAGAACAAACGAAACTTATCTAAACATTTCACAATTTCATGTACTCACTAATATAACTTGTTCATTCATGAAAACAACAATAACATGGGATTGTAAACTGTAGCAACACTGTGCATTTAGATCAATTTTCCTTTGTTATATTCATTCAAAATAAAATGGCTACAACTATGATAAACAACAACAAAACTTAGCAACAACTAAATCAAAACAACTCCTACTAACTTGCAGCAACCTCATTCGGGCATACAAAACCTTTATTTATCTCAGAGGGTTCCTAGGGTTCCCCCGACTACTCGTTTACTCGAAAACAAAACCTAACCGCTACCTAAGTTCCATTACATTCAAGCCTAGGAGTGAAACTCCCAGATCACTCATGATCATTCAGCTCCCAAGCATTTGATCTTCTTCAATTTTTTAATCAACTCCAAAAGATTTGCAGGAAATGCCCATGTTCAAGATTCTGAAATGATTCAAAGGTGTTGATTTGTCCTGCCACGCATTCTTGCTGGTGATGCTCCTTCATCAATAACCCTCTGCACACCTAGGACAATACTCCCACAAGAAATCTTGTCATATCAAATTTTAACTCCAAATCACATTAAATCTCTAGTGATTGGTTAATCCCCAATATATGAATGTATTTGGAAATAAGTCCCTCTTTGTAGTTCATTTTAAATTATTATGACTTCTTATGTAACTATGGTATTTGCAGGTGGTATGGCTAATAAAGTTAATGGAAGGCAACCCAAGATAGAGGATCCAAAAGACAAAGAATATGATGAGGAGAAAAAACCCAATTCAGATTTCTTATTAGATACCACTTACAATAGATGGTTGAAGGGATGCAATAGAGGATCAACATAAGATAAAAAATCATATAGTGCTAGAAGAATATTTTCCATTTTGACATTTGTGTGAAATTTCAATTATTTTCCAGTAGATAGATTGGGTATGGGGAATTGACAGTGATGTGAGGGGAGGGGGAGGGGCCAAATGAGTTTCCACCTTCACATGGTTGTCCATGTTCAATAGAGAATAAATTATTCTCAAAACCAAGCGACACCCATTCAAGTACACTTTAGTCTTCTAGAGTCTCGTGCATGTTGATATGTTTGTTTATTTATTTAGTTATTATTTAGTCATATAACCTTTTATTTTCTGATGAATTTTGTTGGTCTTCGCAATGGAAATGAAACTAACAACTAGCCTATGTGTGATGTGGTTGTACAATCTCTTGCCTCATCGCACTCATGGACGCAGGTAGTTAGTATTCATTTTTCCATTTTAGTTAGTGTGTGTGCACAATTGCCAAAGATTCACATTGACATTGTTGATGCCATTTCCTAGTAGTTTTCTTTGATGATAAATTATGTACATTCAATAAGAAAAGAACTTTGTTTTTAACCTCTATTGACTATGGTCATGTGCCTTTCTAATGCATGTTGATGTATAAGATTGTTCACAATCTTGGAGATAACAAGATTGTTCAAGCACAGTAAGTTGAACAATTTTCTAATTCATTATCAATCTACATTTGCTTATAGATATAGATATATAGGCTCTATGATGTCTTATTTTTGCTAGTTATGTTTTGAGAATAACTTCAAGTAATTTTTAAATCAATTTAGAGCTATAGTTGTAACAATACATATTTATTGATGCATGTAATCTCAAACAAATGTATATTTCAACCCTTTAGTAAATTATGAGCACAAATCACCCTAATATACAATAGATTTTAACCTTGTACAATTATTACTGCAAAACATATTTTCAGTAAAAGAACAGAAAATATACAATGGAAAATACACACATTACACAAAGATTTTTCCCCTGGAAACCCAAACCGGGAAAACCAACATCTTCTATATTCATCATCCCATACATTGTTTACAATACAATATACATATAGGAGCTAGCGGCATCCAAAACCCTAATCCAATGACCTGGATTAGTCAACAACCCTAATTCCTTAACCGGAAATAGAAAACCATCAACGAAAATCCATGTGCCGAAAAACCGCCCAAAACTGGACACGAAAACCGGTAAAAAAATTGAGGGCATTGCTCCCACCCCCTTGTGACCCCAGGAAGGGGGTGTTGCGCCCCCCTCTTACCCCCCTGCAAAGAATATAACACATATCCAACATCATCCTTTGGGGTTTACAACATATCCATAGTCTTGTAACTTGTAAATTACCAAGACCATACATGGAGTTTTCTTCCTAGGGCATGCATTTTTCGTCATGTCTTGGTTTCATGCATGTTTTTTCATCTACAAGATAGTTTTTACCCTTTATGCATAGTAGAGGGTTTTTTATTTCAAAATGTACAACTAAAGGTATGAACATATGCAAAATGATCAAATACAAATTCTACAACTTCACCCACTAAATTTGGAGGTCATATGAGTCTTAGGCATGCATCTTAGTGTAAGATTGTTTTACCCTCCATTTTACAAAAAAAATGGAATCTTGGTTCAAGGTATAAGTCCTTGTTCATTTGAAAATGTACTCCAGATGATATATATAGATTTAGAATGTTATTAACTTCACCCCAAAACTCGGATCACTAAATTTGGAGCTATATAGAAGCATGGGCATGCATTTCCATTAGGTCACTTTCTATTGTTTTGGTCTCTCAATTTACATTAAGGCAGATTTTGTCTCTTCTACACAGCAGCCACTTGTATGTTTGCATTGAAAATCTAAATATGTAGAAAGGTGTAAAATTATACACCCTCAAAAACTTGAATCACTCAAATTGTAGGTGTGTTAACACCTGGGCGTGCATTTTTTTCAAGCCTAGCATGCATTTTGCACAAGGGAAGAAATTACAATTTAAAAGAAAAACATGTATTTCTTAAGTGTGAGTGTGCATTTTTAGATGTGTAAGCTATAACAAGATTGAATTAAGGTTTTTATGCAATAGAATAAACCCTAATCATAATCGTTTATATCATCAGATATCGAGAACATTGTCATCTACATATGGTTCAACTTCTTCGACTTCTTAATCTAACATATATACATGCTCCTTGTGGCCAACGCATCATAAGTATGGCTTTTAGTCTACATGATCAATTTGAATTATTTTTTTTCAGTTTATTCTCCACTCGTCGCAATGTCGATGCACCTCTTCCTTGTCACCACTCCAATGACCAGTGCCCTTGTCATCACCTCTCTGACGTTCAATGCCTCGAGTGCATTGAAGATGTGATGGGTTGTTCCCATCCTATGACACAACTCCCATGATCTTTTTCCACCATAGAGTTTCAACTCTGACAAACATTTCCCATTGTGGTACTTCCAGTCCGACAAACTATGTGATCCCTATTGTCACCGCTCTGGAGACATCTACTCGCCATAACATCACAAGTCCAATGACATGTGAGTCGGTGTTATGATAAGATTTTGACGCCATAACGTCACAAGACCGATGGAATCTTGATGGATGAAACTTTCCTAGAAAATTCCACGTGGCAACCATTTGTGTCAAAAGCATGAAAACTATATATGATTGTTGTCGTTGCAACGAAATTTTAGTGGATTAAATATCTCCGCAGCTGCCACATAGAAACTTTGAAGGTTGGACGTATGACGAATGTTTACGATCATCGTGCATGCGAGGAAACTCCTTCGATGAACATTCTAAATATGATTTGTCTGAGGTCTGGAAAATATTCGTCGAAACGTCGTTAGAAAGTGGGCCAAAAGTTATAGTGTTAGTATCATGCACTTAAAAAGTTGTAGAGGTTATGTCTAGTGCAAGGCACTTGAAGAGTTATAGTGATCATGTGTATCTCTTGGAACTGAATACTTGAAGGGCATGCGTGAACATGGCACCCTTTATACATACCGATAGGTTCTACTTGAAGGGCATTAAGGGGCATGACATCCTTAGTATCATGCACTTGAATAGTTGTAGAGGTTATGTCTAGTGCAAGGTACTTGAAGAGTTGTAGTGATTATGTGTATCTCTTGGAACTGAATACTTGAAGGCTCTGAGTTAACTTGGTCTCACCCTTGGTATTGAATTTGATTCATTTTATGTATACTTTGGAGAAAAGTATCATTTGGCATGTGCATTTTATTTTAGAATAGGAAATTGAATGAACTTGCATAAGTGGTTTGATTGATCATATGGATTTATGCACATTTTTGTAAAAGGGAAATAGAATTTAGTTTTATGATTGAAAATGGAAATGGTTTTTGAAAAGGGTGAGTTAAATGCAAAGAAAGTGATTTTATTTAAATAGAAAATAACAACTTCCTCTGCACCCACTTAATGAGGAAAAAGAAAAAGGATCTGCGGAACATCTAAAAGTTAAAATAGGAGAAGAGAATGAGATGTGAAAAACAATCTATATTTTACATTTTAAATAAAATACTTACTTGTGCATGGAGTGACAAATGGGTGGGTGAATAATATGCAATTAGTAGTTAAATTAATGAGTATTTTGCATGAGATGGAAAAATGGCATGCACCTCAAATGTTATATAAGAAATGAGGATTGGACTTGAGAGTTAAACATTTTTGCACCCTAATGTTGAAAGGAATTTATAATACACAAATTTCTCTTGGTGATTTGGTGTTGAGTTTGTTCTCAAGAATGTGCTAGTACCATGGAGGTGGGGGCCCCAAACACTATGGAGAAGCCACACATTCTACAACATTAGTTTTTGTATTCTCATACAACCCATTCATCTTAGGGGTCCTTGGGGAAGAAGAGTACTCATTTAAGAGTTGGTAGGGTATTCAATTGGTAAGCAAAACTATATATTTGGCAAAGGATAATTTGATCTAATACTTAGAGAAAATTTGAAACTGAAGAATCATCAAGGAGAATCTTATATAGCCTTTTCTAAACAAGTACGTTAGTCTGAAAATTGTAGAGGTATTTGCATTTCTTTGGAAAATTGGGAAAAATGTTGAATGGGTTTGAAATTTGTGAAATTTTTTTAGGAATTAACATATGTTTTAAGAGTTGAATTCATTAATTAGAACCCTAAGAATAAGCTTCAAGACCAACCTAACCCCTCTACGAAATCCCTCAATGAATGATTGCTCAAGAACAATTCTAGAAATCAAATTTCAAATTATTTTTCCACATGGACATAGTCAACCACTACCTTCCTTAGGGAAACTAGCAGTCAAACCATGGTTGTCATTTATAAACTAGCAATCACATCCTGTAGTGGCCTATCTACTACTTCCCAATTCAAAATTTGGGATTTTAAGGAATTTTTTTATGAATTTTTCACCTAACAAGAAATGTGATAATTATTTGTGTACGGAATGCGTGGAACCTCTTTTAATATACCTTTGAATTTCATTTGCATTGAATCCAAACCCTATCTAATACTTGAAGAGGATTTTAATTGCATTGGAAACGGTTAGGGAGTTATATTCTTGTCTGAGTTTTACTAGAGTTATGTATATTACTTGCTATTGAACACATCTCTATGAATGACCAGAGAGATAGCTAGATTTATTGAGCTTGAGAAGTATTATTTTGAACTACTACAATTTATATATTTGAGGAAGTTTTAGATATTTGAAAGAGGTTTCTTACCTCTATAAAGGAACTAATAGTGCCTTGTAGAGAACATCTGCAATATTTCCATAGAGAGCAACAAAGGACCATTGAGTGATCGACGAATGCCTAATTATTGTGGTATAAATATTTTCCTTGATTAAACTCCTAACTAAGCCAACTTGCTACATGTTACTTATTCCTTAGTTGTGATTGAAGTGTTCAAGTGAAATTAGTTTATCCATAAGAAAAGTGCTACTATAATGAATTTGAGATTATATAATCATACATAGCATTGTATCATAAAAGAAGTGATTATTGAAATAAATCTTATTATTGAGTTATTATTATTATTAACCCTCATGGAGTTTATGAGTGGATTATTTTACCAAGGGATCAAATTGATGAGTTATTATTAAAGTGAAGCTCAGTTGTATATGTTATATTTTTTGTTCTTACTTTGATTATTGTATTGATTTTGTATAATAACAAAAAAATATGTTTGTGTTTGTAAGTTGTGTATTTTGTTTTAGTATAACATTCCAGAAGGGCGTTACAATCACAATCCTTTATGACCTAATCTATTTCCATGTCTTATTGCATAATTTCTTTCTACAATAATCTCTTTTGTAAAACCTCAACATTTTTTTTGCTCCAAACATCATCTAAACTTGCTCATGCATCCTTTGAATACAAGTCAACAATCTCAAATATATCAACCATATCATCAATTACTAAACACCCAGTTCCCATCGGCATTGTATCTTGTTGTGCCTTTCTTTGCCTCATGACTTCAATCTCACAATCTTCATCATCTACTTGTGTTTTTCTTATTGCCACTTCTTTCTCTAGTACAATTTATTCACTATCCTCTTTCCTCGGCAACTCTATTTTTTTTTGTAAGAGTTGTCTATAATTTACTACTTCCCTTTTTATACCTTCATAAAATAAGTTCAAGTGCTCGAGGCATGTGCATTTTCTATATTCCAAAGTGCAATCAAAATATATATGCATAATGAACAATCTCTTGTCAGACACTTACATCAAACATTTTAAGGAGAGGACTCACCTATTTCACACAATTAAATGCATTGCATATGTAGCTAAAAATGTACAATAAGCTCTTTGTTGGATTGAAAGCTTTGAAATTTTTGTTGAAAGGATTCTTGCATTTGCTTGTGTATATGTTATTTTTTTCTCTAATGGTTTTTGTTAAAAAAAATCGTTGAAATAAAGGGGTATAATGCTATGCATGACTTTTTCGAATGAGGTCATTTCAAGGAATGAAGGCATTTACAATGACTTTCCTTGTTTTCTCTATAGTTGCTAAATCAAAGGCTTAGAGAGGAAAGAGTGAAGAGGAGTTGTGTGATGTTCTTTAGTTTGAAATGGAGTTTGTGTGTGATGCTCTCCCTTGTGATCTTGTTGGGATGAATGTTAAACTCATGATTTAATATATTGACTTTGGTGTTGTTCTTTTGTTGGTTGCATTATGATATAGTAAAGTGTATAATATTCAGCCTCTGTTTCACTATATGGAGTTGATCTCTCTTCAAGGGAAGACAAATTTCTTTGAAATAAGGATCAAAGAGTACCAAAAGCCTCTATCATGTCTAGTTTAGAGAATATGGAGGGAAACCATGTATTTAAATTGGACGAGGAATTTTGGAGCTTTGTATTGATTACTCAAATTGGGCTACTCAGTGAGGGTGAGGATGCCCCATGTGATTGTGCAAATATCTTCATTGATAATGATTAAATGGAAATTTGAGGTTCCAAATCAATTATTTACATTTTTTTATGATGTCATTTCTCACATGTCAAGTTATCTTACCTAACATCCACATGTCTTCCATATGTGAATTTTTCTAATTTTGCTAAGAAGAAAAAAGGTTTTGTGTGAAGAAACTAGAGTTGTAGAATGGGAGGGAAAGTGGAGGATTATATTTAGATTAGCACAAGAATGAATTTGTTTAAAAGAGACAAGTATCAAAGAAAATAGAGGGAATTGTTGAGAGGGTTTTGCAATTTAGGATTAGCCAAACCACCATTCATCCATGGTGAAAATGTTTGATAAAGATTCAAGAATGAAAATGTTTTATATAGATTAGTACCATCTAAATGCATGCCCAATATTGTATGTGTGGTTGAATATTCCTTCAAATATAATATTTTTATAATGTTTTCTATGTATTTGCTTTATACTAACATTTTTTAGGCCAATGATGCTTATATGATTTCAAGGGTTAAATTCTTATGGAATAAAAAAAATCTTAGTAGTTTAGGAATACATAGATAATCATTTTTATAACGAGAGTTCTTGTTGTGTATAAGCAAAAAAGCATATCACCCCTAAACATACCAACTATGGGGGAGAACTTGGTGGGGAAGATGACATTTGAATTCTAGTTTTGAAAGGATACCAGTTATATTAGTTATCCTTCACTGCAATCACTACCAAACATGGCGGATTGTCAGTTTAAGAAACTGGTTGGTTGGGGTTTGGAGGGTGTTCCTTGTTTCTGATCATACTAGCTTACGTTTTACTCTCTTGTTTCGGAATATTCTCTTTCCATTACCTATTAGAAACCTTTGGTGCATCTATAGTCTGATTTCTCCATTTTTAGCGATCATTGGGACTGTTAGTGGACTTTAGACTTGTTAACTTTTTACTAGTATTAACCCTGAGTCTTCTATCTTACTCTGTGTGTGAGTTAATTTTTTGGGTAACTGGTCCAATGTCTTGTCTTTTATTATCTTTGAAGTAGTATCTAGCATCTGAGTCTTAGGTGGTTTTAGTAAAGTCATTTCTGAGTATTCGCATTTACTCCTCCGAGCTTTGACATTTATTTCTATCCCTTTCTTGGATTATGGGGTTATCCTCATCCGTCGATCTTGCTATTTTGTTTCTTGTGATTTCTAGTGGAGTACAAATGGCACACAATCGATTAGAGATTATTAACAAAGAAGTAAATGCATTATTAAATGAGCTAGAGGACTCCTTCTGGTAGGCGGCTAATGTTACGTCGGACATATTTGGTGGGACTTCTCTTAGTAATACTCCTGTTAGAAAAGTTTGCTCTGTGAAATCTACTGAACGAAATCCCGATTGCAGTAAACTTTCAGCACCTACCCTCGATACTTTTCTTCCTTCTCGTGAAGATCCTTCGAGAGGAGTGAGCTTCCTAGGGACGGGGGGTAACTCTCAGAAAGGGAAGGAAAACTCGGCCCTTTAACCCACGAAACACTCTACACAGAGGTCGGTTGTTATCCACAAGGGAAGCAGACAGTGGGTGGCAAAAAAGTCGGTGAAAAGAATGGTCCTCGGCTCCAATATTGGCCTGGAGGACACTTTCCGGCTGGCCCTATGTGGGATGGTAGGAAGATTTGCCTACAACAATTTAAATGTGGAGAAGTTTTCAGTCTGGTTGGAGCGGACTTGGATACCGGTCATTGGATATGCTCCAGAAGTTTATTTCCTAACAAAAGGATGGTTAGGGTTTCTGTGTAAATGCCCTAAGGATGTAGAATTATTGTTAAAAGGGGCGTGGGTAAATGGAAAAAATAGCCTGATGCTCAAAAAGTGGAGGGTTGTCTTTAATCCAGAAACAAAATACTTCTCATTTCACCATTTCTGGGTTTTGTTACTGGGACTCCTGTTATTTTTCTAGAATGAGGGGGCATTGTTGGAGATAGGAAATGCCTTAGGCAAATTCTACAAATTCTTATTGGTGGATAGAGTAAATATTGCAACATATGCACGTAAGGTTTGTAAGGTGTTAATAGAAATGGACATTCAACAGGGACTGCCAGAGTCCTTAGATATTTAGTGGTGAGGTTTACATTTCCGTCAAAGTCTGGATTACCCTGGAATCCCTTTTCGGTGCAGCTATTGCCAAAGTACAGCCCACCTCAAGAGAGACAGCAAAGGTGTACATGCTGATGAGTGGACACAGGAAGATTCGTTACAGTATTCAAGTGAGCCTGATTTATCTTTCGAGACGGACTTCTCTGGATTCAATGTGTCTCAACCGGCTAGTGAAGACAACAATCTCAAGGAGTTTCAAAATACAGTGTCGGGTAAGCTACATACTCATTGTCCTATCTTTTTCAATTCCTTGTTCATGTGGGAAAGAGAAATTGTTAACTCCTCAGATTGGATTCAAAAAGTAACCACGAAGATCTCCCCAACTCTCTCTAGCAAAAAGGACGGTAATGTTTCACCAGTCGGGTCTTCTGGTATCCTTATTCCTCTATGTTCTGACCCTGTTATTCTCCCGACTGTGCTCCCCGAGTCCACCTCAGACAGTTTTCCTTCCACGGGAGTTAAGTTCTCTAGTCATAGTACTCCAATTGATATGGCCGCACCTTTATCTGTACAAAATTCCTTGCAGCCATCTCCTAGAGTGTCGAAGAGTTTGATTTGTCCTTCTGGCTATAGAGAACCTGAAGAGGGGGAGTCCTCACTTTTTGCAGCACTAGATTCCTTAATTTCTTTTATTATTGACAAATCTTCTTCAGTGAAATTACCTGTGTTTTTGGGAAATTCAGCTTTAACTGAAGATACCGGGAGTGGAGGAGTTGGTTGTTCGAATATGATCCCTGAAAAAGCAAGGAAAGAATATGCTTGGTCAAGAGGATTGGGGGTGGAGACTTCCCTCATCAAAACTCGAAGCTCCTGTAAGAAGTCATCTATGTCTATTGTTACTCCCTCTGGTCAGACTCCTTCCACCGATGGTGGGGCCCTTAAATCTTTGAAGGCCCTGGCTCGAAAGAAGTAATGATCCTTCTTTCACTTAATTTAAGAGGGACAGGTGGTGCCCTAAAAGATGCCTCGGTCCGAAGCGTTCTAGATAAGACTTGCCCGAATATTGTGTTTTTACAGGAGACACGTGTTCATTCAGATAAAGCATGTTCTTTGTTTCATTCACTTAGACCAACTTGGCTTTATTGCGCAGTTAACTCAGTTGGCACACTTGGGGGCTTATTGGTTTCGTGGGATCCTAATTTTTTCAACCTAGTTCCATTTATTACTTGTGGTGGAATCTTATTGTCAGGTATTTGTTTATAAAGCAGAAGACAGATCAATTTCTTGAATGTTTACGGTCCTTGTTTGGATGCAAGCATTTCTGGGAGAACTTGGCATCTTCAGGAATTTTAAATATTAAATGTCTTATTCTTGCGGGTGACCTAAACTTGACTTTATCCTCTGATGAAATCTGGGGAGGTAATGTATTATTGGGTCAGCTGGCTCATTATTTCATTAACCTTTTTCTTACAAAAAAACCGATTGATGTGGTTCCGAGGAAAAGAATGCCTACTTGGCGGAATGGTTGTTCGGGGGCTCAGTTCCTAGAAAAAAGGTTGGATAGATCTCTCATGTCTGAAGATCTAATTGAGTCAGTTGGTATTTATCGAGCCTAGGTGGAGTACCTGTTTATTTCCGATCATGTGCCAATTATACAAGGCATACCCCTTTAAATTCAACCCACAGTGGTCACAGGAGATAGATTTATCTTCTCTGTTACAAAAGGTGTGGAAGGATCCCAAATATTTTATCGAGTCGAGCAAGCAAAAGCGTTTGGTCTGGAAACTTAGGGATTTGAAGATTATTACTAAAGGTTGGCAAAAGTCTCTACAAAAGCTTAAATTCGCTCGACTTAACAGTCTGGAGAAAGAGATCACATTCGGGATTAAGAACTTGTCGAAGGGTTTGAGCAATTCACTGTTGGAAATGTCACTTGAATATTTGGAAAAGCAGAGAAATGTTCTATTAAAGGAATCAGAGGAGAAATGGCGACAGCGTAGCTGTGCAATCTGGATCAAAAGCGGTGACCAAATTACAAAATTCTTCCACAATTTTGCAAGCTTTAGAAGAAACTCAAAATATCTGTGGGAAATACTTGGTGATCAGGATCAAGTTTTTAAGGGTCGGGACCAAATTAAAATAGCAGCTTTGAATCATTTTAAATATTTCTATAAGGAGCAGGGAGGTGCCCGGATTCCAGAACAAGTCAGGATGGCGGCTTTTTTTCCTAGAATGATAACAGACATTGAAGCTGAAGGACTTTTCAAGCCGGTGGACAAAGAAGAATTATTGAAGGTAATAAAAAACTTTAAAGTGGACAAGAGTCCAGGACCGAACGGTTGGACAGTGGAATTCTTTAAGTATCATTTTGAAACTGTGGGGGATGATTTGTTGGATATGGTGGAAGAGTCCAGACAAAAAGGTTTTATTACAGGGGCTTTAAATGCTACTTTCATTACACTGATTCCTAAAGTTAATAAACCAAACCAATTTGTCGACTTCGGACCGATCTCGCTCTGTAACTTAAGTTATAAAATAATTTCAAAGATTATAGCAAATCGGATAAAACCTTTTTTATCTAGATCTCTATCGGAGGAACAGTTGGGTTTTCTTCAAGGAAGACAGATACAAGATGTTATAGGTATTGTGCATGAATGTATCCATAGTATTAAAAAGAAAAAATCCAAATCTATGGTTTTAAAACTGGATCTACAAAAATCATATGATTGCATTAATTGGGACATGTTGCATATGATTCTCCTCCAGATAGGTTTGGGATAGAATTTAACACAATGGATCATGAGCTGTGTGAGTTCTTCTACTTTATCAATGCTGATAAATGGGGAGGCCACTGACTTCTTTAAGAGTGGACGAGGACTCAGACAAGGTTGTCCCTTATCTCCGCTTTTATTTATTCTAGTTATGGAAGGCTTGAGTTTGATGTTGAAAGAAAGTCAAAGCAATGGAAGATTGGCTGGTATAAAAGTTTCAAGAGCACTAAAGATCTTACATATCCTCTTTGTAGATGATGTAATCATTATGACTAACGCAAATACGCAGGAATGGTGGGAAATTGATAAGATTCTTAAAAGTTTTTGTATGGATTCGGGACTCTCTATTAATACATCTAAGTCTACTTTTCATCAAGCGGGATTATCGGAACATGAGATGTTGTCTTATAAAGCTCTATTTCCTTATACTTTCACTGAGATGGAACAGGGTTTCAAGTACTTGGGATTCTATATTAAAGTTGGATATCAACGTAAAGAATATTGGAGTTGGTTGATTAAAAGGGTGGAAAAAAAGATAAGTAACTGGAGCTACAGGTGGCTTTCTTTAGGAGGCAAATTTACTTTGTTAAAACCCGTTTTGGAGAGTCAAACTATATATTGGTTGTCACTAGCAGTGGTGCCTTATTCTGTTCTAAACACATTGAGAAAGTTGATGTATAATTTTCTTTGGCACAGATCGAACGAGGCAAATCATTATGATTTGTGTCGATGGGAACATATTGCTCTCCCTAAATCTTTAGGAGGTTGGGGTATCAGAAACACATTTGACTTCAGTATTTCATTAGAAGCTAACACACTTTGGAGAGTCCTGTCAGGGCACGGTATCTAGCATAGAGTCATCAATGACAAGTATCTTCGAGGCATATCAGTGATAAATTGGCTCAAATCCTCTGCTTTTCAGAATATGGGTTTCTCCAGAATTTGGAGTGGACTGTTGAAATCAATTTACCTTATCAACCATGGACTGTTTTGGATTCTGGGAAGAGGAACTCAAATTGTCTTAGGAAAGGAACACATCTTAGGAATGGGAAATTCCTCTTTTCTCTCATCAAATTTAATAAATGCCTTACATCTCTGAAATGTGAAGACACTTGCACAGGTTAGTATGCCTTCTGAAGACTGGGAGCACACTTCACACTGGAAAAGTAGTCGAGAACTGGGACTTACTGGTGAACTGGACAGGGAATGGGAGATCTTTAGACATGCTCTTATTAATTCGGGAACGACTGTCAATGACAAAGAAGATATTTTTAGTTGGGAAGGAGGGGATGATTTGGGCGTCCCGTCAGTTAGGAATTTTTATATGAGTATCATTCGGTCCAAGAATTTAAACAAGATAGAGGTATGGAAATCATCTATCTGGAAATGGAATGTGTCATTAAAGATAAAATTGTTCTTGTGGTTGGCTATGGAGGGAAAAACACTCACCTGGGAATCACTGCAAAGGAGAGGCTGGGAAGGGCCAGGGAGATGCCCACTTTGTATGATGGAATTGGAAACTATTACGCATCTATTTTTATCTTGTTCCTTCACTAGACAGATATGGGATACACTGATTGTAGAGTACAAACTAAAGTGTGGTTGGGTCGGCACAAACCTATCGGAAGCTATAAAATTATGGACTGAGGATCTATCAGCTTCCCCTCAATTTCCAGCCTTTGTCTGTTGGAATATATGGCATGAGAGAAATAAAGCTCTCTTTGAAGACTTACACCCTTCTACATTGACAGTGATCTACAAGACAAAGGCTCTCCTTAGTTTCAAGCCCAATAAAAAAAAAGATAAGATCCCTTGAGATATTTTGATCACACACAAAAGTGAAGATGCCTTAGCATGGTTCGACGGGGCAGCACAGAGGGATGGCAGTAAATGTGGAGTTGGAGGAGTGATTAGAACCATAGATGCAAAGGTTTATAAGTGGACTTATAATTGTGGCAGTGGTACAAACACTAAAGTGGAGCTTCTCAGGGCATGGGAAACTTTCAGGTTAGCAAAAAAGCTGTCTATTTCTTGTATACAAGTGATGGGGGATTCGAAAGTTATTATAGAATGGTTGATGAACAAAGGCGGACTAAAGGTAGCAGCTTTGGAAGGATGGAAAATCAAGATAAAGGCACTAACAAAAATGTTCAGGTCTATAACATATCAACATATATATAGGGAATTCAATATGGAAGCCGATAAACAATGAAAACTGGCATTGGAAGTTATTGAAGGCTATATAGACTATCACCAATGAAATAGTGGAGTGGACGGTCCTAGAAATCATATCACGATACACTAGAACTACTGAGAGTTCAGTCCTTTTTTGACAAGTTTGATAAGCAAGAATCATTTTGGCGATTTGTTTACGTTCTTATCATACAGTATATTAGAGGATTGATATACATATATCAGCTTGGATCTTTGTGATGATATCTCTTTTGTATGTTTCACTCTGTTTTGGGTCTAGAAAAACTCTTTTTGAATCTTTTTTGGAAAAAGATATTTGTAGAAGGAATCTCCTGTTTGAAGAGATTCGAGAAGTACAAAAATTATATGATAATATAATTGGGCAATTTTTTTCTTGGAAAAACAAAAAGGCATTTAAAGTATGATGAGTTGATGATGTGAACAACAAAGTTGTCAATGTTGTCAATAAAACCATTATTGCAATAAGAGTTGTAATAGTGAAAATTATTCAAAAATATTGCATGGCCTAATGTTCCTCTCGTGGACCTTTAAGTACTTGACTTTTGTGGACAACCCATGCCAAACAAATTTCCCAAGACAATAAAGGAGAAAGAAGTTTGGGTTGTTTAACTTTGACAAGGCAACATGTTTACTCTTGAACAAGAAAAATCATATAACCCATAACACTTGAGTGAAACCAACTTTCATATTACATAATTCAAATGGTATAATAATTCATTTTGAAGTTGTCTTCCGTTGATACATCTTTATTAGAGAATCACTTCGAGTGGGTGCTAACAACCTATTTTGAGTTATGTGGATGAGACATGCACCCTTAAGTTTTGAGGAATATTGTAGAGAATCCAAGTTTTCTATCCACTAACATGTTTAGAGAGTGAGCCTCATGTACAATGAAGAAAAGTTTTGATCTAGGCAAAATCTTGCCCATGCATCTCTTCAACAAAAAACTTATTTTAAATATTTTCATAGAAACAAGTTTACTAGACAATTTTCTATTAAAAAATGTCATTCATGTGTAAATCTCAAAGTATCTTACTATGTTTGTGATTTGCTTATTGGTGACTATGAAGTTATACATCCCTAAGCATTCCATTATGTTTGTGGCTTGTCTATTCATGACTCTGCATTTACACATTGTAACTTGAGGAAGATAAGGTGTGTTTTTTTTGTTAACTATCCAAATATTGGATTAAAATGGAAACTTAGAGGATTGATTGGTGTATGTCAAGATTGTGTATTACAACATCAAGTGTGCATCAACGAATTCACAACATTTAATCATTAATGTTGTGTACTTTGACAACACCATATAATAACCAGTGTGAAGGCTATATCGACAATATTCAATATGATCAATCCCTGCATCGCACAAACCCCAAGCAAGGAAGGAGAATTCCTTTCAGGATTTGGACATGGGTGATTGTCACAACAATCACTCCAAGTTGCCACTAGACAACAACCCGACAACGACCCGACAACAGTTTTTTTCCAAAGAAATAATCTCTTGGGAAAACACAAGAGATGCTTCCCATATTTGTGGATGGCATCCCTAGTAAACATGTCAAGGTAGACTAGTGCACCTACCCAGAGGATTCGAACTAGGCATTTACGACATGAAACTGTGAAAATGCCCAACAACATTGGAAATAATCGATTGAGGTAACCCCTTGTGATTTTGCATACTCTTTTATATCTTGGAGATTTGGAAAAGATTTTACAATTTATTGATGTTATTGTTAAGGTAGATGGGAAGAGAAATCATAATAGCAAGAACTATAGTGTTGTGATATTGTCATTGAATAATGCAATGAATAAAACTTTCTTGCTCACTTAATATTGTCTAAATAAACTCAACAAATTCCAAACGTTTGATCGACACCACTGTGTTGTGCATTGTGTTGTGCATTGAGATATTAGAAGGATCTTTTTGTTGTGAAAGAATATTTCAAGTTCTCAATGACAATAATGGTTGTGATTGAACTTAATGAAAAAAGCGAGTTCTTACTTTCAAACTATTTTTTTGTTTGAATTGGCAACCATCTCATGATAGTGAAATGTTGCCTAGAAATTATTAGATTGTTAATATTGTTTGCAATGTACTTCATTCCTTGTTTGTTCTCATATGAAACCAATGAAGAATAGAAAAAGAAAATGAAAGTCACGGAATCTCTAGTAATATTGACACATAGCATGTTTTAAAGATTGTTAAATATTGTTGCATTGTACTGCACTTCTTGTGTGTCCTGATATGAAAACATTTTAAAATAGAAAAAGCAAATGAAACTCATGGATTACACATGCCCTTTGAACCAATCATTTATATTTCTCTTATTTTATTTCATTGTGACAAAGTAATGTTAGTAATATTCTGCCTTTACCGGACTGACGAGATTTCTCGAAGTCTCGATCGAGCTTTTCAAATGTGACAGTCTTCCCACGTTCTCTATGGCAGCGCTTGTGTGGGAGTTTAAGGTTGTTGCACGGGGAGTGGGATATAGGAGCGTCGGTTCGCCATAGTGGACCTACACATTTTCTTTCTACTCTCACATACGAGGGTGGGGTGGGGGAATATATGAGAAAACTTATTATTTTATTTTATTGCATTGTGACAAAGTAATGTTAGTAAGTTCCACACTTCCCATTTAAAAATAAGTACTCATCCCTCATCCAAATAAGGCATGATTGTTGACAAGTGATTTCCAAATGTATAGAGAGAATATTGGTTGATGAAAGTGTTTGGAGTGATCTACAAATATTCTTATGTTTGCTTATTTTAAAGCTCATGTTTAATATGGTGGCTTGGAGTGACAATTTAGATAATGTTTGCATCTCAAAGTAGACAACTGCATTCTTTAAATTGTGGATAGCAACATAATTCCCTATTTACATAATTCCAAAAATGATAAATTAAAAGGAATTACGAGTAGCGTCATCTTGAAATTGAAGTAGTTGTTTTTTAATGATGAAGAATGTCACTATGACATTTTTATTATCATTCTACAAGCACGTACCATTGTAAATACAAAGTTCAATTCGGATAAAAACTCTTGAAACATGACATTGGTGTTAAAAGAAGACATATTTTTATTGAGTACCAATCTTGGGAGCATACTTATTAGTATGGTTGATAAATTGCATGGCCAAGAAACCATTTTTTTTTAATGAATAGTCATGTCAAACTGAAGTTTTTTCATGCATGGTAAAGTCAAACCGCAATGTTCTAGTGTAAACTTAAGTCCTTTTACAACAATATTATTTGACAATCCTAAATTTACAAAATTTCAAGATGAAAGACATTCTTCTAATTATTAGCAAGGTTTTAACTTTAAAAATTGATTCTCTTTCCTAAGTCAAGTTCTTGAGCTCCAAAGTTCGTCCTTGCAAAATTACACAAATGTATAAAATAAACAAAATGTTCTCATGTGCACTTAAGCAATGTTCGACAAAACAAGATGTTTCCACACATAACAAACACCTTAAGCAATCTCTCACACAACCAAATTAAAGATGAATACACTAGTGTTTTTATGTGGTTAAAAACCTATAAGAAGAAAACAATGCACGACCCCACCAATGTGGCCACTTGAAGTAATATATTAATGCAAAAGAAAATTTTGTACATAAGAGTTTCTCATAATCGGTCTTTATCAAATGACCCTCCATGCACTTTAATAAGAGATCATGGACCAATCAAGTGTTAAGCCACTAATCAATAGTCGTTAGTATCGAGGAGAATATGAGTCATCGGATCACTCTATGTCCAGAACATATCACAACTGTTGGATTATATAACTACAAATGCATACTAAAGAAACACACTTTCACCAAAAGACACATTAAACCAAGTTAACCTCTAACTCATAAGTGTTTAAATCTCCTTATATCACCCCTTAAGAATAACTTGGAATAGGATTGAAGGATCTACAAAGACAACACAACAGGAGAATGAATGAGGCATTAGAGCATATCCTCCCTTAATAACAACTTATAAACTCTTAACATAGATCGAAGTTTGGAAAACTTTGTTTCTACAAGAGACCTTGTGAAAATATTTACAACTTGATCACCTGTAGGGCAAAAAAACACTTCAAAAATGCAATCATGAATAAACTTTTTGATGAAGTGCATTTGTAGCTCAATGTGTTTGCTACGTTGATGTTGAACTGGATCTTTGGCGAGTTGGATAGCACTCTGATTGTCACCCCAGAGGGTGGTCGGATGCTACTGTTAGAATCCAAACTCTAAAAGGATCTGTCGAAACCACAAGGCTTTTGGACTTGCATTAATTGTTGCTCAATACTATGCTTTTGTTGAAGAAAGAGCAATAATCTATTGTTTCTTATAATCCCAAATGATAGGTTTGGAACCAAGACTGCAAAACATAACTTACACTAGACTTTCAATCATTAGGGTCACCAGCCCAATAGAAATTAGTGAAACCAACCAACAAAGGTGTACACTTTGAACTGTAATGTATCCCAAACTAAATTGTACCCCGGATATACCAAAGTATCATTTTTGTTGCTTTCCAATGGATTTCATGGGGTGCTTGCATATAATGGGTAACAAGACCAACAACAAAGTAAATATCAGGACGGATATGAATCGAATATAAGAGGCTACCAACTAATTGACGATACAAAGTGGCATTGACTTTGGGTGTAGTATAGGTGCTAGCAAGTTTGACTCCATACTGGAAGGGAGAAGGGACTGGTTTAAAATCTTCCACATGCATACTTAAATTGGGAAAGAGAAGTTCCTTCCTTGATTTGCAATACTTGGAGGCCAAGGAAATAATGCAAATATCCTAAGTCTATCATTTCAATTTTTTTCTTAAGACTAGATTTCTGATGGTTTAAAAAATTTTAGGGTCACTACCAATGAGGATAAGGTCATCAACATAATGGACAAATATTATGAGATGGCTTCCTACTTTCTTGGTACGGGCATTGAGATCATAATGGCATCTAGAAAATCCAATGTCGAAATGAAAAAACCATCCATTTTAGCATACCAAGCTCGAGGAGTTTTCTTAAGACCATAGAAACATTTCTTAAGGCAACATACAAGGCTCAAGACATTCTAAACATAGCTAGTAGGTTGTTCCATGTAGATTTCTTCTTGTAGACACCCATGTAAGAAGGTAGATTTAACATCCATCTGATGGACCTCCCGTTTAAGTGAGGCAACAAGGGCTAGAACAAAGCGAATGGAATTCATTTTGGCTATTGGGGCAAAGGTTTCATTATAGTCAATACCTTCAACTTGAAAAAATCATTTGGCAACTAACCGAGCCTTATGTCTTTGGAATCTAATGCATACTTAGTGCTATACACCATTTATATTTGATAAGTTTTCTTTCTTTCGAAAGAGGTACAAGTTCCCAAGTATTGTTCATAATTAAAGAACAATATTCTTTATTCATTACTGTGTCCCAATCCTGATGGCCGTAAGATTTTGCAAATGTTTCTGGATCATGAGTCTAACTTGAGCCAAAAGAGAGGAGGCTCACTAGAACTATGAACATGTATGACATTGACCTATAGGATCACCAGCAAGATCATCAGTTGCTTCTTATGTTGTACGAACCCATCTAGGAAGTTGTGGTGTAGTTTTATGTTCAATGGACTCAACTAGAGGAATGTGAGTAGACAAAGGTGGATTTTCATTATCGTTGTCATCCTCTGAAGTAAAAACCAAAATAGGATCATAAAAAAAGTTGGGAAGAAAAGATGGTACAAACGTCGAATTAGGCTCTTTGGCTGAGATATTTTCATCAAACTTAACATCTCTTCTAATAATTATTTCATTGGAATGAAGATGAAAAAGTCTAAACCTTTGACATCTTCATAATCTCCAACAAAAATGCACTTCACTTTTAGGTTGTAATACTTTCCTTTTCTCATAAAAAATGTGACCTTGTGTTTCACTACCACATACATGGAAGTGGTTTACATAGGATTTAATTTTACTCCGTGTTTTTCCTGGTGTTATATTTTTTGAAGCCTTGGTGGGACTGTGATTTACTATGTAATCAACACAATTGATGGTTTTTTCCCAATGATAAAGACTTGATCCCTTAGATTGGATCATACAATTTGTCATTCCCTTGAAGGTCTGATTCTTTCTCTTAGTAACAACATTTTGTTGTGATGTATATGGAACAATATGTTGCATTTGAATGCCATGTGCAGTGCAATATGTCGTAAAAATTTTGTTTACATATTCACTTCATTTATTTGTTCTTAACCTCTATAGTTGATGTCCATATTGTTTTTATACAAGGGCCTTGTAAGCCAAGAACATGTTGAAAACTTCACTCTTAAGTTTTAAAAAATAAACCCAAGTGCATCTAAAGAAGTCATCAATGAAAGTTAAGAAGTACTTGTACCCAGAAAAAGAAGAAAAAGAAAGCGGACCACACAAATCACTATGAACAAGATGCAAAGGGACCGAAGCGTTCCCAAAGGCACGTTTGTCAAACTATCCTGATGATGTTTGTCAAGATCACCACTGAAAGAAACACCATCTCTACAAGAAACAAGAGAAGACCAATCACCATATTTTGATTACATAATTGTTCTAATGAGTGATAGTTTTAATGACCAAACCGTTCATGCCAGATCTTGCTCAAGTCATCACTGTGAGTAACAAAAATTAATGGAAAAAAATGATAACCCAAAGTTGTCAAATTTGTACAACCTGGTAATATCATCAACAATTCTAGTTGTTGGAACATGTTCAAAATCTTTTAAATCCTTGATTACAACTTGGTGAGGTGAAAACTCTATTGTTTGACCTTCACATGAATGAATGATTTAATATATTGATAGAAGGTCGGTGTTGATGTTACGGTAGCTGCGAGAGGTATTAACCTCCATTTGTAACCTCTGACTAGATTAGAATGTTCTGGAAGCTAGAGAAAACCTAAACATATGTGTAGAAACCCTAGAAGACATGTCGGCTCAATAAAAGAATTAATGTTTAAGTATTAGCCTCTAAAAGATGAATTTGGCTTGGACAGGTGACAAAGAGTACTATAAATAGAGGGCGCTTAGCTCATTTGGTCATTCACTCACTCACAGGTCACACAAGTTAAGTGGTGCACAAGTTTGGAGGAGGAGTGCAACTGCAGCTACTGCAACTGGGTTTTTGGCTTGGTTTCTGGTTTGTGGACTCTTTGATTGGTGCGTTATTCTTAGAGAGAGAGAGAGAGAGAGATACGTTATCTCTTGGTTATATGTTGGGTCTGGTACTATTTCCGAAATTATTTTGTCTGTCAAGGTTACGGTTCTCGGGGGTGGTTGTGTGTCTATGGTTAAACGATCACATATTAACAGGTTATGGGCCCACACCACCTTCAGGACAGTCTAACCACTGGAAGGTAGTGCGGTAGTTCTTTGTTAAGCTTGTTGTGGCACCAGTTACAGCTGCAGCTAGGTTTTGTGATTGTGCAACTGTAACAAACCCTATCCTAACCATTTGGGCACTTCAAGAGAGAAGTTTGGCATAATTCATGTACATTCTAGTGCGCCTTAGCCTAGCGCACCTGTTGGTACTCTCAACAAGCAAAAACATCAAGTTTGATTTTTTGAACAAAGTCAAAGGTTGACTTTTGGTCAAAATTGTAATTTCAGGGTTTCTAGCTTGTTCTAATCATTGAACCTTTTTTATTCAGTGTCTAACCTCTTCTTTTCAAGATGGTGTATAGTTCATATTAGAAGACAAGCGGAACGATGCTGCAAATTTCAAAGGTATGCACCTGTATATGTTTTTCATCTTATACCACCCAACAAAGGCATGAGTGTATTTTGCAGGGAATGTACAAGAGACCTTGTCCAAGTAGTGATCTTGGATTCAGTACATTCAGAGGAACAGGCAATTGAGGCTCCGGGTTCCAGGTTTGATTGATCAAATTGTTAAGAATTGCACATATCAAGTTTCATAGTTGCTATAGTTGTGACAACAATCTTTGAAAGGTTATATTACTGCTAGGTATACTTGGTTGCATGTAAGTATTATTGATATAGATGCTTGTTGCATTTGTTTGCAAAATGAACAAACATCTCCTCTAGGAGATATTTCTTGTTCCCGGGTAGGTCACCTTGGTAATTCTATGATGACTACCATTCTTGTTACGATCTTATGAAAATGTTATTGGAAATACTTTTGCTCTTGTTGTTCTTGTTCTGGGTAGGTCACAGGCGATAGCTCTGAGAAAGAGCTAGAGTGAAAGTTGCAAACATGGAGCAAATGACTTCATCAAGTTGTGAGATAGGTGATCTCACCAAGTACCAATTCTAAAGGAAGTTATGATGGAAGAATATCAATCATACCTAGACCTGAAGAAAAGTCTGTAAATGGATTTACAAGATAAAGCATGCAATGGATGGAAGTATCGATAGATACAAGATAAGATTCCTGGCTAGAGGGTTCTCCTAGTAGGAGGGAGAAGACTATGATGAGACGTTTGCTCAAGTTTCCAGATACACCTCTATTAGAGCCATCATATATCTTGCAGCATCCATGGGTTGGAGTTTACATGAGATGGATGAAAATACCACTTTGCTCAATGGAATAATTGAGTATACATAGAACAACCTCAAGGTTTTGGGGTACACCCGAGAGAAACCCGTGTATGAAGAAGACCTTGTATGGACTCAAGCAAGCTCTAAGAGCTTGGTACATAGCCTCTCATTATTCAGTGTGAAAGGGAGTTAGCCTCTGAATTCGATATGAAGGATCTTGGTCTCCTGCATTATTATTTGGGACTAGAAGTATAGTAGAAGCGTGGTGAAATCTTCATGTGGCAATGGAAGTATGTTGTCAAGATTCTTCAGAAGTTTGGGATGATGGATTGCAAATCCATGGCAACTCCCATGATAACAGATTTGAGGAAGTTGAGAGACTATGATTCTGATCCAGTAGACTCGTCCTTGTATCGGCGATTGATTGGCTCCTTGATGTATTTGGTGAATACTACGTCAGACATTTGCTTTGTTGTAAACATGTTAAGCCAGTTCCAGGTGGAACCTAGACAAGAGCATTGGATAGTTGCAAAGCATATCTTGAGATATATTTGTGGGACGATGACTTGTGGTTTGAGATATGCCTCAAATAGTGATGTACAGCTACATGGATTTACTTATTCAAATTGGGCAGGGAGAGCATATGACAGAAAGAGTACTTACGATATGTGTTTCAATATGGGATATGCTATGATATCATGGGCTGGCAGAAAACATAAATATGTTGCACTCAGCACTGCAGAAGCAGAGTATATTGCAGCTTGCGATGCTTGTACGGAAGCAGTGTGACTCCATAAATTGGTTTCTAGATTATTTGATCAGGTGTTGGATTCGACCGTGATATATTGTGATAGTCAGAGTTGTGTGAAGCTCTTAGAGAACCCGGTGTTCCATGACAAGTCGAAGCACATTGAGATCAAGTACCATTGTCCACAGGGAAGAAGTGGTTTTCCAGTATATCTCCACTTATGAGAAAATTGTAGATATTTTGACGAAACCTTTGTCCAAGATAAAGTTTGCATACTTGAGAGAGAAGTTGGGGCTTGTAGAGATTGCTCCCTTGGTTGAAAGGGAGGAGATGAATTCCTCGATTGGGAGGGAGCACTGATATATGATATCATGGAATGTCAGTGAGTTGTGGATCTGTATCATGCTAGTATAGCTTAGAGATGGTCATACAACTTAAAGATGATGCTTGCATCATGCTAGTACAACTCAGAAATTATATAAATGGTTGGAGTTGTTGATACAGTGGCCTGAGGAGAATAATGCTAGTACAACTTAGAGGTGGACATACAACTTAGATATGATGTATTGACATCATGCTAGTTATGTTCATGCTAGTACAACTTAGAGACGATGTTGGTGAGCCGCATCATGCTAGATATGGCCATGCGAGTACAAATTAGATATGACATACAACTTAGATATGATGTATTGACATCATGCTAGATATGTCATGCTAGTACGGCTTAGAGATGACCATACAACTTAGAGATGATGCAGGGGGCTTGTGTCATGCTAAAAAGATCATGCAAGTACAACTTAGATGTGGCATACAACTTAGATATGATGCAATGGCATCATACTAGATATGTCATGCTAGTACATCTTAGAGATGATCATACAGCTTAGAGATGACACAGTGCGGCATTGATCTACATCATGCGAGTACAACTTAGATATGATGCATTGGCATCATGCGAGATATGTCCTTCTAGTATAGCTTAGAGATGATGTAGATGATACTCCAGATCACGCCAATACAACTTAGATATGATGCATTCGCATCACGCTAGTACGGATTAGAGGTGATGCAATTGATGACATTGTTGATGCAGGAAGATATCAGATGATATGATTTGATTGTTCTGAAGATTGTACGTCTCTGGACAGTAGTTGTATGCTACTCTAGTGGATGTGTTCCACTGGTAGTGATTGTATGTTATTGGTTAGTAGATGTGTGCTACTAGGAGTTGTTGTGTACCAATGGATGGTAGATGTACTACTATGGATCGACATTGTTGTGAACTATTGGATGGCATTGTAGTAACTATGTACTACTACTCGATTGCCATGGAGATTACCAGTAGTGTTGAATGTGTTTTCTAGGTTGGTGTGCCAACCAATAGTGTTGGAGGTGATTGCTAGCTAGATGGATAGTCAGTATGTTGGTGGACAGACATTCTCCAGGTGGAGAATGGTCCAGACAGAACAAATTGCTAGTGGACAGACATTCTCCCTGTGGAGAATGGTCCAGGTTGACAGACTGTTGACGTATCATGGACTGGTATTTTCCTAAGGCACAGATTGTGGCATGATTAGGAAATGGTTTAGGATCGATATTCTCCTGAGGCATAATTATTGGCATCATCAGGTTGAAAAGTCTTCCCCCTAAGGACATGACGTCCTAATTAGGGTGGTTGATACATGACTGATATTTTCTAAGGTATATGGGTAGAGATTGATCTCTATGGTACATATGACCTGATTAGAAAATAGTCTGAGACTAACATTCCTGTAGGAATGGTCTATGTAGCCCATGGTGTGGCTTTCAGCATCTGGGAGGACTGACATTCTTCTAGGACATAGGTCCGGATCAGAAAAATGGTCCTTGTATCCCATTGTGGGGCTTTCAACATATGTTGGGATAGTTATTCTTCTAAGACGTATGTCTGGATTAGAAGAATGATCCTTGTATCGCTCTGTTGAGTGAGTGACTTATTCAGCATCATGTTTGATTACTCAAATGGAGTATGGCCTCGAGAGATGATGCAGTTGATGCTATCAGATGATCCTGATAGTGGTGATGTTGCTCGTGAGTTGATCTACATGATCATGAGATAGCATGTGTGGTTATGATGATGCTACCAGCTGAATGGTCTGTTTATGCTCAAGACCATTACCATTAACTACCTCCATAGCTAGGAGGGAGTGTTGATGTTACGGTAGTTGCGGGAGGTATTAACCTCCATGTGTAACCTCTGACTAGATTAGAATGTTCCAAAAGCTAGAGAAACCCTAAATAGATGTGTAGAAACCCTAGAAGACATGTCGACTCAATAAAAGAATTAATATTTAAGTATTAGCCTCTAAAAGAAGCATTCGACCTGGACAGGTGACAAAGAGCACTATAAATAGAGGGCACTTGAGCTCATTTGGTCATTTACTCACTCACAACTCACAGTTATGTTTTCTTTATTATTCCCCGCACCCCACCATGTGCATACAAAGAAACTTGTAAGCTTGCATGGCACAAACAACTTGCACAAATTGACCCGCCCCTTACAAACCCTGCAAGGCACAAGATCAACGGAAGGCTACTTGAACCACCTTAAAAATATAGTATAATGTGAATTACTTAACTTGGGGTGAGTCCTGCAAATGAAGACTACATATTTACATATTTGACTGTCTGCATATAGTATAATGGGGTGAGTCCTGAAAATGAAGACTACATATTTGACTGTCTCCCCATGTCATACAGAAAGAGAATATGTACAAAGATGAAAAGTATCTTCCCATGTCATACAGAAAGAGAATATGTACAAAGATGAAAAGTATCTTCCCATGTCATACAGAAAGAGAATATGTACAAAGATGAAAAGAAACTAATGAGAATCAAAAACATTGTTTTTTATCCAAAATCCATATATGGGTACGGAGACCCAACGGTTACACCAAACAAATGAATCGAGCACAGTAGACTACAACTGGACGAATCATTTAAAATCATGAATAAAATTTCTAGTTCACAAAATTCTTCATGGATATGAATTATCTAAATCTGTTTGTGTTTGCAAAGATGATGCCTTTGTTGACAAGATAAGCATGCCTTTGGAGGCAGCCCAGATTCTATACGAACGCAAAGTCCATGACAGACAACAACAGAAGGCGCTTGTGTTAATGACAAAACATCATCCGTTATCTGACTTTCTGCTGATTTAAAAGGTTTAATTATATAGTTAAAGGCAATGGAACACAGAAAGTAGGGTGAGTTTTACCCATAAATTGAAAAGAATGAAGCAATACTGTCAAATTGTGCCTGTGTTTAAATCTGCTTTCCAAAAATGCTTGCTGGCAGGTGTATGACTTTGACATTACAAAACCCTTTTTGGACTTTTCTTGTGCCAGGGAAGCCGTCACAAGATGGAGCCTTCATGTTCTCGAAAACAACTTTAAAAATAAAATTGGTAAAAAGAAAAATTATGTAGAAAGTCGTGACAAACTCTCATAACTTCCATGAACCTCTTTGATTAAGCCACACTCGATGAATGTCTCCTTGTTAATGATCACCTTCCAGCTTTCCGGCCATGGTAAATATCCAGCAGAATTGAGGATCAATAACATATTTCTCCAAAAAACGTTCTTCTGTCAAATAAAAAAACTGTGGCAAAGACATCTGTCTTTTCAACTCTTGCATGGACTTCAATGCCTCCATTACTCTATACCGAGGAATTATCCTCTTCTCCAAGCTGAACTCAAACAGATATGAATTCTTCACAAGATCAGCCAATGGAAGTCCCACAGAATTGACCACAAAATCTACATTATGCTTCAATTTTTCCTCTGAAAGCGCCAGAACCTGCGGCTTCGCACTAGATAATCCAGAAATTTGTTTTTCCCAGAAATCTAAACCTCTCAAACACTGCAGTTTTCGTTCTAATGTTTCTTTCTCAAGCCCCCCAAACACAGACACGGCAGCTGTAAACGATTTTGATCCCTTCTTGAACCCGAGATTCTCGATCTGTTTAAATAACTCCGTAACTTTTTCCTCTGACATCGTCAACAGACGGGTAGCTTCGCCACTAAATATGATAATGCATTACCCTCCAAGCCCAATCTGAGCAAAAGTGAAGTTCCAGATTTAAGCTTATCCTCTCTGGTATCAAATATACCTGCAGCTTTAATAACTAATTTGGAGATATCTTCTTCTTTCATGAAACTCCTAAGGAAGCAGAGCTTAGGCTTTACGTTTCTTTCGCATCTAAGAAAGAGAAGCCTAGGGTTGCCAGGAACCACCCTTCGAATCTGGGCAGGGGTGGTCAAACCACGGCCCTTTAACAACTCCAAAACGTCTTCCAAATTCTGGGCTGATATTGCACGGAACTTGCGATCGTAATGTCTGAAGGCTTTTGTGATATCTTCGTCTATTAAACCGCATTTGCTGATGAGAAATTCAATGACAACACCCGTCTGCTGGAGTCGTGGGTGGCTTTCCGCATTCCTTACAGAAATTGGCAAATTTTATGTGGGGTTTTGTATAAAATGGAAGAGAAGGAAACAGAGAGATGGCGATTGAGGGTCGATGGCATGATAATGGGAATTGGTTGGTGATCAATCGTTTCCATGTTTTCAACTGAACAGACATCATCCTCTATGCAATGAAAAGGGGCTTAAGAAAATTCAGAGTGTCGCATGAATGAGGGATTTGAAAGATAGATAATTTACCTGGAGGGAACGAGCGGAATCGATGAATGAACACCTGTAGCTCAAAGCTGAAAGGGGCTTAAGAAAATTCAGAGTGTCGCATGAATGAGGGATTTGAAAGATAGTTAATTTACCTGGAGGGAACGAGCGGAATCGATGAATGAACACCTGTAGCTCAAAGCTAAAAGGGGCTTAAGAAAATTCAGAGTGTCGCATGAATGAGGGATTTGAAAGATAGTGAATTTACCTGGAGAGAACGAGCGGAATCGATGAATGAACACCTGTAGCTCAAAGCTGGAGGCTGGTTGGAAGGCTACAATATTGGGTGCATTGAGGGTCGATGGCATGATAATGGGAATTGGTTGGTGATCAATTGTTCCCATGTTTTCAACTGAACAGACATCATCCTCTATGCAATGAAAAGGGGCTTAAGAAAATTCAGAGTGTCGCATGAATGAGGGATTTGAAAGATAGATAATTTACCTGGAGGGAACGAGCGGAATCGATGAATGAACACCTGTAGCTCAAAGCTGAAAGGGGCTTAAGAAAATTCAGAGTGTCGCATGAATGAGGGATTTGAAAGATAGTTAATTTACCTGGAGGGAACGAGCGGAATCGATGAATGAACACCTGTAGCTCAAAGCTAAAAGGGGCTTCAGAAAATTCAGAGTGTCGCATGAATGAGGGATTTGAAAGATAGTTAATTTACCTGGAGAGAACGAGCGGAATCGATGAATGAACACCTGTAGCTCAAAGCTGGAGGCTGGTTGGAAGGCTACAATATTGGGTGCGAGAATCACCGAGTAGGGTAAAACGAGGGTGTAGGGTTTATACAATGAATTGAGTGTGGGCATCATGACAAATTAGGTTAGGGTTTCTTTGAGGGTAAAAGTATTTTTTCCACCAAGTAAAGAGATCCCTCGAGTTGAGTAGATGCCTAATGATTATCAAAGGTCCAACTGTCAAAGTAAATCACCCTCCTTAAAGGCTCCTTGGGTAGCAAGATAGGTGTTCGTCTTGGAATGCCGTGGTTGTACATGAGTAGTGTGTCTCTCTCCTTGGGTAGCAAGATAGGTGTTGGTGTTGGAATGCCTTGGTTGTATATGACTAATATTGTGTGTGAGTGAGTTAGAACACATGTATGTATGTATGATATGAGAATTTAAGTGTTTAAGATGATTCAGATGTTAATAAGTTATATGTGGCAATGTCTTTATTAGATACTAAGGTTTTGAGCGAGATGTTGCAATTGATTATTAAAAAACATATTATTAATTGATTTGATTTATCGATCAATCTGTTTGAAGTTCGAGAGAATAAAGAGAATAGGCAAAAGCTCCAAAGGAATTGTGACAACAGTTTCAATAGTTGCACCTGCTCCTCTTCAACACACAACATTTTTGGAGCTCTTTGCAGTTTATGTTTCCCATATCTCTGGTAGAGTTTCTCAGTTAATGACTTTTTATTTGGGTAATGTCGAGACTTGACTTCCCCCTAGAGCAATGGCCATGGTTGTCTTTGGGATTGTAGAGTTAACAGTGGGCATATCCTATTCATTATTGCTTTCAATAATTTTTGAAGGAGGATTAAGTGTCTCAAAGCAATTTTGGAGCTCTTTGCAGCTTTTATTTCTCATATCTCTGGTAGAGTCTCTCAGTTAATGAATTTTTATTTGGGTAATGTCGAGCCTTGACTTCCCCCTGGAGCAATGGCCATGGTTGTCTTTAGGATTGTAGAGTTAACAGTGGGCATATCCTATTCATTATTACTTTCAGTAATTTTTTAAGGAGGATTAAGTGTCTCAATGCATATTATGCGTTCAAAGCAATCTTCCAAACCCAGCCTGTTAAGGACCTCTGCAACATGATCTTTGTCATTGTTTGTAAATATTTATTTTACATAACAAATTCATTATTGCTTTCAGTAATTTTTTAAGAAGGATTAAGTGTCTCAAAGCATATTATGCGTTCAAAGCAATCTTCCAACCCCAGCCTATTAAGGACCTTTGCAACATGATCTTTGTCACTGTTTGTAAATATATGTTTTACATAACAAATTCAGTATTGCTTTCAGTAATTTTTGAAGGAGGATTAAGTGTCTCAAAGCATATTATGCGTTCAAAGCAATCTTCCAACCCCAACCTGTTAAGGACCTCTGCAACATGATCTTTATCATTGTTTGTAAATATATGTTTTACATAACAAAGTTACAAATAGTTAAGAAGTATGCTTATAAATTTCCAAAAAAACCTAGAGGCATGCTTAATAAGTTCTTCAGCACAAGATCTGGTTTAAGATTCTCATATGGAAATCTTTCGTTAATATAATTGTATAAGTAACATTTGTTTTGTATGGAAATTCACAAATTGGGATGGGGCATAAGATTTCTTAATTGCCTATGGTAATCTTCGTAATCAAAATCATAGCCCACTACAAAGAACATAGTAAAAAATAAGCAATGAATTCATGAACATGATGGTCGAGAAAGAGGATATCAATTCAACTACAATTCCCAGCCATGAGGTTGAACATAAGTCCATAATTGTCATATTTGAGTCCAGCCATGACTTATTACAGATAACAGAGTTGCAGAATTCCATGAAACAAAAGGGATTGAATGCTTACCGTGAGTCCATCCATGACTGTCCCATAGGTCTCATAGAAGATAGAGAACATAACCTCGACAATTTGAAACCTTGGTAGATACAGTTTCATTGGTGCAATTGGGTTGTTTCATTAGGCACAAGTCCTGGTCTAATTCGCAAAATAGAAACCTCCACCAATTGCATCTCACAGTGATTATGTGAAGTATCTTGTCAAAAAAAATATGGAAAGAAAATGAAAATGATTGCAGGTCACAATCAACAGTGAACATGAGGGTAAACAACAATATCTCATGGAAGCTACAAAAATCTCAAGGAAGCATAACATAACATAAAAACAAAGCTATTATAATTGTTACATCACAATCTCATAAAGAAGCTACTTTCATAAACTTCGTGCTCTAGATTTTATCGACTTCTACTCTTCTTCTAGGAATGACATTTGTTATGTGAGATGATTATAGTGATTACACGTCACATAAATTAAATGTGACAAAGGTCAGACAAAGGAAAAAAGAAGAGAGATGATCGGTTGACCAGGCAGTTTAGAGGTCGTAGTCGCCCTTGTGGCTTGCCAAACCACCATGAAGTTCTTCCCATCCCAACCCCAAACAACCACAAGGAATAAGTCTTGAACCCACTCTCTTATATATAACCCCACCTAGATGTGGGGATTCCCTACCGCTCTCCCAGTAGGTAACTTCTTCTATTTAACTATTATACTCTAGTGCCATTGAAAGTGCAGCCATGAGAACCAATATCAGTGTAATACACTGACTTATCTCGTTCTATACATGAGGTACAAGTGCATCCAACAATGAGCAGTTTATGCCACATCAACAAGAATTGCAGTCTTCTATAGGATTGCACCACATGCGCATTCTAGCACCAAACTGAAGAAGTTGATGCTACTCAACACATGGAGAGGAAAAATAATGAAAACAAACTCTAAGGAACCCTGAGCATCAATATAGCAGTAACACAGGGAGAGGAAAATGGATGACATCAATAAAACAAATTTATTTCTTAGAACCCTTGTGTTCAAAGACATTCACAACAAAGTATCTAAACCAAGTTTTAAGAGGGGAGTATGTAACTGACCTCGATTAGAGCCTTTCTAAGGAGGTTAATTCCACTAAATCCCTCTTGAACGACGCTAGAGGAAAGACCAGTTCGAATTCAATTGCGAACTGGGTGGACAAAGTTCAAAATTTTCTCTATGATGCTGTATACTTGGTAGAGGAATGTGAGGATCGTAAGTTTAATTTTCGCACCATTATCTTCTGGTATCAGATGGGTCATAGGATTAGGATGCTAAAGAAAAGGATCAAGAGGATACACAATAGTGCTAAATATCTCAAATATATGACATCCGTCCTCGACGCAGATGTTTGTCTTCACGCATTGAGTTCATATGATTTAGCAGAACAAGACAACAGGAGAAAAATGAGTGTTATACTCAACAGGTGTAAATCTCACACCGTCAGTATGGATAAGGACATGGGTATCATTATTAACTAGATATTGGAAGATGGACATGGGGTCATTGTGGTTGTGAGTATGGGAGGGCTTGGAAAAAGTCATGTGGTCCAAAATGTGTTCAACAGCCCAGACATCCGAGAAGGTTTTGACCATCTAGTCTGGCTAACAGTTTCGCCGAAATTCTTGGTTCAAGAGCTGCTTTTGGTTACAGGAAGGAAGTACCTCAAGCTTGGGGAGAAAGGTAATGGGGGTCATATGATGTCAAAGCTAAGCGACGAGGAGCTTGTCAAGAGAATTAATAAACATTTACATGAAAAACGTTGTTTATTTGATCTAGATGACATGTGGGACAAAGAAGCTTGGGAAAAGATTGGGTTGTAGTTGCCATATGACAGAAGAAATAAGATCGTGGTGACCACTCGGAACAAAAATGTTGCAGAGTGTATAGGGACTCGTTCTACAAGGACTCTTTACGAAAAGGGTGAACTTACTCTAGTCATCAGGCAATGAACGTTCTTGGAAAATTAAACAAACCGAATTATACTAAAACTCTCTCTTCGAACACGCTATCAAGGGGTCTAGGTTGCTTTCCCAAGGCTATGTATTATTAGATTTTTAATTTATTTCCTTGTACGTGCATGCAGTTGTCTTTCATCCTCAATATATGTGCACTCACTTCTCTCTCGTGCATGAATACAATTATTTGTTGTCCTAAGTGTATGTGCACTCATGTCTCTCTTGTGCACACACGTCTTGTGCCAACCCTTAACTTATGCAACACACATGGACACCATGCTTAAATATCACCATGTATCTAATTATCTTGCATGATGGCACTGAGACGCGTGGACATGAATGATAGAGTATCATTTTGGGGAGTGACTAACAAGCAGCCAAAGCAACCATGGATTCCCTGAGAAAGAAACCATGGATTTCCAACCTAGGTTGCTTAGTGATGTTCACGTATGTTGATCTAAGTGGATATCGGTGTCCACCCACCTATTCCAACTGGCTCAAAACAGTTTTCTGGCAATTTACTATTTTTAGCAGTTTTTCGGTTCCTAAACTTCCAGGGTCATTTTGAGGACCTAAATGAATTTTTTTGGAATCGAGCACCTCAATGATTTCCAAACACTATGATTAATACCCCAAATGAATCTCCTCGACGATACCTTCCCAACGAGCTATCGTACGCACCAAACGGAGATCGTATGCCAAAGTTATGCCCCAAGAAGTTGATACACCAAACCATCCAAAATGGGGTCCACAAAACTGTTGGATTTTCATCTTCTGTGTGTTGATATTTTGGTAGTTGTGGGAGGTATTTACCTCCGCGTGTAACCCTGACGAGAATACAATATTCCGTGAAGCAAGAAGAAACCCTAAAGCATGGAACATAACCCTAGAAGACAAGTCGACTCAAGGAAATATTTAATATTAATTATTTAGCCTCCAAAATGAGAAGTTGACCTAGACAGCTCAGGAAAAATAGTATAAATATAGGTATCCAGATCTCATTTAACACACACAGCTCGAAATTTCAGCAGTAAAGAAGTGTGCACTATAGAAACTGGGTAAGTGCGCAAGTCTGGGGAGTAGCTGCAGTTGCAGCTACTGCAATCTGTATTCTCGGTTTAGGCTTGGACTTTCTATTGGTTATGGTTTGGAATTTCTACCTTGTATGCTAGCTCTTGAGAGAGAGAGAGGTATGCTACATTGATTGGCTATTAGGCCTAGGGTTTGCTTCCGGAATCATTCTCTGTCAAGGTTAAGGTGCTCGGGGGTGGCTTCGACCTATGACTAGGTGACAATATTGCTATATTGTCTATGGTTAAACGAGCACATCTATTATTTCTAACATGTTATGGGCCCACACTATCTTCAGACAGTCTAACCATTGGAAGATAGATTGGGAGGATTTGCTCAGTTACAGTTGCAGTTGCAGCCATTTTTTGTTGCAGCAACGAAACCCTAACCCTCTTGTTGAGGCACCTTAAGTGAAGAGATTGACCTAATTTCTAGATAGCCTTCTGCGCCCTAGCCTAGCGCACCTCCTGGTACTCTCAACAAGCTAAGACATCAAGCTTGAGTTTTTGGTCAAAGGTTGACCAAGTCAAAGCAGTTATGACTTACTCTATGAAGTCAAAAAACAAGTTAGAAGGGGCTTCTAACTTCAGAGCGAGGAAGACAAGGATTGACCTCATCCTTGTGAAGAATAAAGTGTTGGATATCGTGAAAGGAAAGATCGTGGAACCACAGTTGGAAGAAGGAAAAGAGAAGGAACCTCAGAACGTTGCAATTATGGAGAAGTTCAAAGACAATGACATCAATTCCATGAGTATCATAGTGGACTCTATA
>SNQJ01S0003574.1:65904-156025 GCA_010110895.2 Picea sitchensis
AAATGGTTCGATAGATTGTTGATGTACCATAGACAACGATTCCCCTTATGGCTGGTGTGGGGGAATGGTCTAGGACAGTATTTCTTCTTGGCGGTCACTCTCATTAGTGGTCAAGTAGAATGGTCTGCCTCGTCGGGCAATCATTCTTTCGAAGTTCATAGTTGAGAGCAGTTTCGAAGAATGGTATGTTTTGGAGGTTGGTGCAGGACAGTCATTTCCTTAGGAAATGGTCTGGGTAGTCATTCCCTAGGGCAGACTCATTTTCTCCAGGTTGCACTTTGTTTAGTGTCGGAGGAATGGCCTAGTTAGGTGAATGGTCCAGGTTCAACAATCAGGGACATGCATTCCCTAGGGCAGACTCATTCTCTCTAGGTTTCACTTTGTTTGGTGCCGGAGGAATAGACTAGTTAAGTGAATGGTCCATGCTCATAAATTAGGACAGTTATTCTTCTATGCTTGAGAAGAATAGTCCAGATAGCTCATGGATGATGTTTTACTTTATGAGGGCAGATGCTTTTCTAGATCTCACAGATGTGAGAGGAAGAATGGCCCATATGACTTAGTTTATATCATGATATTTTTTTCTATGCAGGTTGATATCAGATGATATGATCATTGTGGAGATTGTATGTCTCTAGACAGTTTATGTATGCTACTATGGTGGATGTGTTCCATTGGTTGTGACTATGTGTCATTGATTGAGTAGTCATGTAATACTTGGTGTGGTTGTGTACCACTGGATAGTAGTTATGTACTACTATGGATAGACACAGTTGTGTTCTATTGAATGACATTGTTCAGATTTCCATATAGGCTATCAGTAGTGTTGAAAATGATTATCAGCTAGATGGATAGTCAGTGTGCTTGTGGACAGACATTCTCCCAGGCAGAGAGTGGTCTAGATAGAATAGATTGTTGGTGGACAGGTATTCTCTCTGTGGAGAATGGTCTGGGTTGACAGTTTGTTGACATGACATGGACTAGTATTTTCCTATGGCACAGTTTGTGGCCCGATTAGGAAAATTGTTCAGGACCGATATTTTCTAAGGCATATAGGTTGAGACGGATCTCTATGGTACAAATGACTCGATTAGAAAATAATCCTAGATTGACATTCCTATAGGAATGGTCTCTGTAGTCCATGGCGTAGCTTTTAGCTCTGTTGGGATAATCATTCTTCTAGGACGTATGCTTGGATTAGAAGAATGGCCATTGTATCACTCCATGGAGTGAGTGACTTATTCAGCATCATGCATGATGATTCAGATGGAGTATGGCTTCTAGAGATGATGCAGTTGATATTATCAGATCATAGTGATAATGGTGCTTGTGATCTAATCATGAGATAGCATGTACGGCTATGATGATGTTATTGGTTGAATGGTATGTTTGTGCTCAATACCATTTCCTTCAATACCTCCCTAGCTAGGAGGGAGTGTTGATATTATGGTAGTTGTGGGAGGTATTTACCTCCACGTGTAACCCTTACGAGAATAGAATATTTTGGGAAGCAAGAAGAAACCCTAAAGCATTGAACATAAATCTAGAAGACAAGTCGGCTCAAGGAAATATTTAATATTAAGTATTTATTCTCCAGAATGAGAAGTCGGCCCAGATAGCTCAGGAAAAATAATATAAATACAAGTAGCCAGATCTCATTTGACACACACAACTCGAAATTTCAGCAGTAAAGAAGTGTGCACTGCAGAAACTGGGTAAGTGCATAAGTCTGGGAGTAGTTGCAATTACAGCTACTACAATCTGTATTCTCGGTTTAGGCTCAGACTTTCTATTAGTTATGGTTTGGACTTTCTACCTTGTATGCTAGCTCTGGAGAGAGAGAGAGGTACTCTACATTGATTGGCTATTAGGCCTAGGGTTTTCTTCCATAATCATTCTCTGTCAAGGTTAAGGTCCTCGGGGGTGGCTTCGGCCTATGGTTGGGTGACAATATTGCTATATTGTCTATGGTTAAATGAGCACATCTATTATTTCTAACACTGAGGTTAGGGTTTTGGATTTTCTTTATGTTAAAAAGGCCTTTAGAGCCTCATTGTAATCATATTCTTGTGAATGCAAGTAGCCGTCACATCTCTTCTCAAAGATAAGCTACCACAATTCTAGCAAGTATTTCACTTTGTATTTCTACAATTTTGTACATTTTGTTCATTAATAGAAATTGTGTATTATTGTATATTTGTGCCTCATGTTATATTTATGATATATATCTGTTATATTATTGTCGCTCTTGCAATATCCCTGTATATTATGTGTTATATCTCCACTCTCATTTCATGCCGAAATAATTTGAATCATATGTCTACCTTATTTTTATTATTTTTGCAAAAAACAATAGACGTAATGGAAGGAGGAAAACCAAGGTTTTGAAACTTGGAGGCTTGAAAATTTTAATCCTCGGGAAGGGGTCTTAGAAGCACTTTTAGATACGGCATATAGTGAGGAGGTGTCGAATGGAGATTTTGAGGGGAATCTTGTGATTAATATAAATTAAACCTCCACGTACCAACCTACCACTACGAGCTATAGTTATATCCATCTCTGGTTAAATGCTTTGATAATTTAATATTAACTACATTGTTTAAATGCTTTGAGAGGGAAAAAATGTTTTGCAGCAACGCAAGTCGACAAACCATGTGTGCATATTAAGAAAAGGAGGCACCTAGGGGAAATTCGATGGTAATTAGATGAACATCTGGTAGATTTTGACTGTGTTAAGCCATAAAATATGTAGGAGTGAAACAATATAAATAAAAAGATCGATCAGTATGGTGGGACATTGGAGAACCGGTGCAAGTTTCCTCTGGAGTTTGTTGAAGCAGTGGCAAATGAAATTGGAGCAGAACGATTGGGAATACGTCTCTCTCCATTTGCACAATTTTAAGAATCGAGTGACTTAGATCCAGAGGCACTTGAGCTTTATATAGTCGAGGCCTTGAATAAATACAACATCCTGTATGCCCACTATGTAGAACCCAGAATAGTAACTTCTTTTGAACCAATGGCAACAAACAAGAGTTTGTTTCCAATGAGGAGGGCATATAAGGGATCATTCTTGGTTGCAGGAGGTTATGATAGAGAAGATGGAAATTAAGAAATTCCAAGCGATAAGGCATGCTCCAAAATGAGTCGAGGTAGACACAGGATTCAAGAAAAACAAATACTCCACATCCTGGATGAAAATGGCGTAATGTTGGAATAAAATTTAAAGAATTTAACATGAGAACCAGCCTGAAAGATTGCAAGGTTGTGGAGGGTGTATATTTTATAGTCTACCATAACTTATAGCATTGACACTTGACCAATCAAAAATGTATTAAAACTTTACATGATGTTATGTGGCATGTTAAAGTGACACAGGCCAAGGAGAAAGATCTATTTTCATTACATCCACCAAAACCTTAACCTAAGTTGGCACCGCATTTTATTCTCAGCTCTTCACTCATATCGTCGTCAGTCGTTATTTGGCATTCTCTACTCTCAAATCCCAACCACAATAGTTTCCTTAGTAACCATCTATAGGAGCACTTCAAAACTCATGCTAATAGCTAGGTTCTCAGTTTAGGTCATTAGTTTGAATTCCTCAAGAAACAACTAGCAAGAGCAAGGTTCAACAATGGAATTGGAGAATGCGATGGCTAGTATGGCTTGTTGTTGGGGCAGTGCAAAACCATTCTAAAAAAAAAATGGTAGTGTCTCTGGAAAATTGAAATATGGTTGTATTTCATATGTAAGGACATTTTCTAATATTGTAACAGAGATCGCTTTCTTACATACAAAAAATAAAAGTTTGTGAAATGCTACCTACTCCTTGGTTTAGAGGGAGCATCTATAGTAGTATTTTCAATTTTAAGCATGCAAATGAACTGGGATGAATTAGAAGACACAATATTGCATTACACTTACAATTTGGGCAAATGTAATAGTTGAATGCAGTGCATGGGAAGATTTGTTGTATTCAAAGCAATTAAAGAGGCCATCACGATAGATGAAAGGTAGCCACTAAAAAACTACCCATGGAAGATGTTTTTGCACACCCACTACACTTGTTGCACCACATTATAATGAAAGTAATGTCTCATTCACAAGCTTTGTAATTGAGCTGGCATATTATGTCGCAATGTGGTACACTTGCTCACTTAATGTTATTTTTCACGTTTATAGGTTTTCATTTTAGAAGGTAGAAGTCAGAGTCTGGAAAATGCTTGCAAAATGCCATTTAGATGATATGATGAGTCTCCTTCATACAATACTCATATTCCCATAGCATATAATCGATAAGTAAGCTAAAACACTAAATAAATGCACATATTGAAAATTTGGTTATTCCAGAGCAAAGGGCAGTTGCCTATTTTCAAAGGACAAAATTTATTTGCCTAGTATAGACTTATTTTATAAAAAATATACACAACCAAAATTCCAGTGACCAGAAACTCAACATCACACTTACTTATCATGCATGACCTGTATTGGTTCAGGCTAGAAAAAGGATTCAAGAAAAACAAATACTCCATAGCCTGGATGAAAATGACATAATGCTGGAATAAAATTTCAAGAATTTAATGCATAAAGAAGAAAACAGACACAGTCAAGACAGAAACCTTATTGAATACGCTAAAAACTCTGCAAGAAAATTGATTGCCAACCTCAGCGTTCTCTCTGGCCAAAAATAAAATAAAAAACCAGTCCTCTGGATTAATATACAGAAGTGACAGTTAAAAAAATTGACCACGACATACTCCACCTTCTTGTTCTGAGGAACCCCTCTGCCACTTGTTCTGACAAACCCAGAGCATTAACACACAACATTAATGGGGGTGACATCATCCCACCACAACCCCCTAGCTTCTGTACCCAATGCCAATGTCGGGCAATGGAACTTTACCTTAAACCAACATTTAACACCTCAAAAATCGTGCACTAAAATAATTGAAATCGCCCAAAACATAATGTCCCTGCTATGGCAGGGACATAATAATCATAAAACCTCATATGCAGTATGAGATGTATTCCAAAAAGTTTCATTGATGATGCAACCAATCCATTTACTTGACAACTCATTTCTTAAACATAAGAAGTTATGTAGAAAAATATTCTTGGTGATTTTCTCATGTAATTCCTAACTGCTTTGAGGCCATCTGTGGAAATAATAGAATTAGTGGGTTCATACATTAACATAAATCATCACACCTACTAATCAAAATATCACACCTCCTCCTCATGTCTAAAAAAATCAAAATTGCAGATGGAAGTGTAGTGTCTAGGGTGGCAAGGGTGTCCTTTGGAAAACATATTTACCAAAATCACCTTGACTACACAAACACAACCTTATATCATTCACAATGCCTACAAATTCAAGCTTTTGAAACAAATAAACGAATGATAGTTCTTTGGATTCACTGTATTGTAGAATCCTTTTGTATCACACACAACCTTGCACCATGGTAGTGGACATTGCATATCCTCGTTTTTTGCAATTTTTCACATGAGAAAGTTGTTTCCCATCCTATGACACAATCAAGCACAATAAACCTAAAAATATAGCCACATAATGAAGAATTATCGTGTTTAATGAATAGACACGAAAACAACTATACAATGGTAAAACAAGAGTTCTCTAACAACTAAATAGATTTTCAAAACAACTAAAGAGACATCTCGACTCATGAAATTCCCATGCACATATTATTAAGAAGCAGTACAACTAATCATTGACTGCACAGGGCACCTCCTCTAACACATTTTTGTTAACATCATAAACCTTGCTACTATGGACATATAGTCACAAAACTTACACTTTATTTTTTGATCCCTCTATAAATAGTTATGGACCTAAGTTATTACACTCACCCAGAAACTACCATCTTTATAATATATTTAATATGTATAAACCTTTGTTTTTCCCTAAAACTATTATATGCAATGTCCACTAGTTCTTACCATCTTTTTTATTCAAACAATACAAGGAACATGCATATGTGTTTTATTTGTAACAATTTACAGAACTTTGGAGTTAGAATGTGTCTATGCCCTCATGCCACACAAATGGAGTCACCACGCGTCAATGTCCTTGGATACTTTAATTATTTGTGTTTTTTTGTATTTGTATTACTCATGTTGTGCGTGCATTACAAATAAAGGAAAGTGCTTACTCCAAAAAGGACTTGCAACATTTGTGCAGAAAATATCCCATAGCAATGAGATAACATTCTATATAATAGACAGATCTTTGGCTTGGAAATCGCCCCATTGTTCTACTTCAAATCAATCTTTGTGTCAGGGCTTAGATGGGTGGTCTACTATTGGAACCTTCTCTACATTGATGTAATTGAAAAAGTATTCAACTTGGAGTAAGTTAATATTTTACAAAACTGACCTTTGGAGTAACCTAATCTTGCAGTAAGCAGATTTTCACACCCTCACATTCGATGCCCAATGAAAAACTGACTTGGCACACCCAAATCACCCAGCAGCTCGAGGTTTTTGCGAAACGACAAATTTTCTAACTCAATAGCGAGTCCAATCCAAGTGTACTCAGGTCGAACTACGCCTTAACACTTACAATCTTTATCAAGTTCACTTATGATAAAACATTCAACACTTAGAATAATTCACAAGAACAAGTATGCACAATGTACATAACAAGATATTGTGTAAAGAGTCGGGTGGCTCAACCGGCCTAACACCCAAAGTGCAATTACAAGTTACAACATACAACAAGTGTGTCGAGCATATAGCTCATGTTGTAGCTGAAATTTTTTACAATTGAGTGTGCACTCTCAATATATACATACAATGCATACACATGTTGTGATACAACTTCTACCCATGGACTATCTCTTCGTCACATACTTCCATCACACCAATGCGCGCCCATCCTAGTTCACCTATTTGTGCCCAGAACCGAATACTTAGTCATCTTCATGCTTGTCTATATGGCTCATCACACTCTTGCCTCTATGCCCGACTCCCCAACCAGTTTGTCGAACTTATTATTCCTTTGTCTCTTGCCTTGCTTTCTCATACAACGTCGTGCCTCATCCCCAAAACTCCAGGCCCATACACCAACTAACTTGTCTCAATATGACTTGCCCCATTATAGTATCTTCATCGCAAACTCCCCAAGGAAGCACAAGTCACCCACTATATGCAACCCGACTCTTTGAGAGCATCTCGCCCCCTCTACCCCAAATCTACCTCAGACCTCTCCAAGTTGTATCTACAATGATGATGTGAAATCGTCAAATGGTGTCTTTGATCCTCCCCACTTCATCCATATATACACAACTCGGCTACCCAAGGGTCGCCTTCGTTGGGGTGGACTATCGCATCTCTTGGTGGGCAGGTGAGTCGACTCCACATGCTAAGTGTTTGCACTCCCAAGTCAACTCGTCGTGCTCTTCCACAAAGTCACGTTGATCCATCTTGGCGTACGATGTGTACACCCACATCGTCTGTATTTCTACCCCTAGTTCTGCACCATGTCTTGTGCGCCCGTCCATTCGTCAGCTCACCAATTGATTAAAAAATTATTAGATACAAATCATAATCTTTAAAAATCCATTTTAGCATCTAACTTGATTAATAGTATTGATCATATTGCACTGATTTGCAGAAAAAAAAAAATGATGATTTGTTTATTATCCAAAATCTCATAAAATGACGATTAACTTGAAGAATAATGAGATAACACAACATAAAATAAAAGAACTCAAAATATATAATATCGATGACAGAGTTTACAACATCTTTGAGTTCCCTTTAAAACCAGTGAGATTGTTTCTCATAATCTCAAATGTCAAATTACAATACAAATTAATGGACTTACAAAGCCAAATTTGAAGTCACTCTTCAATTATGTTGCTCAAACTCAAAAACAAAATTTACCATTCAATTCCTTGCGAAATTATGAGAAAAATGAGTATAAAGTCGACCATATTTTGAGTTGTCTCAATTTTACCCTATTTACACACCAAATGATGCACTATAGCGCTCATTAATGGAAATATAGACTAAGACTTGTCAAGAGAACATCTTAGCACAAAAATAACATCACCATCATTCACCTCTCGAGAAAACAAGAAAAATGAGTATAAGCATGCCTATGTGTGGTCAAAATACCTCATGGCATGCAAATCTATGCAACACCAAAACTTAGGCAATCTTTGGCATGCAAATTTATCTGTTGTTTGTATTATACCTCCTCCTCCTCGAGTCCTGTGCCACCTCGGGATGCGTGTCTACCTCAGACTGCGTGAAAACCTCGATTTTTTCTCCCATTAAGTAGGGTGTGGTCCCCAAACTCCAACCGAAACTTTGGGAAACTTAATTCTTATTTCAGCGGAATCCCGTAGCATGAGGTGCCAATGGCGCATTGGTTAAAACATTGCTATATATGGAGGAGGTCGTGGGTTCAACCCTCAAGATCCTCTCCTTTATTGACGCCTTGTTTAAAACATACATTATATAAATAGTAATAAATAGTATGTTGGTTGATATATATATGCAATGGTATAATATTTGTGGCATATAGTTTTAGTGCCCCCTCTGCGATGTTAGCACTTGGTTACATTACATCGCATGTATTAGGGGTTGGGGCTTAGTCCTCGGCGCTTTCTTTCTCACCATATACATATTTTCAAACATAAATAAAATTTAAACCACATGACTATTAAATCATATGGGATGGTATAATGGTAAGGTGTTGGATTTACATGCGTGAGATTAGGGGTTCGACTCTAGTCGACCCAAAAAAAAATTGATAAAATTTAACCATAGAAGACCAATGGGAGGCTACCACGTGGCAACCTCTCATTGGTCCACCTGTCAACCAAGCATACGATCATTGCCACGTGTCAATTTGTAATTGGTCCACCGAAGCTTGTATGATCGCCTTATCACATGCTTAATCAACTGTATGATATGCCACATGGCACTCTGTGGTGTTTCCATGTCAACACCATATGGATGTATATTCGTTCCAAGTGTCACCCTTTTAGTGGTGACACGTATCACCTTTGACCTTTTGACTTTGACTTTTTGCCATGTTGACTTGAACTTTGACCAGACATATCTTTTGCATACAAACTTTGTTTGAGGAAATTTGTGCACCATTAGAAAACTATCGATGAGCTCTATGCAATGAAACCATTTTCAAGAAAATTTGAGATGATCAACTCCTAGACCTCTGTGAGTGTTCTGGATCCTCCTGGACCTCTGTGAGCGTTCATGGATCCTCTTGGATCACACATTCTCACTGAAGAACTTTTGGTCCTCCAAACATATGAATATTTCAACAAATTAGTGGTTATAACTCTTACTCACTCTTCCACCTTACTGAAATGCTCTTATCCATTAACTTAGTGATGATGAACCTTCTTCACTCTTCCACCTTACTGAATATTCTCAGACTTATCTTATCTTGGACTTGTTTCTCTAGGATCTTAGATCTTGGATCTTGGATCTTGGATCTTGGATCTTGAATATGGTTTTGATTAGTGTACTTCTGTCTACTACTCTATAGTATGGATTTGACTCTGGACTTTAGCATTGGCATTAATATAAATATAGCTCCAATTCTAACTCATAGATTCCTTCATAACAAAAGTTTTCTCATTAAATCTCTCCAATATTTGAATCTGAATCTTGTACCTCAACATCCACTCCCATATCCTTCTCTGAAGATAGTCTATCTCATCCAATCATGAAACCAAGTCAAATGTTGATCTATGCCTTGCCCATTTGGACTCATTGTTCTTGTATTGTCTATGTATCTATATGAGTTTCTGAATGAATTCCCTGTCCATTTACTCTCTCTTGCCTTGAAAGCAACTCTAAACATGTTCTCTGCAAACATTTGTATTGTTTGACCTACTTCCGCTCAAGGTATACATCTACATCAACATGACATATCATCCTAGAGATCTTATAGCATACATCTATACAAGTATATACCTCTTATCCCTTTACCAGTTCTGGGAAGATTTGAATAACATTAATGCTCCTCTTGCTCTTGATCTACATGCATTCTTCCATTCCTTTGCCTTCATTTCTTTGGAATAATAATGTTAACTTAGACAATTTGATCCATATGTAGTCCTTTAGCTGATAATAAAGACAATTACTATTATCTTCATCGTTTTTGAAAGGAATCTCATAAGATCCCTCTCACTCTCTTGAATAAGGTAGCTATATAGAAATCTTTGTAATATCACTCTCACTCTTATGAATAAGGTGGCTATATAGAAATTTCACAAGACTCCTCTCACTCTTAACATTCTCTAATGAGTGTCTTACAAGCCTTCTAATACAACAATAGACTTTTACAAGGTATTTACATATGCATACTAACTTGAAATTTACAAATATACATATTTATAATGAAATCTTTTAATAGGTAGCTTCTTCATGGACTCATTTTTCCCTTAGTACTGGAAGGAGTCCCACAACTTCATGTCTCTAATAATGCCTCTGATGTTGATTTTGAATCTGACATTGAATATGATGTTGATTCTAAGAAACCATTAGATCCTATTATAGGTCATCCAAGTTACCTATATAGTCTCCCTTTCATAACACCAAGTACTATTGGTGTGTCATGTGCAGCTTCCCTTGAATACACAAGTACTTGTCCATCGTGGAACACAATTGCATATCCTTCATATTCGAAAGATGAAATTGAAAGTGGATTTAGTTTCAAATGTGGAACATATAGCATATGTTCTATTCCCATAAATCCTCTTGACTCAAGCTGGAATCTTACATATCCAAATCCTCTTATTGCTTTCCTGGAATTAGTTTCAGATCCTACATAGCAATCGGTGTCCGTCTTTGAGAAGTTCAAGAATATTGATCTCATTCTTATCATGTGGAGAGATGAGACATTGTCCACGAACCATTCCTCAATGTCTTCATATGTCACTATGTTGAGACCAGCCATTAAGAAGTATTCTTTCTCGAATCTCTCAGCAAGACTATTAACTTCAATTGGGGTTGTTGTTTGTCTTCTTGCAAGTGTCTTTAAATCTTTCTAATTCTACTTCAAACATAAGTGTGGATAAAGTGTCCAACACTTCTCGATTTTATGTCCACTCTTACCACAATAAGAGAAAAATTTCTTATTCCCCTCTTGGAACCATGATATTGTTTTTTCATTCCCCCTTTTCCTTTGGTTTGAGAAATGACCTTTACCTTTAGCCTTCTTCTTGGAAGGATTTTCTTGCACAGACTGTCTTCTTCAACATTTCTCCATATTATGGATACTAGTTCCATAGGAACCACATGGATACGTAGACCATATATTCTTATCAATCTCACCAGTGGGAAATGTCTTCATTCCCTCTTTAGAATGCACATATTTTTCTGGAGATGTCTTACATAGGTTACCTTTCCATGGGATAGAAGGTAAGTCTAACTATTTATGAAGTACCTCTTCATCTGAAGTTATCCTTACTTCAGTAATCCTTGAGCATTCTCCATCTTGACGGGAAAAACAATAATACAAGGAATCATCTTTCTCGATCATGCCTTTTGAAGGAGATAGTTTCTCCTGCATCGAAGACTACATTCTCTATTTTTCCAGCTTCATGGAATGGTGGTGATGATGCCAATACTTGATCCTTGGTCTGCAACTTCCTTTCCAACTCATGAAAAATACCTCCATGGAATTCCTCATGACATATCAGTTGATCTTGCATCTTATACTTCTCTTGCTCGAGAGTTTGTAGTTGCATCCTTAATTCAGAATTCTCCTTCTGAATTTGTCGGTTAATGTTATTATGTAGTCTTAACTTCATGAGAGCTTTACTCATTTTTTCCTCTCAACAAGAGTCTTCAAAAAAAATCACCAACTTAAGTCTTGGACCTCGTCACATAAACAACTTGCAAATGCACATCAAAACTAGCTCTGATACCACTTGATCCAAAAATTCTTAGATACCAATCTTAATCTTTAAAAACCCATTTCAGCATCAAACTTGATTCAGAATAATTTTTTATCATATTGAGGTAATTTGCAGGAAAAAAAATGATTATGTGCGTATTATCCAAAATCTCATAAAATGACGATTAACTTGAAGAATAATGAGATAACCTAGTAGAAAATAAAAGAACTCAAAATATACAATATTGATGACAGAGTTTACAGCATCTCTGAGTTCCCTTTAAAACCAGTGAGACTGCTTCTCATAATCGCAAATGTCAAATTACAATACAAAATGGAATTACATAGCCAAATTTGAAGTCACTCTTCAATTCCATTGCTCATACTCAAAAATAGAGTTTACCATTGAATTCCTTGTGAAAATCTAAGAAAAATGAGTATAAAGTTGACCATATTCTGCATTGGATCAATTTTACCCTCATTACATCCCAAACTATGCACTATGGCACTCATTAATGGCAATCTAGATTAATACTTTTCAAGATATCATCTTAGCACAAAAATAACATCACCATCGTAATCCTCTCAAGAAAACAAGAAAAATGAGTATAAACATGCCTATGTGTAGTCAAAATACCTCATGGCATGCAAATTTATGCAACACCAAAACTTAGGCAATCTTTAGCACACCAATATATGCGGTGTTCGTATTGTGCCTCCTCCTCGGGATCTGTTTCACCTCGGTATGTGTGTCTACCTTGGAATGTGTGCAAACCTCGATTCGTGCACCCATTAAGTAGGGCGCGGGCCCAAACCTTCGACAGAAACTTTGGGAAACTTAATTCTTATTTCAACGGAATCCTGTAACTTTAGGCACCAATGGCACATTGGTTAAAACATTGTTATATATGGAGGAGGTCGTGGGTTCAATCCCCACGATCCTCTCCTTTCTTGGCACTTTGTTTAAACCATAAATTATATAAATTGTATGTTGGTTGATATATATATATATATATATAATATATCGCGGTATAATATTCGTGGCATATAGTTTGAATGCTCCCTCTACGGAGTTAACACTTAGTTACATTACATCACATATACCAGGGGCTAGGGCTTAGTCCTCGACCCTTTCTTTCCCGTCGTATACATATTTTCAAACATAAATAAAATTTAAACCACATGACTATTAAGTCACATGTGATGGTATAATGGTAAGGCGTTGGATTTACATGCGTGAGGTCAAGGGTTCAACTCCAGTCGACCCACAAAAAATTTGATAAACTTTAACCATAGAAGACCAATGGGACGCTACCACGTGGAAACCTCTCATTGGTCCACCTATCAACCAAGCATACGATCATTGCCATGTGTCAATTCACAATTGGTCCACTGATGCATGTACTATAACCTTTTCACCTGGTTAATCAACTATACAATGTGCCACATGGCACCTTGTGGTGTTACCATGTCAGCACTGTAAGGATGTACAAGCATTCCATGTGTCACCCTTTCAGTGGTGAGACGTGTCACCTTTAAACTTTTGACTTTGATTTTTTTCCATGTTGATTTGAACTTTGACTAGACATATCTTTTGTGTATGAACTCTGTTTGAGGCAATTTTTGCACCGTTGGAAAGATATCGTTGAACTCTACACAATGAATTCCTTTTAAAGAACATTTGAGATGATCAAATTTTGAGCTTTTCTAGATCCTCCTGGACCTCTGTGAGTGTTCTGGATCCTCCTAGACCACTCTGAGCATTCCTAGATCCTTCTATATCACCAATGTATCGTTTGGTTTGTACTCGTCACAAGTCTACACACCACGACTCATATTCACATGGGTGGGCGTGTGGGTCCACTTGGTCGGGCATGCTCCCAAGTTCGGGCCCCACTCCATGCCTAAATTGATATGGGGTGCACTTGTCTTCATCCAGTAACCCCAAATTATGCATCTCTAAGGTTGGATGGAGATGTCATGCATGTCATCCTAATGGAAGGATTTACATCCTCTCATACCAAGATTCATTGTCGCCCTTGGAAACATCCACCAAAATCTTCTATCTCTAAGCCTTCATTTGAACTCATGCCTCCATCTGCAACTACATCAACTGGAAACCCCAAGTTTCGTTTTGAAATAGGAAATTCAAATTCTTGTTGAAATGGAAACCCCGAGTTTCCAAAACTCATGCAATCATCCACAACATTGTGCAACCATCCCCACTACTTTATGCCCAGAGTCGTGGTGTGACCAATCTACCTGTTACCATGGAAGGACGTCTCCCCCCCAACTCTATCTGCAATGCTTCAATTTTTTTGTTGTTTTCAAGACTTCTAAGACTCGAAAAGCGTCCAAGTGTTTAAATCTTGTGAACTATTGCTATGCCCATACTTCAACCAACTTAGCCATGTCTCTACACATTGCGCACCCCAAGTCTTGCACTAGTTGGGTGATCAATACAATTGTCGCATCCAAGGCTTGAGATGTGCTTCCTCCTTCCCAAACATAGTCTTTTTTGCCTGCATATTCATCACTTCATCCAACTCCAAAGACTAAATCAAGAGTCCACCCTTGCCTCACTATTATTATCATCATCCAATCTTTTTCGAGAATTTCTTCCTCCTGCTACTTCACTTCAATATCTACTCCATTGTGAAGGTTGATGTGACTTCCTCCCATTATCACATTCAATCCATACCACATCCAAGCATTTGAAAAGTCATGGAAATCACAACACCTCTACCACCCATGTGACCAACCAAAACCGCCCTCACACTCATCTTGGGATGTATTTCCATTGTCACAAGTGTGCCCTTCATGTCACCTTTGTTTGTTTTCAATCCTACTTGAGTCGACTACTACTCTGGCTTCATCGGTCAATCTCCCATCCTCTTCATCCTATACCTATCTATGGAACATTTCAAGTGTGCAAGTCTCGAACCTCCAACTTGTCTTCGCACTACTACTCCAACCTGCCTATGATCATTTCATGGTGTGATCTAGTCTATTCATGTGATCCTATGATCCAAGGTAAGTCAACAAGTATCTCCACAAGTGTCTCAACTTACTGTCCAAAGTGCTCCAAGTGGAACGAGGCACCTAAAGAATTCCATGCCAAAGAAAAGCATGTCCGAGCCAAATCCTCTGTCAACCCCAACCTGTGATCTCTACAATCTTTGAGTCATCCTACAATCATCCACAGGTGGTCTTGAGAATTCCCTACCCATCTAATGTTCCATACCAAAGGTAAGAGCACATCACCCAAGTCACTTGGTCTATGTTCAACCTCTTCTCGGTTGTCCGCCAACGACTCCCTTGGTTGACTTTGTGTTGCCTTCATTCATCTCTTGGAATGAACCACCTTGCTTCTGCTTAAGTTGTTTCACCCTTTGCATCCTCATTGCGATGATCGAGTCATCGCATGATGACTCAACAAAACTAGCTAAGGCACCCATGCACCAAGGTACCTCATATATCCTCTCAAACAAGGAACAATTTTCGACCTCATTGTCTTCCATCGTAGATATCCCTACAACGCACCTCATAAAAGAGTTGGGAAGCAACTCAACTCATCACCATGTTTTCAACCAAATATGCTTAATTCTACCTCTAGACTCGCCCAAGCAAGTCGCCCTAAGCCCTTATTTGCATAAACCACTCCAAGGCACTCCAAACTGCTTTGTGACTCCAGTGAAGATCACAGTACTTGGAACACTCACAAGTCTAAGGTGGAAACAAGCTACACTTATTCATCTCCAAGTATCCCCATCTCCCTTCAAAGAACCTGTCACAACAACTTGAATTATGCAGAGAACTTGAAATGACCATGTCTTATTCTCAACACTTCTGGATACCCCATGGTACAAGTCATCATGTTTTCATGGGCCTGTGACTCACCCCAAACCACCAAGTATGATCACGAAACATCTTCTATCATGCCTCCATACTATGGCTCAAGACCAAGTATGTCCCCATCCAAAATTTGGCTAAGTCGCAAACAATGATGAATCCCAATTACTCCACTTCAATCGAACTTCCCATCTGCACCTTGGTTTTCTTCGGTACCAAGCTCCCACCGCACACCTTGTCAATTTGACCCCTCACTACAATCTAGAGTCTCCAATGACACAGTTCAACAACTACATTTGGTTAAGCCCAACATATAAACATCTCAACGAAGCACACCCTAATTTTCCACGCAAAGTCCACAACTCATCTCTATTATATGCAAAACTCTATCTAAGTCACCTTCTCCATGCAATTGGTCGAGCTCACTTTCACTACCCTTTCATCGCTTATACTTAAATGCTTCCACCTCTGATCCAGGTGGATATTAGTGGCCACCCACCTATTCCAACTGGCTCCTCTTGTGAGTTTTTAGTTCAACACGTTCTTCTGTACTTCTTTGTAATTGTGAGTTCTACACTTCTAGAGTTGTCTGAATCCCTACACATCTTCCAGGTGGAGACCGATGGTCGCCCACCTAATACAACTGGCTTATTTTGGAAGTTTTCACATCATCACATCTTTTTGTACTTCCAGGTCCATTTTGGGGCCCTAAACGGTGTTTTTTTGGCGTGCCACAATCAAACTATAAATAGATTCAAAGCTTGACGGCCTAATGTGTATTTCTCGAAAAGATCTTTCCAATGGGCTATCACACGCCTAAAAAGGAGATCGTATGCAAAAGTTACGAACACAGGAATTTAATGTACTAACTTACCCAAACGAGGCCCACGTGACTTTTGGCATTTCATCTCCTAAGGTTAGGTTTTTTATTATTCGGGGAATTAAGCAGTTTATTAGGTAATAGATTAAGTAGTTGGTTTAGTAGATCCAGTTGTTTAAGACATTGATTCTATTCTTCCTTAAGTAACTTAGTGTTTGGGGCAAGTTGTTAAACAAATCTTTCGTTTATTGCTCGTTGAGATAGAAGAGATAATGGCAATCTCAATTGGGTCCACAAGTGGCGATAGAATGCATTTTGTCTTAATAAATGGGATACCAACACTCAATTCAGGTGTCCCGTCAAGTCTGGAGTACCTTCAAGTCAAGTCAGGAGTTGGCATTTATGTTTACCATAAAAAGGCCTTCAGAGCCTCATTGTAATCATGTTCTTGCGAATGAGCGTAGCCATCACATCTCTTCTCAAATATAAAGTTGTCAACATTCTAGAGAGTCTTGCAATCTGTATTTTTACAGTCTATTTACAATTCTTTCATTAATAGAAATCAAGTATTGATGTATTTCTTTGTTTCTGGAAATTTTCATGAGTATTTCATTGGAATATATTTGCTTTCATTTCGTTTCAAAAATAATCTGAATCAATGGTATCAGAGCAGGCTACTCTTGATCGTTTTTCAGCGCATGTCCCCGACGAGGTCTGAGTATAGCCAATTGGGTCTTAAGCTTGTCTCTCTTGAGGACAATCTCTCTGGCACGCCCAAGAAACCCTCGATGGTAGCAGAAAAGAAAAATGGTGGAGCAGAAGATTATATTAACATGTTGCTTGAGCAAGCTCTCACACGACATAGGAAGGAAATGATGGAGAATTTTGCACACATCCTTTAATGCTTGTCAATAGCAACAAGCGCATCTTCATCAAGCGGCCATTTTGGAGGAACTTCTCCCTTCAAGGTACAAGTTAATTTTGATATCCCCATATTTGAAGGTCAGATAGATGCGGATTCCCTAGAAAAATGGTTAAATCAATTAGAAGGTTATTTCTCTGTTCACAATTTTTCCGATAGGGAAAAGATCACCTTCACACTCCTCAAGGCTCTCCCCCATGTCAAACATTGGTGGGAAACTTACTGGAAGCAAATCTCCACCAAGGAATCTGGAATATATGGGGTCGAGCCCACTTGGGATTTTTTTGTGGATGACATCAAGGAACAGTACTACCCTGTTGATAACTATGAAGACCAGTACATGAGATGGACCACACTGCGGCAAGAGAAGAGCCAAACAGTGTCAAAGTTCACAAATAATTTCCATACCTTGTGCACCAAGTTGGGTATCAAAGACTCCGAGCGACGTCTAGTTCTGAAATACCATGGGGCTCTGGATAGTTACATCCAAACCGAAATGGATTTCCTAAGCATCTCATCATTGGGAGTTGCCTATCAATATGTTGTCAAAATTGAGCAGAAATTTAGGCACCAGAAAAAATGGGAATTCGAGTCTGCAAATCTGCAACAACCAAAGCATGGTAAAGACAGCCCTAACCAACAACCTATAGACAACCAGTCCAAGACATAGGACAAGAAGGGTAAAGGAAAGACGAAGAATGACACTGGGAAGTGGTGTGACTTCAACAAAATCCCCTGGCACAACACCGATGAATGTCACTCGAAACAGTCATTGGTGGTCGAGGTCAAAGACACGGAGCCAAACCCTGATTCAGAATCTGATCCAGAAAATATTAAAAACATACAGATCATCGACGCAGACCCCAATGCTACTGTCGTAACCACAAAAATTCAAACAGAAGAACTAGTAGATCCTGAAGAGGGGGAGTGCCTCTTCCATTCACAGATGTGGGTGAAGGGGACCCCGTTGCATTTCATTGTTGATAACGAAAACTAGAAGAACCTCATCTTAGCTAAGGTTGTCAAACAGTTGGTGTTGTCGACAACACCACACCCGCATCCATACAACATCGGGTGGCTTCACCAGGGATGAGATCTTCATGTCAGTGAACAGTGTCGCATGTCGTATGGCATCCAGCCCTTCAAGGATGAGGTAGTGTGTGATGTTGCCCCTCTTGACGTCTGTGATGTTGTTTTGGGCCAACCATATATGTGGAAACATCATGTTGTCTATGAGTCTAGACCCCGTAGTGTCATTATTACTCTGGGAGTTCAGCTCTATAGGATACCAAAGGTAGTTCTGAATATTATTCCACTAAAACAGTGTTGCAAGGTAATCTCTAATACTGCAAAATTCATCCTCTTCACAGTATGTTCAAAGGATGCACATAAGACCACTACAACCATTGTAGCCTCAACATCTTCTATCCAGCAAAAACAGAATGTCGAAGAGAAAGAAGATCATGTTTATTCACCTACAATGGTGCCTACACCAGGCCCCGTCAAACCTAGATACAACATGTTGGTGGAACAGATTCAACCCCGCCAGCAATAGGTTTGTGACAGTGTTCCACAGACCAAGCAGCACAACTTCTCCAACAAGGCACGCAGCTCACCAAGATTCAGATTCAGAAAACACTTTCCCCTCTTGCCTGGGCACTCAATGCAATGGAGATCATTGCTTCCTAAGGGGGGGGGACTGGTCCAGGTGGATATTTGTGGCCACCCACCTATTCCAACTAGTTCCTCTTGTCAATTTTTAGTTCAACATGTTCATTTGTACTTCTTTGTAATTGTGGGTTCTACACTTCTGGGGTTGTTTGAAGCCCTACACATCTTCCAAGTTGAGACTGGTGGCCACCCACCTAATCCAACTGGCTTATTTTTTAAGTTTTTATGTCAACACATCTTTATGTACTTCCAGGGTCATTTTGGGGCCCTAAACACTGTTTTTTTGGCGTGCCATAGTCAAACTGTAGACAGATTCAGAGTTTGATGGTATAATGCGTAGTTCTCAAAAAGACCTTGCCAACATGCTATCACGCGCCTAAAACAAAGATTGTATGCAAAAGTTACGACCCAGGGAAGTTAATGTACTAACTTACCCAAATGGGGCCCACGTGGCTTTTGGTGTTTCATCTCCTAGGGTTAGGTTTTTGGATTTCTAGGGTTTTGGCATTCATGTTTATCATAAAAAGGCCTCAAGATCCTCATTGTAATCATCTTCTTGCGAATAAGCGTCACCATCACATCTCTTCTCAGAGATAAATTTTCCACCATTCTAGCGAGTCTTGCACTCTGTGTTTTTACAGTCTCTTTACAATTCTTTCATTAATAGAATTCAAGTATTGTAGTATTTCTTTGTTTCTGGCAATTTTCATGGGTCTTTCATTGGAATATCTCTTCTTTCATTTCGTTTCGAAAATAATTCGAATCAACCTCAAGGTACCATGCACCCATCACCTGACTATGAAGCCTTTCGACCTAAACTCTGCTCTTATATTAATTGTCATGACAGTGACAGTGGTGAAGAGCTTGCCAAACCATCCACCAAATTGATTCTTCAAAGCCTACTTTGATGTGTGATAGGTCATGTGCTCTAATACCATATGTCATACCCTCACAATAGATTCCCAAGGAGGAACTGACTTGGCACACCCAAGTCACTTACAACTTGAGGTTCATGTGGCATCGTAGCTTTTCCACCTCGATGGCGAGGCCAACCCGAGTGTACTTGACTCGAACTACACCTTAACACTTAGAATATTTATCAAGTTCACGTATGATAAAACATTCATATATTACAATAATTCACAAGAACAAGAACGCACAATGTACACATCAAGATATTGTGTAAAGGGTCAGTTGTCCCAATCGGCCTAACACCTGGAATGTAATTACAAGTTACAATATACAACAAGTGCATTGAGCTTATAGCTCGTGCCGCAACTAGAAAGGTTTACAATGGAGCGTGTGCTCTCAACAAATACATACAACTCATACACCTATTGCAATACAAATTTTACCTGCGGACTCTCTCTTCATCGTAGACTTTTGTCACACCAATGTGTGTCTGTCCTAGTTTACCTATATGTTCCTAGAACCAAACACTTAGCTTTCTTCATGCTTGTCTCCATGGCGCATTACACCTTTTCCTTTGTGCCTGACTCCCCAAATGGGTCATTGAAATTATTGTTCCTTTGTATCTTGCCTTGATTTCTCATACAACATCATGCCTCATCCAAAAAACTCCAAGCCCATCCACCAGCTAACTTGTCTCAAGATGATTGACCCCACTCTACTATATTTGTCGCATACTCCCTAAGGCAACACAAGTCGCCCACCATGTGTGATTTGGCTCCTTGGGAGGAGCTTTCCCCCTCTACCTCGAATCCACCTCAAGCCTCTCCAAGTTGTATCTACAGTGATGATGTGAAATCACCAAATGGTGTCTCAACTACTCCCTACTCCATCCATATATACATGACGCAACTCCCCAAGGGTCGCATCTGTTTGGGTGGACCGTCACATCTCTTGGTAGGCAGGTGAGTTGAATTCACATGCTAAGTATGTGTGCACCCAATTCAACTCGTCGTGCTCGTCCACAACGTTGCATCGACTTTTCTTAGTGTGTGATGTGTGTGTCTGTGCCATGTGTCTTACTACCCTTGGGTCTACTCTATATCTCGCGCACCCATCCGTCCATTGGATCACCAATGTGTGGCTCATTTTGTCCTCGTCAGAATTCGACACATTGCGACTTGTCTTCACATGGGTGGGAACATGGGTCCAGCTGGTGGAGCATGCTCTCAAGTGCCCCCTCTCTGCACCTAAATAAATATGGGTGTGCTCATCTTTTTCCATCAACCTCAAATTTTGTGTCTCTAAGGTTGGGTGGATATGTCGTGTGCACCATCCTAGCGGAAGGCATTACACAGACCCTCTTTGGTTACAAATCTGACAAGAATCCAAAAGGAAGTTTAGGCATGAACATAATTCCACCATGATCTAAGTGTCGTTAGAATGATGCCCTTAAGGGTTTTATGAAATTTTAAATCAACTAGATTGTCAAATATTTGATATGCCTGGAACTGCTCCATATTGTACGAGATGCTTCTACAACCAACTGGGAAAATCTTAAAACATTAGGGCTCAAATATAGGCAAGCATAAATTTTCTTATGAGCATGCCATGCCTACTAGGCATACTTATTCCAAAGTCCACACACTTCAACCTCTTATCGTAATTTCTAGCTAAATGGACATAAAGTTGTGGTCACATGTTACATGAATTTAATTGGGCCGGACATGGATGTTTTCTTTGTTGCTTGCCAGTTCTATTGTTCAAAGGAATCCAACAAGGGAGGATGGAGTCTTTATTTGTTGAAATGTTATCATATTGATTTTCCTAATTGTTGTGATTTTAATTATGTCTAATAAATTGATTGCAATGCTCAAAATGAGTTTTTCTTCTACAATCTTTTTTCAGAGAACGAAAAAAATTTGTATTCTAATATAGAGAATTTACATATTGTTGTCCATCAAAAAGGATTGTCTTTTAGATATGGTTCTACGTTTCCTTTACTATTCTTACTTCCCTTACAATTAATCATTCCACTTCAGCTATTTGTTGTTCATTATAATCCTTTTGAAACTTCATAAACATATTGAGAAAAATTCAAAACCTTATAGCTTGAAATTCATCTCATTTATAAGATGATTTTCCGAAAATTCTTGGAGAATATAGGTGTCAATCTCGAAAGATAGAGCATCTTTAGAGAGGGAATCCACTTCTCCGTTGAGGTCCCGTAGTATGTGTATGCATGAGAACCATTCAAAGTTAGCTATTAACTCATGTACCTATTGCATGATGGGTTTGAGACGCCTCACTTGGATTCAACTTTATTTTTAATTCAATCCATGACAACCTGTGAATCTCCAAATAGTTGAAATTTGTGAACCTGGTTCATATCTGCATGGAATAAAAGTTCCCAGAGTGTTGTCAATTCAGCCTTGTTATTTGATCCTCTCCCTGGGACATATTTGATAGTATAATATTATGATTTATATAGATACAAAAGATCCCCTGTGTTGCATAGAGGTGGATGGCCCTAGTTGGCCCCATCGAAGAAACATCAAGGTATCCCTTCAACTATGGGAGGCATAATTGGATGTCTAATATTTTGAACTCTTGGATCAGTCCTTTACTCACCTGCCATTTTGTCCATCAACCTGGCTAAAATCTCACAAGGGATCCAAGAGTTTTGAAAGATAATGTTATTTCGCGCCAACCACGAGAAATACACAAAAAACATGGAAAAGAAGAATAGGGGTCTAGAGAATCCTTCTATTTCCATATCCAATTTTCAAGATCTGCGTAGAGGTTTAAACCTCAAAATTTTAATTCTTTTTCAACCATGATCCACACTTGTGTAGGAAAATGTCAATCGATAAACATATGTTGGATTGATTACCAATTAGATTTACAGAGAGAGCACCAATTCAACCCACACCAACATATTTTAATGGCATTGTCCTAGGTAAGAATTTAATTATCCATTTCCATCCATATCAGAATTTTTGTTTTTTCTGGTGCCTTTAACTCCGATATATACTTCCACCGCCACTTCTTCTCGCCAGTAAATCCTTCTTCCGCGGGCAGTAGATATCCCTTCTTTGTTAAGTACCTCCCATTTTTGTTGTCACCTACCCAAAATAGCGAGTCTTCTTCCTCTTAATTCAACTGTATGAAATTTTATTTTAGAGTAGCAATATACTCCTCCCAAATTCATGCATGCTCCTCTTCTAGCTCCAACATGTCTGCAGATCTCCACTCAAATCTTCCTACTCTGTCCACACTAGGGAGTGAAGCATCACTTAAGAAGAAAATGCCTTGATCATGAATCTTAGATAGCAGATATTCCAGAAGGAGGAAACCTTTCCCTGGATCAACCCATGGATCCTCTCCTAATCTAACTTGCTTACCATTTCCCACATTCCAAAACAAGCAGGAGCCAATGAGAGGAAACTCCTCCACCAAATCCGTCCAACATATAGAACCATTTTGTGAGTTTTTAATAGGTGACCTCATCCAATCTATGAAAGTCATCCCCACTAATTACTCGATAGCCATAATTCTCCCCCATAGCATATCGTTGTGTAGCAGTCTCCACAAACTCTTTACCATCAAATCCAAGCAGAACCATGCCATATTTTTTATACCCCAACCCCCTTGTTCCTTCGGTATTCCTAGTTTTGTCCACTTGATCAATGGGAAATGTTTATTCTCTACGTTGTCAGCCCAAAGAAAGTGAAAGCATAGTTTCCTGATTTTGTGGAGTATTCCTTTGGGGATTTTAACAATTGAAGCCCAATAAACTGGAATACTACTCGGTGTTAGCATCGTGATTTTTGTAGTTAGAGTTAGTCCTAGATGAGTCGTAGTTCATCCGTCAAAGCGTGTGAGGTCAGTGACCGAATAACAAATGGGTTGAAATCAGCAAGTAGCGGGTCTGGCCCTTGGAGTCGGGAAAGGGCGTAATGATTAGTCATGTGCAATTTGTAAAGGTCCCTTTCCCTAAATATCGAGTCCTGTCAAAAAAGGGAAAATTACGTGCCAGAGATCAAGGCAAGTTGTTGGGATAAAGGTCACATTGAAAGATATAACGAACATCATCACCTAATTATGAAGTCAAAAAGGTGAAAAATCACGATGCTCACATGATTTGTACTCTGTTTCTCTTATCATTTGTACTTTGCACACTTGAAAGTGTACCCGTCGCACGAGTTTGTTGCGCAAATATTCAACCTCCTTTCAAACTTCTCGTCACCATGGATTTATCGTCCTCTTCCATGGTTCCATTCCTTATCTGTTCAAGTATAAATACTAGTCACCCTGCATGCCTCTCCTTTACTTTCCGGATTTGTGCGTTGTACATGTTTTTTTGTGAAAGCTTTGGATCACTTCGTTGCATGAAAGTTGATTTCCATTGGTCGTATTGTAAGTTTGTTGATTCGAGTTGTCTTGTCTCCTTCATTGTTTTCAATCATTGTTTAAAGTCTGTTGGAGTTTGTTGCAAACTAGCGTGTTGGGTGTTATTTCTTCTCGTGGTCAGTGTTTCTTCTTTGGAATTTCCTCCTATCATGTTGACTTTCTCACTACGCCTAAATTCCCTGTCTAGCAACAAGTCTCCCAGTACTTTGCTACTGCACTGAAATTTTCCATCGCGATTCCCTACCGCGACAAGCCTTCCGTTGTTGTTTTCCATCACGCCGAGTTTCCCCACTACGCTGAAATTTTCCATCGCACCTTACTACCGCGCCATGAACTCCTGTGGCTGATTTTTCTTGTTGTGCAAAGATTATGTCACTGCCTTTCTAACAGTCTCTGTGAAGTTCTTCATTCTTATTTGTCGCGCAGAGAGGGTGTTACAGTCCATTATCGCACGCCTGAGATAAATATGTACTAGCATCATGGCAACATCCCAAAGCATAATAAAGAAGGCGAGAAGTGGCAAGGTCGTGAGGTGTGAGCCTCAAGACCTGGAATTAATAAACGAAGATCCGAAAATCAACACGTCTTTTGAACAAGCTGGATGTATGCGCTTCTGTGAAAACATCAAAGGGTATAATGCGAAGCTAGCTGAGCAGTTCAACCTCAATTTTACTGGGGTCAGTGCGACCATTGTGGGAATCACCTTCCAAGTGATGGAGGAAACTCTGTCAGCTGCGACGGAGATCCCTTCGCACAAAGAAAAATGGTTTAAAGGCATCCCTTTAGACATTGTGTGCTATAAAGACTTTATCAAGCCCAACTGTCTAAATGGGAAAATTGGAGCCGACGTTCCAAGCCATTACCTTCAGGGAGCCTTTCCAAAAGCTTTTAAAACTAATCAGAATATATTTCACCTGTGAAGGAAGGTTTAACAGAGTGTACCCATATCACATCAGGTTGTTGATGCACTTCACGGGGAAAAAACCTTTGAATCTACCTTTCTTTTTGCATCGAAGCTTGGAAAAGATGGCAGACAATGTCCAGGCCAAGGATAATCATTCGAGGAACAATTTATCCCATTTGTCATTAATCAAGTTGTTAGTGGTCGAAGAATTGAGACATTTGAGTAAGGACTAAGATTAATTTTTTATTTCAGCTGACATCCCTAGAGACCCCAAAGGAGACATTTTTCTATGTGCGAGGAAACAACATTCCATAGCACAGGGGTGAGAAAGGAAGATGTCATGGGAAAAGGAAAGGGAAAGGAAATAGAAGACTTGTCATCCCACTAGCAAACACCCCAGAAAAGAGACAGACCAAGGTTGACTAATAAAACTGAGGAGATCCAAGCTCCCAGTAAACCACGCACCCAGTCTGTTGCCAAGAGATTACTCATGTGCATCATTCGGCTGGAGCCTGTTGAAGGTGCAAGCATGGGAATTGATGAAAGGCGGAGGAAGCCAGGTGATGAAACGTGAATGTTCAGGAGTTGTCACAACAACTGAAACAAGCACAACTTGTCATTGCCGAACTTTATCAGGAAAATAGATAATTAAGAAGACAAATGGCAGAAAGGACTATTGAAACACCAGCATTGCAGAGTCGAGCAGGGACTGTGAATTGGCTCAAGAAATAGCTCAGAAAGGCACAAGACATAATTATCCAGGTGCAGGAGGAACACAGGGTGTTAGAAGAAAGAATCATAGATCATTTCAAGGAATGCATACCGGCCATTGATAATGCCTGTGTATCTCTCACCATTGATAACGCCTTCGTAGCCCCATTTTTTCTTTTTTGATCGGGCCATGGAATATTTCTTCATGCATATCATGTTTCCTTCTGGTAACAAGAAGTCTAACACGACACTTGCGCAGTGAATATTCATCGCACAAATGTTGTAAACTTATCTATTGAGGAGGGTAGGTATAAATGAAACGCATGCCAGTTTTGGAAGAGATGCATGATCCCCCAACCATTGTTGCCACCTGGAGTTTCACGAGTGACCACAAACAGACATCCACTACACCAACTCACCACGTGCATGCTACAGCCAGTGATCGCGTAGCAGCAACTAGAGCCCATTATACAAAGGTGACAGAGTTTCCAACAGTGCACTCGATTACTCGGGCAACCTGTGAAAGAAAATGTTGATTTATCACAACCTGATGACCCAATCTTACTCATGATTGAATGATTGAGACAAATGCGTCGGTTATGTTATGATTGGGTGCAGTCGGGTTGTTATTTTTGGTAAACTCTATTGAAAATGTTGTATGGGGGGGAAGTAACTAAATCCGAGATTCTAAGAGAAATTAGTTCGAGGCGTAGTAGGCTGAGAGGGCGTTAGTTTTCTATATATTGTATCTTTTCGATGTAAGTCAGGTTCACAAAGTAGTGTAGGCAGAGGACTCTTGAATGTAATCTTTGAATCTGATGGAAATAATAATGCAGAGGTCATGAAGCTTTGACAAAAAGATTCTAATGGTGGTGGTTTGATGTATTGTGATCATATATTTGTATGTACTTCATGTTTCATGCAAATTCATGTATGTTCCCTTTGTTTAAATTGGAATGTTTAAGGAGTTTAAAATTCATCGCATTGTGCTTTAGACTCAGCCATTTAAACTCTGTGTTTCTCTTCTAAGTAAGTTAGAATTCATCTTTAATGGTGCTTTGATTTGCTTTTTGTCCTCCTTTCTTCCGCCATACACAACGACATTAAAATTGGAAAACCATTTCCTATTTAGCCTTTATCCTCTCAAATATTCCTTTACCAGTCATTAATTTCTCTCGTTTTCAAGGGGTTGACTCCATAGCCCAAAGTTATGTATTTCCTTGCCAGCGAAACCAGAAAACACTTCCTCACACATTTAAATCTAGACAACAATCCAAAGTTATTATCTATTAGAGACTAGGTCTCAGAGAGAGCCCTCTAGATTGGAAAGGCTAGTTTCCAGTCTTAAAGTTGGTTTGCAGGTTACCTTGGTAGTTCATTTCTCTTCATCCCAACAATTTACCAAGTGTTAACATCTTGGCACCATTGTCGGAGACGAAATTGAAAACTTCCCCTGGGAAAACGACTAAAGTTGTAGATTTGATTCCTGAGGGTAACAGTGGATCAGACACTTGTATTGGCTGAAACTTATTTTACCCTCGCGTCTTCATTGAATAAGATCAGTAGCGTAGAGTAGTCTGAATCAGAAATCTTGTCTCCTAAGAAAGTTTACACTAGAGCAAACCCTAATCCAGAGCTTGCAGTATCCGTGTCTGATCCTGAAAAACTTACGCGCAAAGGAAAGGAAAGGATAACAAGCCCTTTATGTTACCTGGATAGGAACCTATCTTTACCTAAAGATGGGGTAAAAAGCATTGACGACCTTGACTTTGATTTACTATTTGAACAAACTCTATTCAGGTCCAGATCAGAATCCTATTTGAATGAAATCATTTTCGATGAGAAAAAGTTCTAATCTTTGATATCGACCAACCCCTCGTGGACTGTTGTAATGCCCACTAAGACCATCCATCCAGTTCAAATATCTCCTAGTGTCATGGCCACCAGGTTCACCCCTCTTGTCTTGATGGCCTAATTACATGATTTGCCTCAGAATTATAATCAGAGAATTAAATTATACGATGTTGAAGGGAATGCTTCAAATGAAAAATACTTAGATTGGTTTAATGACTTTGTTGACCTGGAAGAGGTAGATCATGAGGATGAAAAAATGAGATTTTTATGTAGAGTCTCTCAGAGGAGGTCATAAAATGGTTCAAATCTCTTCCAGCAGCGAGTATCCCTGATTTTGCAGCCTTTGAAACACTTTTTCTTGCAAGGTGGGGTGATAAAAAGAATCCTCTTCAGTTACTAACTGAGTACAATAACACAAAAAGATCATCAGATGAAACAATGCACGAGTTCTCAATCAGATTCATGAAATTTTATAATTCGATTCCCACAGAAGTCAAACCTCTTCCCGGAGCGGCCCAAATTCGATATGTTGATTATTTTGATAGTGACTTTGCCTTGTTGTTAAGAGAAAGAACATAAAATACATTAGATGATATGATGAGCGATGCAATTGAAGTAGAAGTAAATCCGATGGCATCGGGGAAGATCAAACATAATCTTGATAGAAGTAGGAAGAAGGCCCAAGGGGAAGCACAACCCTCTACGTCTCAATCATCAGACGAAAAAATTGACTTGATGATGAAGACTATGGAAAGAATCGTGGAAAGGATGTTCGTGGAGAACAAACCTGCCACCAGGGAGAAAAACGATTTTTAGCCTAGAAATCAAAATTTTAGAAGAGCCCTAGTTCCGCAGATCAAGAAAAGAGACTGGAGAGATCAAGGTGATCAGCAGATAAAACCTCCTTTCCAAAACAACTATGCAAACAAATATTTTGATCAAATAATCCAAGACCAGATGCATTGTTGTGACGATATAGAAACACATGTGCTCTTAACAAAAGGAGAGCACGATCAATTTATGGATGCGAATGACGAGTTTATGCAGGAGAACAATGAGATGTTGTCATTGGAAATAAAAGAGTTTAGGAAAGGATACCACAACGCTATCATGTAGTTTCAGAAGCAGTATAACCTCAGAAGTATAAAGGCGCCTGTAGAGCTTCCGAAGGTGAATCCCACAAGGGAACTCCAGACAAATACCCCTTCTTCAATTCAACCAAAGAAAGATAATTCAGTAAGGGACATAATGGAGAAAGGAAAATCAAAGGAAGAACCCCCAAAGAAATCACCTGAGGTAAGAAAGGAAACGGTCTTCAAAGAGGTAGAAAAGGCTCCATCTCCTTTTAATTTTGAAAGCGAAATGGCTAAAATCAAAATCTTTGTTTTGTTTAATGAGCTAATCAAGAATGGAGAATATAGAAATCAGATCATTAAAATGTTAAATATGGAAGAAGCCCCTGACACCTTGAGCATACAAGACGACCACCCTACCATCTTGTTTGGCCTGCACGTGGAAGAGACTAGTGATGTTGATGATGTTCCTCCTTTCTATGTTAGCCTTAAAATTCATGACATCACCTTACATAATGCCATGTTAGATTTAGGCGCATCAAATAATCTCATGCCCAAGGTGGTCATGGATGAGTTAGGCCTAGACATTACAAGATCTTATAAATATATTTTCTCTTTTGACTCAAGGAAGGTGAAATTCTTAGTTTTGATCAAAGATTTGGTCGTATCATTGTCTCAAATCCCATCGAAAAATCTGGTCATGGACGTGGTGGTTGTCGACATCCCTCCAAAATTTGGTATGTTGTTATCTAGATCTTGCGCTGCAAAATTAAAGGGAACCTTGCAAATGGAACTGTCGTATGCTACTATCCCTGTTTTTGGCCAAGAAATGAGGTTGTACAGAGAAGTGTTGCTCAAGTACATGGTGAGTAGAAAAACTCAACCAAATAATCATCCTATTTACTCTGTTGACACCAAATTTGGCTCCTTTATTTTTTATAATAACTTGTGTTTTGAAGAGGGGAAGCCAACAATTTTCATGCTTGTCAAAGACAAAACTGAGCATTGAACAGAGGGAATTAGAAATCAAAAAAACATCGCAGAAGATGAAATGTGGAATATGAGTTTTGATGGAGCTGCTAGCAGAGAAGGAGCTGGAGTTGGTGTGTGGATTAACCCTCCCAATGTGGGTACAAAACTATGTTCTTACAAGATCGCTTTCGATTATACCAAGAATATGGCCAAATATGAGGTACTGATTTTGGGTTTGAGGACTCTAAAGGAATTGGGTGCTAGAAGGATAGATGTACATGGGGATTCTGAGCTCATCATTAACTAGGTAAAGGGTATATATCAGTCCAAGCATCCTATATTGAGAGCATATAGAAATTTAGTGCTTGATCTCCTTGAAGAGTTTTCATAATACAATTTGTCAGTGATTCCTAGTGGGAAAAATCAAATTGCAGATGCTCTAGCTACTTCAGCTTTGGTTTTCAAAATTCCAATTTTTCCAAATAAGAAGTATGAAATTGAAGTCAAACATAGGCCAACAATACCCGATAACATTAAATATTGGCAAGTGTTTGAATATGAAAAATAGGTGGAAAAATTTCTTCAAATGAGTGATGAATTTGCTAATGTAAATATTGATGATGAGTGTTGTTCTGAAGTAAACGAAGACGTAGTTGTGTTCAACAATAATGACCTTTTTTAGAATCAGATAGTTGGTAGAGATATAGTGTAGCTAAAAAATAACATTATTCCCAAAGGCTTGGTCCCATTGGAAAAGATTTTTGATGACAATGATGTAGCCGAAAATCCTATAATCATTGCAAACGATGAGGATATAGAAGATTGCAACATTGGAACTCAAGAAAATCCCAAGATTATTAGACTGTCAAAAACGCTCAGTCCATAAATCAAACAGAGGTATATCGGCCTTATGAAAGACTTCCATGATTTCTTTGCATGGAGTTATGAAGATTTGAAGGTCTATGACACTAAGGTAATTCATCGTGTAATTCCCATCAAGGATGATCAGAAACCTTTCAAGCAAAAGTTGAGATGAATCAACCCATTGTTGTTGCCATTGATTGAAAAAGTGGTAAGGAAATTGTTTGATGCAAAGATTATTGTGTCCTTAAGATTTTCCAAGTGGGTGGCTAACCTTATGTCAGTCAGGAAGAAAAGTGGCGAGATAATATTGTGTGTAGACTTTCAGAATATAAACAGGGTGTCTCTCAAAGACAATTATTCGCTTCCTAAGATGGATTACATGCTACAGAAGTTGTTTGGATCTCAGAAGATGTCGATGCTTGACGGTTTTTCTGGGTACAACCAGATTATGGTGCACCGAGATGACTAGGAGAAGACAGCTTTTACAACACTTTGGGGTACTTTCATGTATGCAAAAATGCCTTTTGGGCTTATGAATGCTGGAGCGACTTTCCAAAGGGCCATGGACATAGCCTTTGTCGATGAGAAGGATAAGTTTATTGTGATTTACTTGGATGATATCACTATGTTTTCAGATTCCGATGATCAACATCTCGAACATCTAAGAAAGGCTTTCCAGAAATGTAGAAAGTTTGGCATCTCGTTATATCCAAAAAAATCAAATTTTGGAATGCAAGAAGGAAAATTGCTTGGACACATCATTTCAAAAGAAGGCATAAAAATAGACCCCAGCGGAGTGGCAGAAATCCTGAAGATCAACACTACCAAGAGCAAGAAAGAGGTGTAGTCTTTCCTAGGAAAGGTAAATTTTCTTAGGAGGTCCATTCCCAACTAAGTTGAGATCATAAAGCACACAAATATGATCAAGAAAGGCAATGAAATAAAATGGACTCCTAAAGATAGGAAGTCGTTTGAAGATATTAAAGCGGTGCTAACCAAAGCTCCAATGTTAGCCAACCTGAATTTTTCAAAGGATTTTATCTTATTCTCCTTTGCCTCGGAACACACCATTGTTGGCGTTTTGTTGCAAAAGGATGAGAAGAACTTTGAAAATACCATAGATTATTTCAACGGGACATTGAGAGACTCCCCACTAAGGTATGACATCATGGAAAAACAAGCATATGCCTTGGTGAAGGCCTTTAAAGAATTCAAAACTTATATATTGCATTCCCATGTCATTGCTTATGTGCCTAGCAATTATGTAAAGGATATTTTGACTCAACCTGATCCTGAAGGGAGAAGGGGCAAATGGATCGTAGTAATGTTTGAGTATGAACTTGAAATCAAGCCTACGAAGTTGATTAAGGGTCAGGGGCTCGCAAAATTAATGGCGCAGTCAAATTGTGATGTTTTGGGAATCAATTTTATCGTTGATTTGTCAGAAATTCACAAGAAGAAGAAGTCCCTCAGATATATCGAAGGTTCGTTGATTCTCCTTGGTACGCTGACTTTATTTACGTGTTAATAAATTTACAAGATCCTCCTGAATTGAGAAAAACCAAAGCCAGATTTTTTAAGTTGAAAGTACCTAAGTTTTGCATTCTAGACAATTATCTGTATTGGAAAGATCTAGGAGGGATCTTACTAAATTGTTTGTTGGAGGAAGAAATGAAAAATTATGTTAAAGATTTTCACAAAGGAGACTGTGGGGGGGAATCATTATTGGAAGACCATTGCGCACAAAATATTGAGGGTGGGATTCTATTGGCCCAATATTTTTTCTGATGTATACAAGGAAGTTTCCATCTCCGATGAATGCCAGATATTTGATGGGAAAAGAAAGTTGCAGACCCTACCCTCAAAACCTATCTCTGTTGAAGCATCGTTTATGCAGCGAGGTCTGGATTTTATAGGACAAATTCATCCACCATATTCATCTTAGCATAGGTGGATACTAACAGCCATAGACGACTTCACCAAATGGATCGAAGCGGTCCCCACAAGGCAAGCTACTGATACTGTCATCATTCAATTTTTAGAGAGTAATATCTTGTCTAGATTTGGTTCTCCAGACAAGATCATCACTGACAATGCAGCGACATTCAAGTCTAAGAAGATAGAGAAATTATGCAGCAACTATAACATAACTCTGGGCCATTCCACAGCTTATTACCCATAGTGTAATGGATTGGTAGAGTCGTCTAACAAAAGTTTGACCATGATTATTAAGAATCTTCTGCATGAAAACAAGAAAGCTTGGCACATAAATCTTATCTATGTGTTATGGGCCAACATAATCACCACTAAAAATTCCATCTCCACATAACCTTTCCAAATTTTATATGGTACAGAGGCAATTTTTCCCACCTCATTGGGATTGTCAGTGAGGAGACTGTTGCAAGAGAAAGAAGTTGAACCAAACGACGCTCTAAGGAGAATAAATCAATTGGTCCATGCGCAACAAATGAGAGAACAGGTCTTCAGTAAATCATAGCTACACCAAGACAAAATGAAAATAATTTTCGACCGACACACCAAAGGAGACAATTTCAAGGTGAATGATTTGGTACTAAAGTGGGACACGAGAAATGAAGATAGAGGGAGGCATGGGAAGTTTGATCATCTTTGGATGGGGCCATTCAGGATTTCCGCATACCATGGGAACAATGCCTATTTGTTGCAAGAGCTTAATGGAGATCTCATTGGTGGGGGATCTGTCAATGGCAAGTTTCTAAAAAATTATCTTGTTGAGCAAGTTTTTTCAATCTTTTCATGTCATTGTAAATAACCATTTTTATTTTCACAGAAAGCGTTTCAAGTCAGTGGTCAGAAAAAAATTGAAGATTGAAGTGAAGGCCCTGAAGTGAAGGCCCTAAGTTTATGATGAGTTTATTCATAGTTGTGTCAAGGAGGTCTGGAATGAGTTCATTTGGTCATGTTATATTTTTTAAGTCAAATAAAACCCAATGGTCGAACACCTGGTCTACTGTTCTTTTCCACCTCACTAGGAGGATAGCATGCCCATTGGAGCTAGTTGATAGCATCATGATTTTTGCAGTTAGAGTTAGTCCTAGATGAGTCGTGGTTCATGCATCAAAGCATGTGAGGTCAGTGATCAAATAACGAATGCGTCGAAATCAGCAAGTAGCGGGTCTTTCCCTTGGAGTCGGGAAAGGTTGTAATGATTAGTCATGTGCGATTTGTAAAGGTCCCTTTCCCTAAATATCGAGTCGTGTCAAAAAAAGAGAATTTACGTTCCAGATATTGAGGCAAGTTGTTGGGATAAAGGTCACGTCGAAAGACATAGTGAACATCATCACCTAATTATGAAGTCAGAAAGGTGAAAAATTGTGTCGCTCCTATCATTTGTACTCTACCTCTCTTATCATTTGTACTTTGCACACTTCAAAGTGTACCCGTCCCAAGAGTTTAATGCGCAAATATTCAACCTGCTTTCAAACTTCTCGTCATCATGGATGTATTGTCCTCTTCCATGATTCCATTCCTTATCCATTCAAGTATAAACATTGGTCACCTTGCATGCCTCTCCTTTACTTTCCGGATTTGTGCATTGTCCATGTTTTTTTATGCAAGCTTTGGAGCCCTTCACTGTGTGAAAGTTCATTTCCATTGGTCGTATTGTAAGTTTGTTGATTCGAGTTTCCATGTCTCCTTCATCGTTTTCAGTCTTTATTTAAAGTCTGTTGGAGTTTGCTGCAAACTAGCGTGTTGGGCATCATTTCTTCTCGCAACCAACCTTTCTTTTTTGGATTTCCTCCTGTCGTGTTGACTTTCTCACTGCACCTAAATCCCCTACCTCGCGACAAGTCTCCCAATACTTTTCTACATGTCGGAATTTTTTGTCGTGATTCCCTACCGCGACAAGCCTCTCATTGTTGTTTGCCATCATGCCAAGTTTCCCCACTGCGCCGAAATTTTCCATCGCACCTTATTGCCACGCCATGAACTCCTGTGGCTGATTTTGTTTGTCGCTTAAAGATTTTGTTACTACCTTTCTGACAGTCTCTGCGAAGTCTGTCATTCTTATTTTCCGTGCAGAGAGGGTGTTAAAGTTCATTACCGCGCGCGTGAGATAAAAATATACTAGCATCATGGTAGTGTCCCAAAGCATAAGAAAGAAAGCAAGAAGTGGTAGGGCCCTAAGGTCTGAGCCTCAAGACCTGTAATTAATAAACGAAGATCTGGAAATCAGGGCGTCTTTTGAACAAGTCGGATTTATGCACTTCTGTGAAAAGATCAAAGGGTATAATGTGAAGCTAGATGAGCAGTTCGCCCTCAATTTGACTGGGGTCAGTGTGACCATTGTGGGAATCACCTTCCAAGTGACAGAGGAAACTCTGTCAACTGCGACGAAGATCCCTCCGCGCGGAGAAAAATGGTTTAAAGGCATGCCTTTAGACATTTTGTGCTATAAAGACTTTATCAAGCCCAACTATCTAAATGGGAAAATTGGAATCGGTGTTCCAAGCAAGTACCTCTGGGAGCCTTTCCAAAAGCTTCTAAAAGTAATCGGAAGATATTTCACTTGTGAAGGAAGGTTTGATAGGGTGTACCCATATCACATCAGGTTTTTGATGCACTTCATAGGGGAAAAACCTTTGAATCTACCTTTATTTTTGCATCGAAGCTTGGAAAAGATGACAGACAATGTCCAAGCCAAGGTTGACTAGCCAAGGAACAATTTATCCCATTTGCCATTAATCAAGTTGTTAGTGGTCGAAGAATTGAGACATTTGAGTAAGGATTGGGATTCATTTCTGATTTTGGATGACATCCCCAGAGACCCCAAAGGAGGCATTCTTCTATCTGCGAGGGAAACAACATTCCATAGCGCAGGGGTGAGAAAGGAAGATGTCACGAGAAAAGGAAAGGGAAAGGAAATAGAAGAGTCGTCGTCCCACCAGCCAACACCCCAGAAAAGAGGCAGGCCAAGGTTGATTGATAAAACTAAGGAGATCCAAGCTCCCAATAAACCTCACACCCAGTCTGTTGCCAAGATATTACTCATGTGCGTCGTTCAACTAGAGCCTATTGAAGGTGCAAGCATGGGAGTTGATGAAAGGCAGAAGAATCCAGGTGATGAAAACGTGAATGTTCAGGAGTTGTTGCAGAAGCTGAAACAAACACAACTCGCCATTACCAAACTTTATCAGGAAAATAGAGAATTAAGAAGACAACTGGCAGAAAAGATTATTGAAACGCCAGTGTCGCAGATTCGAGCAGGGAATTTGAGTTGGCTCAAAAAACAACTCAGAGAGGCACAAGACATAATTATCTAGTTGGGGGAGGAACATAGGGTGTTAGAAGAAAGAATCACAGAGCATTTCAAGGAGTGCACACTGGCCATTGATAACGCCTACGCAACTCTCGTCATTTCTCAAGCAAAATTGAAAGGAAATGCGGTCTTGTGGAGACATGTGAAGAATCTAATCAGACGGAACCGGTCTCTTAGAAAAACACTCAAAGTTTTAAGGATGCAGGTGAGGTCGGGGGCATGAGTAAGACAACCCCATTTTGTATTTTTTTATCGTGACGTGGAATCTTTCTTCGTGCATATCTTGTTTCCTTTCGGTAATAATAAGTCTGACGCGACACCTGCACAATGAATATTCGTCATGCAAATGTTGTAAACTTACCTACTGAAGAGGGTAGGTATAAATGAAACGCATGTCAGTTTTGGAAGAGATGCATGATCCCCCAACCATTGTTGCCACCTAGACTTGCACGGACGACCGCTACACTAACTCACCAAGTGCATGCTACAGCCAGTGATCATGCAACATCAACTAGATCACGTTATACAAAGGTGACAGAGTTTCCAATAGTGCGCTCGATTACTCGGGCACCCCGTGAAAGAAAACGTTGACTTATCACAACCAGATGACCGAATCTTACTCATGACTGAATGATTGAGACAAATGTGTCGGTTATGTTATGATTGGGTGCAGTCAGGTTTTTATTTTTGGTAAACTCTATTGAAAAGGTTGTATGGGGGGAAGTAACCGAATCTGAGATTCTAGGGGAAAGTAGTTCGAGGCATAGCAGCCCGAGAGGGCGTTAGTTTTCTATATATTGTATATTTTCGATGTAAGTCGGGTTGGCACAGTAGTGTAGGCAGAGGACTCTTGAATGTAATCTTTGAATCTGATGGAAAAAATAGTGCAGAGGTCCTGAAGCTTTGACAAAAAGATTCTAATGGTGGTGGTTTGATGTATTGTGATCCTATCTTTGTATGTACTTCATGTTTCCTGCAAATTCATATATGTTCACTTTGTTTAAATTGGAATGTTTAAGGAGTTTAAAATTCATCATGTGGTGTTGTAGGCTCAGCCATTTAAACTCTGTGTTTCTCTTCTAAGTAAGTTAGAATTCATCTTTAATGGTGCTCTGATTTGCTTTATGTCCTCCTTTCTTTCGCCATACACAACGACATTAAAACTGAAAGACCATTTCCTATTTACCCTTTATCCTCTCAAAGCTTCCCTTACTAGTCATTAATTTCTCTTGTTTTCAGGGGGTTGACTCCATAGCCCAAAGTTATGTATTTCCTTACCAACGAAACCAGAAAACACTTCCTCAAACATATAAATCTATCCGACAATCCAAATTTATTATCTATCATAGACTAGGTCTCAGAGAGAGCCCTCTCTAGATTGGAAAGGCTAGTTTCCAATCTTAAAGTTGGTTTGCAGGTTACCTTGGTAGTTCAATTCTCTTTAGCTTAACAATTTACCAAGTGCTAACACTCGGTACAACCTTTAGTAATACCAAGTGTCCTCCCCTTGATAGCCACCGATGTGCCTAGAAAGAGATTCATTTTTTAATTTTTGCATATAACCACAACCAATATCTGAACAGATAATCATTTGGTTTCAAAACGAAACCCACATATTTAAGTCCTTCATCTATGAGCTTCTAGTCAAATTTCAGGCGCTCCTTCCATTGTTCTGCTTCCTCCTCCCAAAGGTGTGCGTCAAAGATTTACCCTTGTTTAGTTGCATTCCTGTGGCAAGACAATAGAGCTCTAAAATATTTTGATAAGCTTGAAACTTCGTTCGTATTCCTGCACCAAACAAAATGACATCATCAACAAAGAGAAGATGCATAAGAATTTCGGAGTTTGAAATTCAAATTCTTTTTAACCCTCCTTCTCTCCAAGATTATTTTATTGGGAGGCTTAGACCTTGTACAACAAGTAAGAACAGTAATGGAGAAAGAGGACAACCATGTTGCAGTCCTCTTGAGGAGCGAAAGGATGGGGAAGGGATGCCATTAATGAGAACAACAAAGGATGGGGATTCAATGCATCCCATTATCCATTTGAAAGTTTCCAGATTCATTCCCAACTGAATCAGAGAATCTAACAAAAGTCCAGCTTACTCTATCGTAAGCTTTTGAAAGGTCGATTTTCATTACAAAGGAAGGGATTCTTTAAATCTTGACGGAGTGCAGAACTTCTTTGAAGATGGACACAACGTCGTGAATTTGTCGATTGTAAAGGAACCCATATTGTTCTTCGGAAATAAAAATGTTGAAGTAAGGTTTTAACCGATTTGCGTTAAGTTTAGCAATAAGTTTGTAAATGAGGTTGGAACATTAAATGGGTCTAAAATCTTCAAAGGACGATGAAGAAGGAGATTTAAGGATCAAGGCTAAATAGGTAGAGTCGAAGGAACCATTGATCCTTACCTAAATTTTTGATTCATTTACCACCTTTAGAAGGTCCATCTTAATCGAATTGAAGAAGCCAAGGTAAAATACGATCATTAAGTCGTCGGGACCTGGACTCTTGCATCTTTGAAAAGACGTGAGAGTTTGAAGCAATTCTTTCTCCGATATTTCTTCTTGTAAAACGTTATTCATTTCTAAGGTGAAATGAGAAGGGAAAAGAGTTATGATCTTCAATACTTCTGCAATAGGGAATCTGAAAGGTTCTTTAAAAAAAAAATTGAAAGTATACTTTACCTGCCTCTGCAATATTTTCTCGTCTCGTCACCTTCTAACCAGCCACATCCTTTATCTCCCAAATAGAGTTCGTGGTTCTACGAAAGATGGCAAATTTCTGGAAAAAAATTTGTGTTGTTGTCTCCTTCCTGTACCCAGACTGCTATATTTTTTTGTCTCCATCTTGATTTCTCTTTCATTAATATTTCTTGCTTTATATCAAAATATCCTTAAGAGATGCCTCCTCTTCCTCTAAAAGGGACCCTACATCCTTATCAATCAAGAGTCCACGAAGCTTAGATTATACTTCAACTATATCTGCCATTTTCTTTTTATGGTGCTTTATTTCCCAGTGTATTGTCTCTTTCCTGACTTTCCTTATATTCTCTGCCAGTTGAGACATGTAGGGCATCCTCGCATCCTCCACAAGAGGATCCCAATTTTCAAGAACCAATTTCTTGTAGTCCTCTTCCATCAACCAGTCTTTATTGAATTTCATCGGATGATTTTTAGACAACCCTAATTTGGATATCTCCAAAACAATTGGCATATGATCGAAAATCCCTCGACTTCCACCCTCGAAGAAAAATCTCACCTATTCTCCATCAGCCTTTTAGAAATAAAAAAACAATGTAGTCATTTTGCTACCAAACTTTCGCCTTTCCTCCCATTGGTCCAAGTGTGAGAGAGTTTCCTTGGTGCCAAGTCGATTACATTGTCAGATTCCATCCAATGCAAGAAAAAGAATTCTAGCCGGTCTTGATGTGGGTTTTTTCCCCATATTTTTGCAAGTGCCATCATAAAGTTTAGATCCCCTCCCCGAATTATGTCACCATCACTAAGTGCATTCGAGTCACTTAGATTTTCCCAAAAAGGAATTATGTTAACATAAGGCCTATATACATTACATATTTTGAAGGAAGAGTTGAGCCAATTGTCAACAACTTGGACAACAATACAAGAAGGTATAAAATCATACTTGAGCACCTTTAAATTAGGATAGATCGTTGTAATAAGACCCCCAGACAAGATGTCAGCATCACATGAAAAAAAATGTCATCCCTTTAACCACGAGCTCATAAGCTCCTTCGCTCGAAAGCCACTACACATAGTCTCTTGAACCATAATCACTTTTGGATTAACCATAACGCATAGTCTCTTGAGGGCTAGCAATTTTGGGACGTCCCTTTTCTCTCGAGAATTGAAGGAAATAAATTTAATTCAATAATCCTGAGCTAGGATTTCTCTACTCTAAAGGCTCCAATGATTGTTGATTGTTTTCCACATCAAACTTCATTCGCAACCTGTGATTGTGCTAAAGAAATTTTGTATTTCCTACCAGCATGTCCCCTTGGAAATAGATCCATGGAAATCCCACTAACTTCATCCCCACATAGGTTAAGCTTTACTTTAGAATGCAAAATATAGTCAGATTTTGATACTTGATGATTGACTAGAGGCAGAAGGGGAAGAAGGAGATATTGGAGCACAGATAGGAGACTGCTTTTTAACCTAGTCAAGAGAGAGGCACTTCCCCTCCTCTGAGAGACTAACTTTTTTGGGAAGGTCAGAATGAAAGGAGGACTCAATACATATGAGTGGGCGAAGAAGGGGAGGAGGATGTAATGGGCTTCACTTGGGTCTGCTTGACAGACGAAAGCTCATAATTTAATAATGAGTTAACAAGGGGAGAAGGGCTAGAAGCCTTACTTGAAGTGTTCTTAGAAGAGGATTTTAGAGAATTTCCAACTGAGCTACTGAGATGTGGATGCTTATACCCCTCTCCATCCACATTTTCTCCCACCCCCGGACACTGAGTCATAAGTGACCAACTCACTTTTCCATTTTCGGACTTTGGAGAAAGAGGGGAAATGCATTGGAGTTCTGCTACATTGAGCCTAAATATGTCCCATAGCATAATAACCAAAACAATGGAATGAAATTCTCCATTATTCAATCCTTTGACTAACTGAGAAATTTCCCCAAACCAAATCAATCTTGTCGAGAAGTCCCTCACGGAGATCAACTTCAATTTGAAGCCATGCCCAACGTCGGTCAACCTTGGTTTCCTAGGTTCCATTCCAATGAACCTGCCAATTGTTCTCAGTCATCGTTAAAATCTCTTCTCACCAGAAGACCATTGGAAGATTAGGAAGAATTGCCCAAATTTTTGCAGGAGAGAGGATATCCCACACAGGTTTGAAGGAGATAGTCCATTCTTTCAACACCAAACCTGAAGGTCCTTGTCCCCGTGTCCTGCTAAAAATGCCCATCATATCAAAGTGTGAGTTGAACTCAAAGTTGATCCACCCTCGTGTGATAGTGTGAAACTACATAACATAGCCAAGCATAGACTTCCAATTTTATTCCAGCCACTTCTTAATCATCAGAGGAGAAATAAATTTCTCGCAGAAGTGACCTACAATGGTTTTTCCTGCCATCCTAGGAATGTCCCCGATGCCTAAATCATCCCCCAAAACCATATGCCTCTGCTCCATGCGTACCTTCCAACACTTACCTTTCTTGATCTCCCTTCTTTTTTGTGTTGAAGGCGACCTCGAGCCAACTATAGCTCCGCTAGGGACATAACTATAGGCTTTCCTCTTTGGAAACTCTGCATGTAGCTCAGGGATCTCATGCAAGCCCAAGAATCTTGTCACATTTTCCTTACCAGAGCCTCCCCTCATATCAAAACTCTTATGATATTTTGGTGCATGTTCACCGTCATAAAAGAGCAATGGGTCTTGTTTCTTTCGACCCTCGATATTTCATGAAACAAAGCGATCTAATGGATCAAGATTCGCCATGTCAGATGCCTTCTTTAAATATTGCATGGGAGTGAATTCTTCATCCGAGACGAATATATCCTTCGTAGCCAAATACTCATAACTGAAGTCTAAGTCCTCATCCATCAAAGTCCAAAAAATAACAGCTATGTATTTTCCACTAACTTCATCAACGACTTTTAATTTTGGGGATTTTGCAAAGAAATGAATTTGGCAAGACATTGGGGATTCCATTAGCCAAGGAGGCAACTAGACTAGTCTCTACTCTTTAGTTAAGCATGAAAAATTAAATCTAACATGCCATAGTGCAAGTATTTTTTAATCACATGGCACTTGTCTAAAACTAACATTGTGGGAAAAGAATATATTGATTGTAGATGGACAGACGTGAGTAGATATACAAGTTTGCAAGCAAAATCACAACATAATCACACATAGAGGTTGGAGGTAAATCTATTAATTTCCTTCATTTTGTTTCATTCAAAGAAGAGAAATAGACAGAGTTTGTGGGGTTTTTTTTTTCTAAAATTTGAGTCACCGACATCAGAGAAATTTCATGACAAAAATTCCCATGCCTAGAAAATTTAGCTACGACTGATATTTATATGCATTTAAATTAGATATATGAAGCATAGTTAGTAGACTTCTAATTTAAGTGTATCCTCTATGACATACATTTTTTTCTAAGGATGTGTTGGTAGTGAATATCGTGGATTTCTCTAGATGTTCTTGTTATGTCAAAGAAATTGGTATTACCATGGGGTTTTTAACTAGATTTGACTTTGAGTTTAGTATTTGAATAAAAATGGAACACAATTAACATGAGGGACAATCTTATGTCAATAAGTTGCCAAAGAAGTGGCCTTTGGCAATGCTAAATGACTTCAAGTGCTCCTAGACATTTTGTTGAAGTGGGAGTAGTATACAAAAACAAATAATTTCCATGGTTAGGAAAGTGTAAATACCAAGAAGATGTAAATATTATGAGGTTGTTAGCTGCACAAACAACCTTTATTCTATCGAGAGCCACTGCCCTATCTACCCATGTTGATGTTGGTTATTGTTTTCAATGATGGTTATTGTTTGCAATGATTCTTAGAAGATTTTAGATAACTTAAATAATAATTCATGTTCATTGCCTTAGCTACCAATGTTGATGTCGGCTATTGTTTACACTGATTATTAGAGGATTCAAAATAGCTCAGTCAATCATTCATGTTCAGTGTAATATATAGTTTCTATATTTAGTGATATTAATGCATTAAATGCTAGCATTTGTAGAAGTTTCCTAACACTATCACGTAAATGAGTGCTTAATTACCACAACAACAAGAAATTAAAGATAAAATATATGCAATAGTTTTTCAATTTGAAAACAAAGAAGCATGGAGTAACAGACAAACAAACTTAATTCCCAATGCATTAAAGGATGTTGTGAATCCTAACAAGGTCGTTGTCACTCAGCCACTATCCCAAAACAAGGGTTGCATGGCAATGCACTCCCTGCCGAGGTAGTTGGGAAATACATGTTGAACAATGAAACTTAATATAACTAAATGCACAGGTAATGAATATTTTTTGTCAAAAGATAATAATTGAGGGTTGTTTGTTAAGTGTTGAAACCTCCTTCTCATTAATGGTAATTTTCGATTAATTTTAAGAATGAATTATTTTCCAAATTTTTTTAATGATTATAAATTTATAAATTATTTGATCTAAATATACTTTAAAAAGATACTTAGAAAAGAGGCTAAGAATTTCCAGATATTTTTCTTTTATATATTTTTTAAATTTGAAATTTATTTGAGATTAAATGTTCTTTAAAAAAAATCTAAAAGAACCATTTTAATTTTCGAGATGAATGTTTTAAAGTTAAAAATTGATTAAAATTAAATAAAATCTAATAATCTAATAATCTAATAAAATCTAGTACATAAAGTTAAGAAGAACTTTTAATACATGCAATATTAAAAAAAACTTTTAATTTGACAGTTCTAATGAACTCTAGTACTAAATTATTAAAAGTTAAGAAGAACTTTTAGTAATCTAGTAAAAGTAGATTCACGTCTCAATATGTAAACATGCATCCAAACAAAAACAATTCTTGCTTCGATGACGCATAATGTAGATTGGTTAATCGGAGGAGGGATTCGCGTACGTATGAGTGGATATCGAGAAGGGGTGAGGGATGTAGGTACTTAGGACTTGCACATGCAAAAGATAAAACTTTTGCAATGCAGTACAACTGGTCTAATAAAGACAGGCAAACATCATGCTCCTTCCGTTTCTTGTCAAATTATGAAATCTATTAATTGTGTAATTAATTTTATACATTGAATGACATGAAGCCTGCAATAACATTTCAAAGATATCAGCGAATTAAATTTTAGAAAAAATATATTTTTTTATTATTAAAAAAAATACATATATTGATTTCCTATGTTACATATTGGATATAGCACATAAATTTAAAGTCAACAATAAACTAATACAGAGTCAAAAACAAACTCAATGCTATAGTCCCAAGCTTTTAACAAGAACTAATAAGATTTCAAGTCATTGTATCAATGGTATGATAGATAACTCATTTTCAAAATTGCAATAAAATAAGAAAATTCATTGACTAATGTAAAACTTTAGAAAATTTGCAAAAAAAAATCGGTCGACACCCAAACTAATAAGCAATCAACACAAATTGAATGCAATATACATGCATGGCAACAAATATAATAAAATAAAATTAGGACATGTGATTATTAATTTGGGTTTTGGTTGAACGTGTTTATTTTCTTTTCGTTGTTAATTCGAAAAGCTCAAAAAAAATAAAAATAGTAGTCATGAGAGAAAACTTTGTTGCATTCAAAAAAGTATATGGGTTTCTGATATTGATATATTTATTTTGCATCAAAAAGAAATGATACAAAGGATTCATTTTGCAAATGCTCAAAGCATTCAGATAGAGGTACAAAGGGACTTCTTCTCGCACATACATAGAAGGAGTCGCAAAACTATTTGCAATTCTATCTTCTACAGTTTGAAATGTTACCAATATTGATTTAATGGTCCAAAAAAAAAGATCTTGTCCTACACAAGACCTATACAAATTTCCTCTTCTGATATACCATACATGTATGATGGGTGTTTATTGCATCAATAAAAAAATATTTCTATATACAAAAGTGTTGCACTCTATATATCCCTTGCATTAATTCAAAAAAACATTGATATGGTAAAAAACATACTTAAGTAAAAATATTGATGAATAACATGTTTGTTTTTTTTAATTAAATGAAGCTCTATCATAATTTGCATACTAGTTGTGTGTGCATTCCTTAGGAGAAGATGTTGAAATGGTGTTTATGTATATTATTGCTATCCTACTTTTTGATCCATGTTCCTAGACCTTCATCTATATGCAATTCCTTTTTGGATAGGTTATATGCATCATTGTTGAGTTTGTAAACATGTTCAAAGGATATTGAATTAAATACGGTTAAGAAGGTTTGGGTTTTCTCATAAATCAAGGTTAAAATCATGTTTTTGATTCTACATTTTCACGTCATTCAATTTCTCATTAACATTAAATCTCCAAAATCTAGAAAATTTCATATTTCCTTTTGGGATGCTAGTTTTACAAGTGTTTTGGGAGCAAGGATTTTAGCATGGTTATTGGATCCTTACCCTAGACCAACCTTGAAACTAATGTTGTGCAATTCATTTAAATAAAAGATACCTCTAACACCACTCTTTCTAGGAGTTCCTTGGCTAGCTCCATCAAAGCACCCCATGCTTCGGATTTGTTAATATAGGGATGAGTGAGCTATCTTTGCATCTTGATTTTGGCTCCAAACTTAAAACTAGCAAAAACTGATTTTGCTTGTGTAGCGCATTGAGCAGGTGATATATTTCCATCTTCAAAAATTCCAACATTCCAAGGTAGCCATATATCCTAAGAAGTGATTAAAGGTTGGCCTTTAAAATATTTAAAGAAATTTTTTCTATCTAATTCCTTAGGCATCCTTCAATTATGTTATGTTGTCGATTGTCCTTTATACATGTTAGTGAGTTAATTTCCCTCCACACTTCTTTAAAGTAAGGGCAAAGGATAAGAAAGTGATTTGTATTTTCCTCTTGATTTTTACAAAGAATACACTTGCTTGGCCTTGCCCTGTTTCTTTTTTGAATATTTCCCATGTTAAAAGTTTGTTTTTGATTGCCAACCTGACATGGATTCTAATCCTTAGCCCCGACATATGTATCTCTCCTTGTTATTTTAGTAGGAGAGTATTATTGTGGTTTGGAGAGTGGCGAATATTTTTTTTCCTATTCTCAAGGAATATTTGAGTTAGTTTCATGTTCTTCTAACTAGTTGATATCATATCTCCAACTAGATCTATTATTGTATTTTGGTTGTTATTTCTTGGAATCTTGCTTCCTAGTTTGTTGAGGTAGTTTTCTTTATGTAAAGCTATGTAAACTTGCATTTAGCTTAATAAAATTCAGTCAAAGATTTCTTTCATTCACACTTTGGTGTCGAACTCTACTCCTGAGTGGTTAATTCATCGTCGTTACTACGAAAGCAAGGTCCTGATCCATCGTTACTATCAAAGCAAGGTTCTGATCCAGCCTTGGGTTTGTGTATTTGTTATTTGTTTTTATTTTATTATCTAGTTTTGGGTTTGGGTAAATCTCGCTTCTATTTCATCATTTGGTTCAATATTTTTTCCTTGGGTTTCAATCTACATCTATTTTGTCATGGTTCATCGATGATGTTAGATGCTCAACTTCATATATCACAACTTTTGGGGTGATTCAATCCTGCTTTTTTTGTTGTAGATATAATAAAACTTTTTGGTTTTTCAAATCAACCCCATAAAAGTTGAATGTGGCAATTTAGAGATTTGCTCCCTTTTATTTTTATTGGTTTTACCACAATAGATGTTGGCACTCATTTGTTTGTAGTCTCCCTTGGATCCCGATAACAATCCTTTGCAATAACATTTTCTCTTGATCGCATTTGTGGGGCTCATTTGATTGTTCCATTTGAACATGGACATGTCATAATTACCCAAGGGTGAGCACCCTCTTTGGAACACTGGAGTCTTATTCATTCGAACAAGCACCCCTCTCGACAAAATCAGACGATCTTTACTGGGAGTTTTTCGTTACCCACCTTCGATATCCCAATTCTTCCATGATTCATTAGGGTATTTCTTCTTATTCCTCTCAGTAAAAAAAAAACATTGGTAATCCTCACCCTGGAAGCATTCCCTCATTGCCAAGTCAGATGGATTGCACTTGTAAAGATCAATATCTATAATTACATTCAAGTAAATGGGTTTTGACTATAACTTCAACTTCTATTTCAATGTCAAATTAGAGAGATTTATTCTAAGATAATAGCATGCCAACTCTTCATTTGTGGGATGAAATCGAAAGTTTGGAGGTAAGCAATTCAAATCATCGATGAAACATAAATGTCGCATCTTCATTTCCCAGTGAGAATAATATAGAATGTGGAACAAACGATGGCAATGATTGTGTGAATGGGAGATCATAGATCTAGTATGGATTACATGAGCCTTTCATTCTTGGAATTCATTGATTGGCAAGCCATAAATCAGATCTTTCTTTCCTATGGATTCAAGTGTTTATCAAGGTTGCATTCATTTCTGCCTATACTCGACATCCAAATTCTTTCTTTTGTAATCTTCCAAGTGTTCAAGATGGCCTTTTTTATTTCTCCTTAATTGGTTTCCCACTATAAAGGGACCATAAATAAATTCTCATGCAAGAATATCAATGTCTTTGTACATGATATATTGAATTTGAAGCATGGGATCTTCTTTCAATAAGTGCCAATTTCATACATGATAATTCAAAGAAGTGTTATAGGCAACATTAAAAGGCATTTGTTGAAAGTTTTAAAACTTTTGGTTCAAATCCTTTGAGGTATCGATGAGAACAATGCAAGTATCATTTTTTAATTTGAAATGGGCACATTGTTGTTGTGTCATAATCGTTCGAATATTTGAATTTGAATACCATTGATGTTTGTAGCATCGGACAAATCCTTCCACATCGGTTTTATGGTGTGTCTAACAAGTGGAAGTCGTCCTTAATACCTCTCAGGACTTAGGAGATTCACTTTAATAAAGTGATCATTAAGTTGAATGCCCTTTTGTGATTAATATGAGTTTAATTTGGTTAAATGCCTTAGTGTTTGGCATTCGTGAGTTAAATTAAATCCTAGCCCTTAGATCATAAAGTGAAAGTGACATATAATCTCAACCATTGATCACTTTAGAGATCTAGAGTTTTGGATTTAGGGTAAACTCAAGTTTATAAAAGGCAACCTAAGTGAGAGGAGGAGAAACACACATAGTGAGATAAGAGATCTCATTGATTGGGTGGAAAATGACTTTTATCCAACTGTGTAGGGAAAGCGTCTGAGGAAAGGAGCAAGGGGCAACAAAGGAGTAGCATCTAGCAAGATTGAAGAACAAACCTTAAGGTGTGATAGGTTAGGCTATTTTGTCGTTTGTATTATTCCTCAGGTGGGCCATTATCTCAGAACCAGAGCTCGGATTTATATTAATAAAATCAACATTATACCGATTTTTCCTTAAAGGTTTTTTCACAAGTATTTACCCAGGAAATTACGTGTGCAAATGTGTATGGTTTCTTTGTGCTTCTGCTGATTTAATTATTTAGATCAAAACTGAGTCGTGTTTTTATTCAGTAAATTTGTTTAATGATTTTATTACAGCAAGGGTTTACTAGGAAATAATTTGTCAGGGGTTGGGTTCCTGAAATTTAACACGGTATCAGAGCTAATCAACTCTGAGGAGGAAACTGTTGTACACATGTCATAATTTTGCAACGAATGGATTTATTTTTGTTCTCTACAGGTCTGAGGGTAAAATTCAAATTGAGAAAAAAATAATTAAAAAGGTACAGTCGCATCGTCATATGGTCATTGTACATCGTGCGATTGCACATGTTGCAGAAGAATCCATGCATGGATTTGTTGCTCCCCTGAGAATGGCAACAAACGTGGGTGTTGGGCTGAGTGAGTAGCCGCTGGCACTATCACAAGCTACAGATCCGCGTGGAGCATTATCAGTAGAGGTGTCGACAGAGGATCCATGGGAGAGGGTGCCAACATCGAGAGAGAAGGCAAGTGTATGTTATGAGGGATCGTGTGGAGAACGCAGAGTAGCCATGTGAGAGAGTCGACCGATAGAGAAGCTAAGGGTGGAGGCAGTGGGCGCAGCCGATGAGTCAAGGAGGAGACTTGGGTTGGGAAGACGCAGGTTGTAAGAGTGCCAGCCAACAGCCAACAACAGATTCGTGGGCCAGCAGGTCGGCCACAATCGTCGCCAATAGGGTCGTTACAGCACCAGCCACCACATGCCGCATGAGCTTCCGAACAACCTAGAAAAGCTTGGGCAGACCACAGAAATCTCAAGCAGATTGTCGGGCAGCAATAAAGTTGATGATAGGAAAGTTCAGGAGGCATCAAAAGGCTTCGGGTATCCTCGAGAAGCTTTGGGAAATGGGTCTCGGCAGTAGGTTCTGACAGTGGGCAACGGGTTAGGGATACAAGCAGCAAAGTCGAGGCAGAAGTTAGTGGATCCAGGCAATAGAAAATTTATGTGTTGGGTGCCTTGTTGAGCAATGGTAGAAGGTTGGGAAACCAACAAGGAGATCTCGGAGAGGTGAAAAAGGACCTTCACCTCAATATCTAGGCCACTAGAGAGCACATAGTAGAAAATAAGGACTTTTTCTCACGTGCTTAAGTCATTCACTTTGGACGAAATAAGGACTTTTGCTCAAGTGCTCGAGTCACGAAGGACTGTGACTCAAGGGGATCTCGAATGGGTGAAGAAGGACCTTCATCCAAAGATTTGGGGGTGATAGATCTATTAGACTCAGTGACTCATAGATGGAACAAAGAAGGACTCTTTGCATAAGGAGATTTGTTCAATCCAAAAAAGAAAAGTTGGCAAGACAACAAGAGTTCGTTGCATCTATTTTCTCAGTGGACAAAGAACATGATGGGTACACTTGAGTTGCTTACTAGTTTTTCAAAGACAGACTCGGATCTACATGTGGAGCTTTTCACCCATACCACGTGTGGTGTAGAGGGAGTTGGGACAATTGGGTTCCAATTGGAGTCAAGAGGTTCTTTGGAGGTGGTAGATGTGATGCTCTCAGTTTCGACAATGGAGGACAGTGGATACACCATCTCTTTCAAGAATGGTCAGGTTCTTATTTGGCTGAAGGGATCTGACATAGACTCAGCTCAAGTTCTTAGTGTTAGAGAGGGAAAGGTATATAGATTGTCGGGCCAACCTATAGGTGGGTCCAAGGGGATCTTGGACCATGGATCGATGTCAATGGTAGAGGACGAGGAACAAGAGGCTTCGAAGGGTGAGCAAAGTTCACAGACTTCCAGTGTGGGGAGTCAACCTACAGTGAAGAAGAGGGAGTTAGCCCCTTCGAGTTCTGTCAAGAGACCTAGTTGGTATGATATGACATTTATGGATGCTCAGAAGCAGGAGGAGGCTCCTATGAGCACATCGAGGGAGAGCAAGCCTTCGATGAAGTTTCCAAACTTCATGGCACTGATATGTAGTGTCATCAAATCCATAACTTCTAGTGTTCAAGAGAAGTTGACCATCATGGATGGAGGGATGCCAGTGTGTAGGATGATGTGTGCGACATTGTGTCGGGGTTGGAGGAAGAACCAATTCCATGTGGCTCTTCAAGAAGTACCTTCCTCGCTAAAAGGGAGTGTTGATGTTTCTAGCATTGGATAGGTACTTCCACATAAGTTTTGTGTCTAACATGTGGAAGTCGTCCTTAATACCTCTTAGGACTTAGGAGATTCGCTTTAATAGAGTGATTATTAAAGTGAACGCCTTTATGTAATTAATGTGAGTTGAATTTAATTAAATGCCTTAGTATTTGGCATTAGTGAGTTAAATTAAATCTTAACCATTTGATCATAAAGTGAAGGTGAGATCTAATCTCAACCATTGATCACTTTGGAGATCTAGGGTAAACTAAAGATTATAAAAGGTAGCCTAAGTGAGAGGAGGAGACACACATACAGTGAGATAGGAGATCTCATTGATTGGGTGCCGAAGGAATTTCATCCAAGTGTGTAGAGGTAGAGTTCGAGGAAAGGAGCAAGGGGAAACAAAGTAGTAGCAACCAACAAGATTGAAGGATAGATCTTGAGGTGTGATAGGCTATGTTATTTTGTTGTTTTGTATTATTCCTCAGGTGGGCCATTATCTCAGGACGGGAGCCCGGATTTTATATTAATAAAATCAAAATTGTACTGGTTTTCCCTTAGGGGATCTTTCCAGGGGTATTTACCTAGAAAATCACGTGTATAAATGTGTATGGTTTTGTTGCCATGGTTTTGTTTATTTAATTATTTAGATCATTAAAACTTGGTGGTGCTTTTATTCAATAAATTTGCTTAATGAGTTTATTACAACAAGGATTTACTACAAAATAATTTTTTGAGTGCTAGGTTGCCGAAACTTTAAAAATACTTTCCATTTTCAAGCTAAGTCATTTGAAGGTTCTAGGGATTGTATCAGTGACTCTTCTACCCCACATCAATGGTCACAACCACGCAAGCCATGGCAATAATGAAATTTTTCAAAAGGGTGGTAGAACTTGCCAATATCATTGCCTTATTAGCTACAAAAGTTAATGATATCCCCATCAGTAAGCCAACTCCCCAATGCAGAAAATGTGAGATGTGTATTTATGATGGATCTCGTGATATGTAAGTACTTGACAACTAGATTATTGACATGGACACTTGGTTTGATTGTAATTTGATTCTCGACGACAATAAGATTTTGTTCACTAAATTGACACTCGTAACGCTTGCCAAGATTTTAGTTGCAAAATGTGTGGTGAATCAAAATCCAATCACCACTTGGACAAGGTTTGTGAAATCCCTTAGTCTCGTGTTCTATCCTTCCAGCTACACATAGGATATGGACATCAAGTGGCTTTGCTTGCATCAAGGTATCAACTTGCATATACAAAAGTACATCCATTGGTTCAATCAATTATGAATTCTCCTTGACATTAATGATCTAGTTGAAATGCTTGTCCTTTAATTTAAAAGTAGATTGTAGGAACATTTGTATCACGAGTTGAAGTACATGGAGATCACCACCATTGATGTTGCATATAATCAACCATAAGTGGTCAAACAGAAGTTTTTAGATCAATGCAGACTTCAACAACATTCTTCCAAATCTACACCTTGAAAGTGTGCCCCCTTGCTACTACAGGTTCATCATCTTTTTTGTCGTATTCTTCTTCTCCATATTCTTCTCTTAAGTCTTGCTAGTATTGTAAGAAACAAGGACATGAAAATTCTGAATGTTTCTAATTGAAAAAGAAAAGTTTAATTGTACAATCTCCCATCGAGGAAGATGATGATGATCTTATCGAGGTCTCTAGTGAAGACATGTTCTATGATGAGTTGAAAGGTCAAATCAATAAAGTCACCTTGTTGTAACACTCCACCCCCCAAATAGTTCGAGATAGTCTATTCATCACATGTGCTCATCTCTCCCATGATTTCTCCATTGCTTGTATCCTCGACAATGGATCATAAGGGAATTTGATTGTCAAATCCATTATAAATAAGTTGCACTTTCCAATTGACCCTCCTCCTCATCGCTGTGCACTTAGATGGAAGGATCATGGTTCCTCTTCCCAAATCACACACATACACTGTCACGTTTGCTTTTGGTCCTAACTTTATCGACAAAGTCACTTGTGATGGGATTGATATGGATTGTTGTGGTTTGTTTCTTGGTTGACCTTATCAATATAATTGGAAGGCCTAATATGATGCACTCAATAATACTTACCTACTATGTAACAATAACATCAAATATGTTATTCAAAGTACACTAGAACTACTACAATAGGATACTTCTAAAAAAAATCAACTTTTATCTGACAACCCTATCAGTTTCATTCAACATTATTAAAGGACTCTTGTACAACTCCTCCTTTGGAATTTGCTTTGCTTGTTCATAATCCTTAGTTGCCTCAAGATGCCACCATAGGAGGATATTCTACAAACTTCTAAGTTTCTCACCTATTACAAAGCTCTCTCCTTGCTTTGAGGTTCAGATTTGGTAGCCTCTTCTCATTGGTTTGTAGCCCCATTTGACATCAATCATCACCCAGAGCTTCCCTTTAGGTTCATAATGTTTTCCATCCCAATCAGTCAAGCATCCATGATGTTGTCAACACATATCATGAACCAACATTAGACAGTGAGATTATGACCAGTCATCCTATAGACAATGTTCTAGATGTTCAAATTATGCTTATTGTAGATCAAGTTTTTGACGTGCAGAGTTACCACCCTTCTTAGGAATCTACCACTTCCTCCCTTATTGCTACAGAAGGTCAATTTTCACATTTGGCTTGTTGGATTTCTTGGCACCAAATTTAACAACCATTTCACTCTCTCCTTAAAGTATTGGAGGCCAATGTTTTTATTGTTGGGAGGAATGATAGGGATTCTAGTCCTTAGCCTTAGCACATGCATTTCTCCTTGTCATTTTGGTGGGAGAATATTATTGTGGTTTGGAGAGTGATGAATCTTTTTCATTTCCTATTATCAAGGAATAGTTGAGTTAGTTTCCTATTTTTATGACTAGTTGAGATCCCATTTCCAACTAAATCTATTATTATATTTTGGTTGCTATTTCTTATGATCTTGCCTCCTAGTTTCTTGAGGTAGTTTTCTTTGTGTAAAGACATATAAGCTTGTGTTTGGCTTAATAAAATTTAGTCAAAGATTTATTTCATTCAAACTTCAGTGTTGAACTCTGCTCATGAGTGATTAATTCCTCATCACAACCATATGAATATCCATGCCTTTAGAGGATATTTGATTTTCCATATCACCTTCCACCACAATTGAGCTTCCTCTACTCTATCAATATTGTACATAGATTGGTATCCTACTCTCAAAATATATATCCCTAAGGTCGGATTATTTGACCAAACCAACTAATCTTCTTGGTCCAATATTCTTACATGACTCAATTTGAGTTTGTCTGTATAGGCTTCCTACAACATATTGTCTTGACCTTCTAGCCTTGATTGCTCTACCTTGTTCCAATCCTACTACCATATAAATGAATTTTTAGGTGAGGTAGTTTGAGCAAGATTGAAATTACCTTCCCAGTGCAGTATATTGATCATTGTTTTCAATAGTTTGTATTCATTGTCACTACCTACCAAGGGCCTATTCCAATACTTGTCCTTCCTTGTTTTCCTATTTTCCAAGCTAGCCAAATTTCTACCAATGGGAAGGCTTGGATCATTGCTTTACATATAAAGGATGCATTGTGTATGGGTTTTATTGGACTTCCAATATAGTCTTTTATTGAATTAGGCTCTATATATTTCTAGACCAATATTTGGTTCTATAACCCATATTTAGATATTAATCTCCATGCACTTTTAATAGCAAGTGCTTTCCAAAATGAAAAATATTTTTGAGTCCCCACACTCCTTGATCCTTTTGCTTTGTTATTGCTTGCCACTTTACAAGAGGAATATCATCTTTCTCTCTATCTCTTAACTACGAGAATTTGAAGCTTACTCTTTTGATTGTCTCTAAAATGCCTTTTGGGGTGTATGCTAGAGTATGTTAGTAAAGTGGGGTTGCCTCTAAAATTGACTTTACCAAAACTAGACTTCCAGGCTTGGATAGTCATCAACTACACTAGAGATTAATTTCTTATATATATTAATTCATTTGTAGGTTTGTGTGTACGTGTGTCTCCTTTTCACAAAGGCTACCGAAGAGGAAAGCAAATGCAGTACCAAATACCGTTAAAAGTCATATTTAAAAAGCCAACTTGGAAGGATAGAGATGACAACATCTTGAAAATGTTTAAGTTGATGATACACTCGATCAATACACTTGGAACGGGCTCTATATTGTGCAATATCGAGTAATATTAGGCAACTATGAAAACATTACAAATCTTATTCTTAAAAGGGACTACTCCCTAATTATTGTAGATATCATTGAATATCTAAAACATTGGTTATGATTACAAGCCTTAGACCAAGGATTCAATAAAGTGGTTATGTAATTCCTAAATGTCACAACATCACCATTTTGGAGATTTGTGGTTTTTAATTCAAAGTTGGTACAAGAACAATTGGTGCTATCAACCTTCAAGGGTAAAAAAAATTCAAGGAAGCAACTTTATCAATAAGAGATATGAATTAAATTGTTTTAGTATTTAAAGTTAGAAATCAATTCTAATTATTTACAAGTTAAGTTGAATTCTTATTTATCCGTGTTACATGCATAAACCTAATATTTATAGCTCTACTAGTGACCCATTTATGAGTGACATTGGAAGCATACATCTTGCATGTTGAGCACAATAAGATTCTTACAATCCTATTCTTATCAATGGAAAAGATGGAGCCACACATAGTCAATTATTGACTTATAATGTTGTGGTTAAAATGTCATTATCCCTGGCCACTTGGTCTTTCAACTCAAGTGTCTATGAAATTAATTCAAATAGATACTCATTGCAATTTTGTAGCCTTGAGTGTTTATTGGTACTAGTCAAGACCACTGAAAGGGACAAGTTTGTCATGGGTATCTTGGATACATCATCGGTTGGTCTTAGATGCACCCATATTCCTAGTATTCAATAGTAAAAAAGATAGTCAATGAGATCTCAAAGATTTGTTGATGTTCTCCTTCGAAAGGAATGAATGTCTTTGGATTAGAGTTTGTTGCGGTCTCCTTACGTTTGATCTCCATATCAAACCTTGGACCTATAGAGTGTGATGCAACATCTAGCTTTCACAACCTACTAATAAACCTTCCTTTTAAACAATATGTCGCAACAATACTCTAAAGGGAGCATAGAAGATACATTTCTTATTGCTCATGGAACATTGCATCTACTTGCTTCTTTCAACATTAGCCTTAATAAAGAACATGATTTTTCAATGAAATATATACAATCCATTCATCAAGACAAATTTCCAAGAAATTGTGGTTATAGTGACGAAACGTAGCAAGAATAATGCAAGAGAACACCGTAGGAGCATTCTTCAAGATGCATAGCATCAAGCCATTTGCAAAAGACCCCAATTTTGTCATGAATATTGTTTTTGTCTATCCTTTTCTTCTATTCAAACTTCAAGATATCTAAAGAAACCATCAACAAAAGAGTAAGTGCAATTCCTTGTGGTTTTCTCCAAAATCTCATCATTGAATGGTGTCGAGAAAGGATCATGTATGCATGTTTCATTCGGTCCAGAGAAATCCACACAAACATGGATAATTCTAGTATTCTTTTTTTGGACAACAATGAGGCTTATCCATTCCGACTCTTACACTAAAAAAATAGTCATACAACCAACATCTTATCAATTTCTTACTTCACCTACTATTTTTAGTGTGGATTCATGCCATTTTTTAATTTTTTCTAGAAACATATATCTTGGGGAAATGCATTGGGAACTTCCCCTCATTTCAAGTATGGTACCCAAAGAAAACTAGATCTTGCAGAACCTCAAGGCTTTGTCAACAATATCATGTTGATCACGATATTAAATAAACAACTCATGAAGAGCATGATGTCACAAAGTGGGATTTGAATCGAAGTTGGGAGGATGACATCGTTTCTCATAATCACTCAGGCTAGACCCACTTGATAGGTTCATGCGATACAACTTCTTGTTGATTAGATTCACATATAGCTTTAACTTAATCTTCATTTCATGAAGCTCCCCAACAACACCCTTCATCTCAGTGAAGTTATACAGAAATAAGTCCCATTATTACTTTAACAATGTAACAATGCCTACAACTTTAGGCACTTCATCCTAATAATCTCCTACAGTGGCCCTCTTCAGTGTATCTCCGCTATTGATATTTACTTTTTGCATCTTCAAGGGCTCTTGATAGTTTTAAGATTATTGGAATTTCCAATGCCCTTGACTACAATGTCAGCTTCAAATTCATTGATGGTGTAACTCCTCCTAAGTACCCCCCTCACCTTCATTCACATACAAGTAAAAATCACATGCTCCTTGCATACCTACGGTTATATACATTCAAATCTTGACCATCCTGGAAAAGGAAATGCTTTACCTTCTACTTCACCTTTGTGATTTGCATCATAACTCATGTAAAACCGAAGGTTTCCTAAAACCTAGAGCATAGACCACTCCATTCCTTAGTTTGTCGTTAAGTTTCTTCATGAATATACATAGTCTTTGGGTGAAAACCTAAGGCATTCAAAAAGTTATTTACACATTTTTGGACCAATCTACCAACACCATTCTAGATTGGTTCATAGGTGTCTACATGTTGTGCAACATTTGTTTCCTCTGAGAACAAGGACATCATTTTTGCACTTCCATCCCTTATAACTCCTCTTCTTATAGTCAATTGTTCATGCAACCCTTGTTCTTCTAGTGGCATAAATTGTTCTCATACTGCAGGAATCACTTCTTCTTGAGTGTCCACCAATTCCTTGTCAGTTGATCACCATCTGGAAGGGGTGCATTTCAGTGTCACATTTAATGCTTCTATGCATTGCTCTGGATTTCACCTCGTCAATAATGATTTTGAAAAGCTATATGACATTCTCTATGCCATCAAAATTCAATGATTGTTCATCTTGATGCCTATCCACTTAAAAAATCTCACCATAGCACATACGCATTCAAACTACACATTCCCAACATTTCATAACCTCTTATGAATCAGTGTTAGAGGAGAAGTCATTATGCCAACTCAATTCCCCATCCATAAATGGAATTATGTAATCCTCCCACTAACCAAATGTAAGATCGTATACCTTATTTACCATGTTGTTGGCTAAATCTTCCTATACTTGCTTTGCAAACATTTATCCTTGCACAATGTCAAATGGAATTCTAATTTTCTTCAAGTTTAAAATCACACCATTATCATAAGCCCAATCCATGCCCCAAAAATATGGATACATATCATTTTCATCTATTATTTCAATGACTTCAAAGCCTGCATGGGTCTTCACGCCATCCAAGTTCCCTTCTACATCCTTCAATCAACCAATGAGATAAATTATAGACTAATCCACGAGGCCTAGTTGGATCAATGAATAAACTAGCTTTGGTTGTCCCATGGGATATAATCTCCCAAGATCTCTTCAATATAATGTTAACATCACAACCCAAATCTAGTATTACATCTGGCACCTCGTATTTGTGGATGACTACATTTAACCTAAATTGTTTCATTTGTCATTTTTTTCTTTCTGATGTAGCATAGAGCTCCTTCCTTTACATCCTCCAGTGTAACCAAAACCTGTGTTGAAAGAGTATGTTATTTTACAAAAGGCTTTGCATCCCCCCATAATCTACAAAAATCTTTATAGTTGAATATGGACTTCATCGATCATGATACATGATGTCAAAATATGTTCAGGACTTTGCAGCATACTCATTGTACTTGGTAATTGAAAGGGTGTCATTTTCCCCAAATCTTGACATCTCGACTACTAGCATTACTTCAATATTATATTTCAAATGCCCCTTTTGTCGCACAACATCAAACTTTGGAATTTTTCAATTGGGTCTAGCTTGGGTGGTGGCAAGAATGATTGTTATCCTCCCCACCCACGTTATATTCTTGCTAGTGAATTTTTAATATGGATTTGAGCCTCGAAGAATCTAGTTTACCTTGGGTACCATCCTCAAAATGAGGGGAAGTGCTTGGTAGGTTTCTTGAGATATGTATTTCACAAAAAAAAACTTTGGAGCACCGAGAATAATTTTTATTATCTTTTCAATTGGTGAGGCATCAAGATCAATGCCAGTGTTAGTTGCTCTCCTGGTGATAAAATTAACTCACTTGCCTAAGCTTTCAGTCACAACAACTCCAAAGGCCCCTGAATTAAAGTTGTTGCCTCCCATCCCATGCTTGCCATTATCAATTAACCTTAGACAATCCTTAGTATTGTATTATGTCTTTTGATAACGTTTATGCAATGAACCCTGCTTGTTGTAAAACAAATTAATATGCCCTATGAGAATAACTTAAACATAAGGCAACAAGCCCTATATTTTCTCATGCAATTACAACATATATAAAAACGTGAATTTATATATTAAGCACGCAACAAACAAATCATTCAAATACAAATTTACACTGCGGAATTGACATCGTAAACAAAACAAAAAATTATCTTTCAATTGTTGAACTGACTACTTGTGTACATGGGACATTCCTCCCGACCATAGGTTTGTTGTTCATTCTTTCTCAATAACAAGCCACCCTGATCTTAGGCTATGATTTCACAAGTAGGTTTGGCCATATTGGTTGTCCTCTCTCCACAATCAGCATCCCAAATCCCAACTTCTTCTCCAATAGTAGTTCCAATCCACTAGCTCTCTTCCCCTCAACCTGCACAACCTAAGGAATGGGATCCCCCTTCTATGTGCATGGTTGGCTAGGAATATCACAGTTGGGGACTCTAGGAACTCTCAACTACTCCAGGAGTGCTCACAACAACCTTCTTAAGTCTCTTAAGCCATTTTCTCAACAGGAAATGCACCATAGGCACACAACCCATTTTTATAGGTACGCAAACCACAATTTTAGTATAAACAAAGCCAAACAATGGTTGTACTCAAGCACATCATGGTTGGTGCTCTTTTTAGCACCCAAATCCCCTCTTGCTCTCCCAAAAGAAACATGTAAAAACTGACCCAAAAAGGCACTCGAATTTCCTTTTCTTTTGATGCAAGCTTGACTCTCACATTTCCCAAAAAGTGGTTGTACTCGGTCCATGTTGTCATAAATTGGGTGAGTTGATCTTTCCCATCTACCACTCTTACATCACTTTAGTATCTCTCTTGATATTTCAAAGGAAGTAAACTTTAATATGAAAATGGATTGAATTAATATGAATGGGTAACCCCTTGGACCCCTCTTTAGCCTCCCTCTCTTGTGGAATCATAGCCCCCCTGTTGTTACCACCCTGCTTGTACTACAACCATCGACTATTATTTTTATTATTGTTTTAATGTACAAAATACATATCTCGGCCCTCAACCACATTAATCAATATGGGCTCTTCGACCCAATGTATCGACTCACCAACCTAAATCACATTTGCACATTTACATTATAATTTGCGGGGATTAAAACTAGGGACATTATATCCCTCCCCTATTTTTGCATTATCCTCGGTGCACAACACCTTAGAGGCGTACATACATATTATAATTCTAGGCTCTCCAACTCTTAACCAACATATAGGCTCTTTGGCTTAATCACATAGGCACTCTGGCCTAAACATATATATTAAGGCACTCCAACCCGAAACATGTACACATAGGCACTCTGACCCAAAACCACACATAATGATTTCACAATTTGGTAATAGCAATTCCAACTAGCAATCTCATATTCCCCTCATTTTGCACAACCCAAGGAAGTGTACCACCTTCTCTTCCACACAATTCCTTAGGTTGTACCACTTCCCTCGACAACTCCAGCATAGACCAGCTAGGAAGTCTTAGAGATGCAGCTCAGGAAATCCAACTTCGACAAATTTCACAATTTGTCGATTCCCATAACAATTCCAACCAATAAAATCTCATTCCCCTCAACCTACACAACCCAATGAAGTGTACCCCATTCTCTGCACTGCACTCCCTCAGGTTATACCACTTCCCTCTCGGGCTCCAGCACAAGCAGGAAGTCTCAGAGCTATGGCTCCAGGATCTCCAACTATGATAATGGAAACTACAAACCTTGAAACAATTGTAGATGTGCCTCCTACATTGCATCTTTAGCTCCACTACTTCCTTCAAGCTGCAACAAGTCCACTTAGATTTCACTCGTTCCATGTCGTTGTCCTTGAACTCCATTTCCTTTTTGTGCTCTTCTTTCCAAGTACCTGATTCATGTCTTCATTCTTTAGTTGTTCCTATACATCAATCATGAAAACATAAATTTTATAACCACTATCATATAACAATTATCTTATTCATAGGATCTCTTGACTCCACATTGTAACATTTATTCAAAAATACTCTATAGCCACAAGAAATATTTATCTGTATGGATATCTTGTGCTTCACAAAGCTGCCATGGGCAAGCATTTAGCTCATCATTCTTTCCCGACCCACCCTCGTGATTCTAGCCACCCTTCCATATGCATTATTAAGTTTCCTCTTCCTTGTTATACTCACCCTCCAGGCTTAAGCATCCCCTTCTCTTCTACACAGTCCCTAGGGTGATCCATCATTTTCCAAGGTGTTTTGTGCAAGGAGAACACCAACTTTATACCAAACTCCCACTGGCAATTTGTACTCGGTGGCAATCATAGGGTTTCAGTGTTCTAACAATAGCCTTCTTCCCAAGCTCTGAAGTTCAAAATACATGATCTCATTTGTATCACACACATACAGTGATAATCAAATATCATAATAAAAATTTTACTTGTTAATTTACAAATATGTTTCATATAGGAAACCAAATTTCCCAAGCATGAGATTCCCTCTCATATTGTTTGGTTCTTGCAACATGAGGCATCAATCTTCCTTATGGGCTTGCACTATTGCCATATCTAAAACCATTCCTCCTACAGTATTCTTAACTTTCATTCAACCAAACAAATTGTTAGTCTTTATGCACATTATCCTTTTATTGCTCATTTACAGTAGCTCACAAAGTGATCTCAGAATTGTACATACTAACAATTCAATCACTTCCATCTGCTAATCATATTAAATGGAATGAAACTATCATTCCTTGCATATGCATTATCAACATACTAAGATTTTCATAATGCAAAACATTACCAATAAATAAACCAATGTGCCAATACTCGTGGCCACATCTACACAATGCATCCTTGCATTGACTCCATAATACCACATATCTATGTCATCTATTCCACCATGGTGAGTTGGAAGGTCTAGCCAACATCTCAACACATCATCCAAACTCTTCCCCATTTGCGTGTTCAACCATTTGGATCCCTCCATCTTCGACCCATACAACACTAGGAATATACTTCTTTAGTGCTCTTCAGTGTCGACAAGAGGTCGTAGTTCACACAGCTGTTATACAAGGGAAGACCATTAAACATTTGTACTATGCTATAACCCTTACATATCCAACCACATCATGGCCTTACACATGGCTAGCTCCACTGGCATCCATTACTATAACAAGAGTGTGTCTCATGTCTTGACTTGGCTATGATCTCATAACCAATATATATAACAAGCAATTAAATTCCATATAATTGCATTCAAGAATTAAACAACATTTCTATACTCAAGGTCCTTTGCCTTTACCACAACTAGTGGAATTTCATGCTCATAATTAAAACAATCAATTTTGGTTAAGGGAGTTCTTAACTCAATTCCCCTCGGTACTTATGCATCGTAAGCAAACTAATTACATACATGCATGGCTATTATCAAATTACTTGATGCTACCTGATCAATGGGTATTTTGTAGAAGCTCGTAGGCTCCCTTCACCAACCTCTTGATTAACACTCTTACCATCCTCATTTGTCTTCGTACAGATGGCTATCAAATGCAACGACAACATCATCACTTTCAACCATGCCATGGACCTTTACTAGACACACAATCCATCATTAATCATAGCATCATTATTGCATATATAACAATAGACTATTCTCAGTCCACAAGCATGCCATATTTATGCCCAAGCACTCTTGTATGCACTAATGCACATCAATATGCACCATGAATTTATGGTTAACATGCCTACTAATGCACATGCATTTCTAGCTTCGCTTTATGCATCAAGCATTACTTCCATTATGCACTCCAATGCATATCTATTTCAACTTCTTGTGCTCCATGCAACCATCCTTGAATCCTTCTATATCCCTACAACACTGTGCACTACCATTTTCCTCATATGTGCACTGTTGTTTCCTGATTCAAACATTTTCTAGCCAAGTCCCACTCGACCATTATGCATTTCTAGACATTATTCCCTATTGGACACTACCTCCACTAAGGAAAGTATGCCCCAAATTTACCTTACTGAAACCTTCCATCACCTTGGGGATGATCTACTATATACCATCCCATCATCATGATACTACCGTATCCTTGAATTAGTTTAACCATTATCATTATGGCATCCCTTTCCATTACCCCTAGTTGTCCGTTAACTTTCTCAAATTTTGAACACTTTTCTTCACTTCATAAAGTAATTCCTTCTTACACCCTTCTTGTCCACTCCAGACCAAATTGCTCCCAATGGAACATTTTATTCCTTCATTGGCACTCTCAATGGATAACCTTTATTATCTCATCCCTTGAATTCTTTGTACATGTACCTTGCTTCAACTGCACACCCTGATACTAGAAGTGACCTTCTTACTATGAATACTTTTAGATAGAGGTAGCTAATTCATAGTTAGAAATTATTTTTCTTGCATATAGATATTTATCACCTATCCCATGGATCAAACCTCACCTTGTAAGATCCTTGTTCTCTTTTGTAGCAAGCTTTGTAGCCATCATTACACTTCTACCTTCAAGGATAGGGAGACCCACCTTGCCTTCCTCTATCCATTAATGACATTCTTCACCTATTGGCTTAATGCTACTATGAGAATCCTTGTTGACATGTATTCACAATTCATTAAGACTATGTAGCACTAAATATTAACTTTTCCCTGTTCTTCCTTAGTCCTTTATCCACTTTCCATCACCTGCTATGTAGCTCTACACTTCCTCTGCAAGCTCTTTATTGTTTCAACTAACTTTACAAGCTCTAACTTGCTTCCCTATACATGTTCTTGAAAGTAATAACTACTTGGGTGCTCAAATGGACTATCCATTTTATAACTTGTGTCATCTACAAGGTCAAGTTCTTTATGTTTCGCCAGTTGTACCTTGTCTTTATTTAAGAATAGACAACCTACATCGTTAGTACTTTTTGTTGATAAAACTTCCAGAACCTCTACAAAACTTCCCAACTCCATATTGCCATTTTTCTTAAGATTAAGCTCATTTCATATTGCATGTCCTTTTTGAAAAACCATGTGTCGACAATCTATTACATCGAAGCCAAATTTTACAACTAGAAAAGTAGTGCTTGAAACATCCAAGGATTTTGTGGAGCCAAAAAAATCCTTATCATAAACATGTTGTATGGAAGATGCCAAATCCAATGTACCTGATCATCTTGTCAATAGGCTCTTGACATAACATTCTTTGCTTGAGTGTTCCCATGCTTATTAATAATGGCATGTTATTACAACTCCGCCCTTTTTGCTATTACAAAGTTGTTGCACTCCCAGATGTACCTCTAGTCCTTTGCATAGGCACCATCATGAGTATCAACACTCTTTCTTACCCAATACTGACATATGTCTTGTACCTCTAACACCTAGAAATGTTCTTCCAAAATTGACATTATTTAGAAAACTCACAGTGAGCAATTGCATGGTTCATAGAGTCCAACTGCCCTTTTCCCTGCAACTTTATAAATCAACCAAATTTTCCCTCAGAGAATTCAATCCTTATTTCATGTTGTCCTTTGGATTACCTTTCTAACATATATACTTATACCTTATTCTGACTTATGAGTTAAAAGTTATGGCTCTCTGAAATCAACAACTTCACCCTTTTTTGTACTTGTTTCACTAGTACAATAAATCTCAAAGCCTGTCTTCTTCCACCAGTACAAAAAAAACGAGCAAGAACCATAATTTTTTTTATATCAATCACCGATAATATTCTTGATTGTGAATACACATCAACTCTCATATTCATGATCTAACGATCCATACAACTTTTGCATCAATCAAGATTTGTCAATTTTGTCCTTTTGCTTTTCCTCCCGACTCGGAATTTTTGGCCAAAAATGCCTATCTCTCATATGGAGCGAATTTGGAAAAAACCCCCTCAAGACAAAGTTATCCATATTGATGAGTAGATAAAATTTCAACTAGTTAAATTTTTCTGGACCAGTGATGTGGGGTCCCTTTTCCTCTGAAGATTTCAGAAATCCCCAAATCGCACCTGGGAATAGTGGATTTTGCCCTGTTTGAGCATCTCCACACCAACTCCTTTTGAATTTTCCCAAGAGCCCAAATGGGTATCTTTGTGCATGCTTTTTTTTAACTCTCTATAAAAATTTCATCTTTATCTGTGTCTGTTAGCACACTTTTTCACCCTCCAATTAGATATGATAATTAAGAAATCAACAATGGAAAAGCGACTAATTTAAGGAGAGAATGCCTCAAATTGTCACAAGAAAACCTCCTCTTCATTTGGTTTGGTGCATGCCAAGATCAGGGGGGGAATCCCTAGGTATCAGGATGTTGATTTGCTAGTTGATTTTTTGCAAAAAATACATAAAAACAACAATAAATATGCTTTGGATGGTGTGTAAACACACTGCCAAAGCGTTAAATGTTGGACAGTTGGTTGTCATTAATGTCAACCCTTTGAGCGTTCGAGATACCCCAAAGTTATGATCGATATTGATGGTGAGTTAGTTGCCATTGATGTCGACAAGATTAATTGATGTCAACATATGTGATGGGTGCATTTGAAGAAGTCTACAAGGAATCCCAGAGGTGTGGTTATGGAACCCGAAGTTGATTGAAGAATATGGACATGAAGGATAGTGTAAATGCAGGTAACTCACTCATGGATGCATAGTCCTCATCATGTTGTTTCCGGTGATAGGTGGCATGCCACATAGTTCCTCACGGTTAGGGAGATATGCCCCCATGAAGTTGTAAGCCTTGAAGAATGGTTATGAAGCCCCTAAACAGTTACAAGTCTTAGTCAAAGGGTTAAGTGGTTGTAACAAAAAAAACCTAAAGTAAGGAAAGAGGTTACTTAGCAAAAGTATAAATACACCTCAAGAAGTCTCTCATAAGTACATTAACACACACATTCTATTGAATATCTCTAATTGAATAAGTGATATGGTTTATCTTTTTATTGGGAAATCTAAGGTTGAATTTGAGGTAGCAAGTATGAGGTTGCGAAGGAAGGTCGAAGGTGAAAGCCTCGAAGTTGCAGAAAATTGGTAACCCTAGTTTCTGAGGTCATCCGTGGGTTACAGGTCAGCAGGGCACAGATCTACGTGGGTTGTAGTGGAGGAAAGTGTGGATATCCATGGCCATCGTAGAGGAGCAAGTCACAGATCTATGAAAGCTTGTGAAAAATATTTGGTAAGGGATGCCTGTGCCAGGTTACTAAGGCTGAGGTTGGTCTATTGGTATGAGATCTGAAGCACCAGGTCAGTTACAGAGTGTAAAGGTATGTCTATATGTTTATGAGGTTATATCTTAGTCATATTGTGGAGCATGCTTGAGGCATGTCCTGGGTATGTTGATTGAGACATTAGTATATGCCTTGAGGCATGTCCTGGGTATGTTGATTGAGACATTAGTATATGCCTTGAGGCACATCTTGGTGTTGCTATGGTACATGGTTTGGCATATCTTTTGGTATATGGTTGAGGCATATCATGAGTGATATGGTACATGTATCAGATACATCTCTTAGTGATACTAGTACATGGTTGAGGTACATCGTTGATAATACTTACTTGGTATATCTTATAGTACATGGTGTATGACATGACTGAGATGGTATTTGGTTGAAGTAAACTTCATGGTACATGTGTTGGAACATTGAATGGTACAAGTGTTGATCTACATGGTTGATGTCCACAGTTGATGTACATGGTTGATGTACATGTGTGATGCACAGTTGTGGTACAAGGTTATTGCTTGGTATGGTACAAGTTGTGGTACACGGTTGATGCTTGGTATGGTATAGATTTTAGTGCATGGTTCATGCACTTCTTATGATACATGTTATGGTACATGTTGATGCATGGTATGATACATGGTTGATGCATGATACATGTTTGATACATAGTTGAGACACATATCTTGTAATGGTATGTTGGTGATCATGGTACATGCTTGGTAAAGGCATGTGTTGGTGATGATTGAGCATCTAGTTGAGAGGTGTTCTTGGTGATCATGGATCTGGTATAGTTGATGTTAAGTATCAGCGGTGGTGACGGGTTGATGATGGTATGCTAATGACAGTAGCAGTGACAGGTTGGACAGGTTGATGTGACAGTGATAGTGATAGGTTGATGTGATAGTGATAGTGACAGGTTGATGTGACAATGATAGTGACAGTGATAATGACAGTTTGACGTGACAGGTTGGATACAATGACAAGGTGGTTACAGTGACAAATTGATTGTGGCAATGATTGTGGTAGTGACAGTTTGGTCTACACTTATATTTCAGGGCAGCGGGGTGGGACAAGGAAAGGGGGTTGTAGCCTCCTTCTAGTTGGTGACAGAGAACACATGGAGTTGGAGCTTCCTTCAGGTTGGAGCCTAATAATCAGGGAGTTGTAGCCTCCTTCTTGTTGGAGACAGAGAATCCAGGGAGTTGTAGCTTCCTTTAGGTTGGAGCCTGTAAATAAAGTGTTGGAGCCTCCTTCCAGTTGTAGATGGAGAATTTGGAAGTTGGTGCTTCCTATGAATGAATTCTTGATATATATAAGAAAGCATCATGTGGCTTTATTCCATTTGAGTTTCCACGTAAATTCTGGTGTATTGTGTATTTGATTTGATGTTGCTTATGATTATATGCTCATTATATATTGAATGCATTCATAGATGATACATTGATAATATATTGCTAATAGAGTTGAAGTTTATATATTGTGGTTAAAAGTGGTAAAAGTGATCATGTTGATTCACCCCCCTCTCGGTATTGCAACATTAAAAAAAGATAGTTTTAAGTTGCTTGGAGTCGGTATTGCAACATTAAAAAAAGATAGTTTTAAGTTGCTTGGAGGGATCCTGCAGTGTTACCACGAGAAAGATGAAAGAAATAAGGAAAGAAACCACTTAAAAGATAGATGAATATCACAATAAATGGTAATGAGCTACTAATCAATTTGCAAGAGTAAGAACATAATACCGACAAGAAGGAAAGTTCAACAAAAACATTGCACTTCTTTATTAAAGGCTTGCTAAATGGTTGATTGCGCCACAATAGACAAGTCCAAAACTAGTACAATGATTATCCTTGCTCAAAGAGAGAGTAGATAGAATAGAAACTATGAGAGAAGAGAAAGAAAGTATGTGTATAGTGCTGCTGCAAAAATCCAACCATAAACATGTGACCAACACTCCAATATATAGTGATAGGGGCGCACTTCACCAAGAAAGACCAAGGAGGCATGTAAGTGGCTAAAGAAGGGAAGTAGAATGCATGAGATAGTGAGAAACATGCCTAACACATGCGCACAAGAGGAGTGGATTTAGGAGAGTGAGTCAAACCCCACGTGTGAGAGTAAAAGGCAGTGAAGGCATGGTAAAAAAGGAAAAAGGGAGTTTGCGCCCTTTTTTTAGGAGAGAGGACACATCATGGGAAAGAGAAATAGAGAGTCTAGAGGAGAACAAGAAATAGGGAGAGGGATGTATCATGTATAAGGTAGTGAACGCATGTTATAAGAAAAGGGGAAGTTTGAGTGAGTGAGGAAGTGTAGGTGGCACATGACCAAAGAGGAATTCACCCTAAAATATAGGGAGGAGGTGCATCCAAGAGTGGGGAATGGGAGAATAAACCCACGTGCGAGGGAAATAGTGGGAGAAGATGTGCCTTGCAGGAAATTGTTGATGATATTGTAGCTTCGAGAGGTATTCCCAAAAGAGGCCAATGTGTCAGGCATGTGGGAATCTTCGTTGGCACCAAATCAACCTTTCATTTCAGTGAAATCGGCGTTGGAATGAGGCTAGGGCCTCATGGGCAAGTTGATGGGCTTTGTGGGTTTGTGATCATGTGTCACACCCACAAAGAGGAATACAATATTCTAATTAATTGTTGAGTTTAGAAGGGGTGCCTAAACTCACTCATTGGACTTCTATATAAGGAAAGGAGAGATTGTGAAACATCTCATTGTGTCATTATGGAGTTAGTGTAAGGGAGAGTGCACTTGTGCTAGGAGCTTGGAAATTTCAACAAGGGAAATTATGCAATTGTGCGGTAGTCTGACCTAGGGTTCTTGGTAATTTTTTGTTTCTCCTTTAGGCCAAGGAAGGCTTATGATTTCAGCCACATGTGTGAGGAAGAGAGAGGAGTAGAGTCGCACGTGTGAAACATGCCACACATGTGAGAGGGCTATATTGTTCACACGTGCAAGGAAAAATAATAAGGAAGAGAGTTCCACATGTGGTACGTATAGGTCGCACGTGTGAGGGCAGAAGGAAAACTACCTGTGTGAGTTTATGAGCCAGTTTCATGCCACACGTGTGGGATTTAGGCAGGTAGAGTAGGTTCCTACAACTGATGTTAGCAGCCGTATGATTGACGTTAGCAAGTGTGCATGTGGTAGTTGAGCAAGTTTTTAGGCAAAGGAGGTTTCCATAAATTTTATTGAGATTTAGTTTGCTGATTTTTTTGTTTTTGGAGGAGAAGGTTGTCCTTAGTTTTGGTGTAATTGTGACAGCTTGGAGGGTTGGGTTTTTCCCTTTGAATCTCTGAATTTGACAAAGTTACAGAATAAAAAATTTATGTCTCATGTGTAATGATGATTCATCTATGATCTTGTTGTTTTTGCTGCTATATTTTTAGTGTAAAATTGTTCAGTGATAATAGCTAGGTCTTATTGTTGCATCACTATGAAGTAATTTTCATATCAAAAAATTAGTCACATAAAGTGGTATGTGAAAATTTACATGGTTTTAGAGTTGAAGCTTTGAAGAGAATGGGATCATCTTGAGACACATTTTGGTACAACACTAGAGGATTTTGTTCTGGGTAGGTCACAATGGTGAACACATTGAAGATTGAGGACAAGTTGGAAGGGGCAACTAACATCTGGGCTTGGAAGGTCACAATTATCCTTCTATTGGAAGAGAATGACCTCAACGAATTTGTTAAGAGTGTGGTTGCAAGTCCCACTAATCTACATGAATTGTCAGCGCACAAGAAGAAGGAAGTGAAGGCCAAGTGGGTATTGCTAGAACCCGTGAAGGATCAGTTGATTCCTCACATTTCTAAGAAGAAGTTTTCCAAGGAAATGTATGATGCTTTGGTGGGTCTATATAAAAACGTGAGTACGGGCAGGAAGTTGCATTTGAAGCATCAACTTCAAATTATTAATATGTCCAGTGAGCACACTTTCATGAACTACCTTACGAAGATTACTTAGATCTGAGATCAACTTGCATCTATCAGTGAGATATTTGAGGATGTTGAGTTGATGAATGTAGCATTGAGAGGTCTTCCCAAGTCTTGGGAAGAATTTGTGCAGGGAATATGTGCACGAGAGAAGTTGCCAAATTTTGACAGATGGTTCATTGATTGTATCTAGGAGGAGACTCTACTAGAGTCCAGGGATGGCTTGGAGAAGATCAATAGTGATGAGAATCGGGACCCAGTAGTCCGCACTAGAAAGGGAAGAAGAAGTTCTCCAGGTAGAAGGGTTTCTCCTGAAAGAGAAACATCTCTACAGCCGAGACAAAAGAAGGATCTTAGTAAGATCAGATGTTTTGAGTGTCCACACCGGAAGGGAAAGGGAAGAAGGCAATGGGCATCAACAACAGAGGTTGATGAGCTTGTAGACAAGTTTCAGAGGGAGATATTGTTGGTCTCTTCCCTTTCAGTCACAGTTTCCGGTAGCAGGACTTGGTTGGTGGATAACAAAGCCTCTTGCAATATGACAGGTGCACGAGAATTGCTCGACAACTTCACAGAGATTGGTTCAGATTTGGTTGTAGATCTTGGTATGGGAACCAAGCATGTAGTACAAGGATCTGGTATACTATCGTTCTGGTTGGAGTTGGGAGAGATGTTGAGGGTGTCAAATGTGTTATGGGTGCCATAACTCAGGAGGAGTGTACTCTTAGTCTCAAAGATTGAGAAGAAGGGGTACCATATATTGTTTCGAGATGGATAGGTGTTGCTTTTGCCTAGATGATATAGCTCGAGATCAACGACATTTCTTGGAGTTAGAGAGGGAAAGCCTATGTGAGTTGTGACTAGCAGTAGTAGAGAGACAGACGAGGAGGAGTAGGTAGCTTTACCAGTATTGAGGCAGGTAGCTCCACCAGTAGCGCAAGTTCATAGGGAGCAAGTAGCTCCACCAGTGGTACAAGCTCAAAGGGAGTCATCCCTCAAGATCCATAAGGGAGGAGCAGCGTCCCAGGACTTTTCAAATGAAGTTGTACTTAAGATGGAGCATCACTCATCTGGAGGAAGTCTACCTTTAGGTACAAGTAGAAGAGAAAAATATTCCAAACATGTGTCATGGGTTGAGGATGTGAGACAGGAATTTTAGAGGTAGGAGGATTCTAAGAGTTGTATGCCCTCCATCCAGGACCCATTTGATACAACAGGATTTGCCTTAGTGACAGAGGGAACAACCAGTCAAGAGAATTGGAGTGCAGCTTTGGTAGCAAATCCAGTACAGGAGTTAGAGCTACATGCAGTGTGGGAGACAGAGGTACATCCAGATGATTATGGATGGAAAACCTCCCTCATTAAGAGGGAGTTTTGATGATATTGTATCTTCAGGATGTATTCCCTTAAGAGGCCAAGGCATCAAGCATGTGGGAATCTTCATTGGCACCAAATCATCCTTTGTTTCATTGAAATTGACCTTGGAATGAGGCTAGGGCCTCATGGGCAAGTTGATGGGCTTTGTGGGCTTGTGATGGGGTGTCACACATATGAACAGGAATAAAATATTCTAATTAATTGTTGAGTTTACAAGGGGTGCCTAAACTCACTCATTGGACTCCTATATAAGGAGAGGAGAGATTGTGACAAATCTCATTGTGTCGTTATGGAATTAGCATAAGTGAGAGTGCACTTGTGCTAGGAGCTTGGAAATTTCAGCAAGGGAAATTCTGCAATTGTGTGGCAATTTTGCCTAGGGTTCTTGGTGATTTTATATTTCTATTTTAGGCCAAGGAAGGGTTCTAATTTCAGCCACATGTGTGAGGAAGAGAGAGGAGCATGGTTGCACGTGTGAGAGAAAGATGCAACCACACGTGTGAGACAGGTTGCACAGGTGAGAAGGTTGTATGGTTCACACGTGCGAGGAGAAATAGTATGGAAGAGAGTCGCACATGTGGTACAAATAGTCTGCACGTGTTAGGGTAGAAGGACAATTGCACGTGTGAGGGCAGAAGGATAGTTGCACGTGTGATTTTCTGAGGCAATTTCAAGCTACATGTGTGAGATTTGGGCAGGTACAACATGTTTGTACTGTTGACATCAACAGTTGTACGACTGACGTTAGCAAGTGTATAGGTGGAAGCTGAGCAGATTTTCAGGTAGAGGAGGTTTCCATAAAAAAAATCGAGGTTTGGTTTGCTGATTTTTCTATTTTTTTAGGACAATATTGTTGCCAATTTTGGTGTAATTATGACAGATGTGAGGGTTGGGTTTGCCCTCAAAATATCCGAATTTTAGAAAGTTACATAATATAAATTTTGTGTCTCATGCATATTGATGATTCATCTTTGATCTTGTTGTTTCCTCTCTTATATTTTCAGTCAATAATTTTCAGTGTAAAATTGTTTAGTGATAACAAATAGGGTTTACTGTAGCATCACAAGGAAGTAATTTGAAAATTTGAAAATTAGTTACATAAAATTGTATGTGAAAATTGAAAAAAACATGTGTTAGGAATTAGGAGAAGGAGATGGGAGGAATCTCATGAGTGAAGGGGAGAAGGAGTGTGAGCAAATGGGTGAGCCACACGTGTGGGAAAAGAGAGGGAGTGACGACACATTCTTGGAAAAGGAAATAGAAAATAGGAGGACAATCTAATGTATTTAGGTTTTAAGAGAATTAAAATGCATGGAGGAAGGGAAAAAGAAAACTAATGCATGTATTCAAGCTAAAATTGGAGTTAGGAGTCGTGCTAGCCAAAGAGGGAGAATGCACCCTATGTTTTAGGGATTTTGTGCTTAAGAGATAACTAAAAGGCTATTAATGGAATTAATTGCATGGAAAGTGAGTTATTGACGAGTGAGAGAAAGTTAAGTGAGTGATTTAAGCCATAATTGGGTCAATCACGTCGATGAGACTACCACCTCATCCACAAGCCCCCTTTTAGTTACTTAATTCTTCACTTAATGCTTTTAACCTTGGAAAGTGTGCCACTCATTAAATGATGCCAAGTAGACGCCACATGTCACATTGTATCACCACCAAATTTCATAATCCGACCTTGCCACTTGTCACCTATGGAGCCAACCACCCCTGTTATAAATAAAAACTGCTAAAAATAGAGCTTAGCTCCTAAAAAATAGGAAACTGTCAAAAAAGTCCAGGATGACTAGGAGAACACCGCCATGTGTCAAATGTCTAAAAATAGACACTAGTTAAAATAGAATATTGCCACATGTCAATGATATCATACTCATTGGCATGGATGATTTTAACGATGGAAAATTATTTTAAAATGTAGAAACCTTGGCGAATCTTACTATCCTTCATATGACAACTATAAAATGTTTAGCGATGTTTTTGTAAAAATATTCAAATTTCTATGGATTTTATATAGTTTGTATAAAATTTTGGCGATTGTTAAGGTAAAATAATTTTATCCTATAGAATTTGGGCGAATCATTTTTAGAATAGAGAATCTTTTTTTGGGAAAAACCATTGAAAATTAGCCCTTAAAACCATCCATGCTCATTGGATTCGATTTTCCATGAGGTTTCTAAATACACAATCAGAATTGACATTTGAGTCATGATGCTCTTCTTGCTAAAAATGGAAAATGCTAACAAGTCACCCTGAAAAGGTCAAAACGATCAATACTGCACACTCATAATCCTGATCTAAGGCCTGGAGCTCAACCTGCTAAAAATAGAAAGTACTTGCATGATCCCCGAAAAAAATGCCATCGGGCTCAATATCATGCAAGGACCAACCTTGTATGCTCAAAACTTTCAAATGAGTTTGATCCGGATTTTATGAGCATAACGAAATGACTACAAATTATTAATAGGCGCTTAACACAAAATAACATAGATACAGTAAAAATGGTTTTCTATTCAATAAGGAAATAAGCTGAAACTGTAAAATGCAACGGAAACAAGCTTGCTGGAATGGTGGCGACTTATCTCTTGAGAAGAGATGTGACGGTTGCGCTCATTCGCAAGTAGATGATTACAATGAGGCTCTAAAGGCATTTTTACAATAAACAGGAATGCCAAAAACCCTACACATCCAAAAACCTAACCCTAGGATATGAAGCGCCAAAAGTCATGTGGGCCCCCGTTTGGGTAAGTTAGTACATCAACTTCCCGGGATCATAACTTTTGCATACGATCTCCGTTTTAGGCGTATGATAGCCCGTTGGAAAGGTATCGTCGAGGAGATTCATTTTGGGGGTTATATTTAAAGAAGAGCTATATTTCTCCCCGTTTTCCCAAAAAAACATCGTTTAGGGCCTCAAAACGGCTCCGGAAGTGAAAACTGCTAAAAATAGTAAATTACCAAAATTGTCAGAAAACTGTTTTGAGCCAATTGGAAAAGGTGGGTGGCCACCAATATCCACCTGGATTAGAGTCTCCAGTCATTGTCTCCTAAAAAGTAGGGTCACTTGCTATATATAGGAAACTCTCTCAAATCCCTATGAAATTGTGATAACTCTAACTCTAAAAAAAATACAACCATATACCAATCATGTACCTGTCTTTGATGGGAACTAACCTCTCTCTCACACAAGTGCTAAGACTCTGGGAAAATATCTGAATTCCATCCCAAGTAGTTTATATTGGCTCTTAACCCTCTGGATCTCCAAGGGTGAAAATCCAGGGGTTAACAATGGTGACTCAAGGGGACAAGATCCCCCTGTGGGATGTTGAGAACCATATGAATCTTTGTTTATGTAAACTAAACCTAATGCTTTGTGAGAACTCTATAAGATGTAAATGATGCTTTGTGAGAATTGAAAGAATGTACCAAATAGACCCTTGTAATTATGTGGAAGAGGAAAATGTCTTGTAAGCCGACCCATAATACCAAAGCCTATCCAATGGGCCATGGGTTCAAAGTAATGTAATACCTCCCACTGAAACATAAGGAGTCTCATCCAAATACACTTCCTGCTACCACCCAATATATACACTCCTCCTTGTCGTAAATGTGTTGATGTCGACACGAGGGAGAGAGTCACTTAGTTAGATGTCAATAAGGTAAACACTTGCCAAGTGCAAAGGAACACCACCAGTAATGTCAATGGGTTCTAAGGTACGAAAACAACCTATCATTGTGAAAGACATTCATAAGTTGAACAAATGATGAGGATCATCCAATCAAGGCCCAATAATTCTCAACCTTGTCGAATGTGAGATAACTTCCAACAAGGCTAACGACTACCAAGGAGCTCTACTTCTGGATCATATACATCTAATGTGTTGAAGTCTATGTTGGACGATCTACTGAAAAAGAAGAGAAATGATGACTCTCTTCCCTAAGCGTGAAGTGATAACTCATGAATATATAATATGAATGGTACCATATCCCTATTATTGGATGAGGGGAACGACCGACTCAAAGCATAAGACTCAGTGATAAGGAATGAAGAGACAAGACATAAGATGACTCAAGACTCTCATGTGTCTATTCGAACTACCCATCCTAAAGGCTCAATTCTTTGGGAACATGAACAAACGAGACCCCATCCAGGCTAACTCTAATAATAGACACAAAGTCTCGACATATGAAAGATAAGACACTCAAAATTTGACCCAGGAATAGAAATAGTGGAAGGAAAATATACTATGAAATGGAAAAAACATCACAAGACATGACCACATGCTGATATAAGATGACAAAAATCAACAACACTTGGCTAAGGATGAAAGTGAAATAACTAAAATGAAAACACTCTGCAAAGGAAAGGTAAATTGTTGTCTCAAAAACTAAAAATCAACAAGAAGGAAAGACTAAAATAACATGCGGAAAGGAAAGACAACTACCTTAGACCACAAAGTTTTTACCTTAAAGTTTCAATGATTAAATCATCATACTGAAATGACCAATGTAACCCTGCAATCAAATGATCAGTCTAATGGGAAAAATAAAATAAAAAAGTCAACCTTCGAGTGGAACCCACCAGGTAATCTCCTACGTTGGAAATATGCCTCGATGTACTTGTTGGTGAACGCATAACTGAGGGATGTTGGTTTGAATTTGGAACATGGTGTTTAAATAGAAGTAAGTATGAATGCATGAGATTTAGGAACTCCTATAATCTACCCACTGAAACCCCTCCATCATCCTGAGCTCAATTGGATCGTGATGAACCCTGGTATCAGAGCCTTGATCAATCACATGATCCTAAAGAAAACCCTTTGGTTGCGAGATCATAGGTAGAGTGAAAGGGACATCATCCTCTGGTTGGAAAAGTGGCTCTTCCTGCTGCAATGGTATCTAATCAAACTGTTCCTGAATCGATTCTAAGATGTGCATGGATGAAGTCTCTTGTTGATCCAATTCTACTTGGTTAACCTATGGTTCCTCCTGACACATTTCATCGTCATTAATGGAAGGAAACAATGAATACTCTTGAGTATTCAAATCTTCACCTTCATCTTCATGGAACCCTGCATATGATTCTAGTGGCGTAGCTTCTGGTTCCTGATCATCTAAACATGATCCACAATCATCCTACTTATCTCTGGGAACCTGGCATGGTGCAAGTTGTGGTTTATCTTCAATATCAAGGACTTCTTGCACTTTTGTAGCAATCAATGATTGAAAATCATGGATCATAAGGAAATCGTAGGCTGCAATAAAATGTCTTTCTAAATTAATAACAGTAGCTTGAGCCTCCTCTAGATTTTGAGGTTCCTTACTCCTGAGAAAAATACCAAAAATTCCATCAATTGCCTCAAGATAAAAATTTAAAGCATAAGCAACATTAGGCCTTATATTAGTAGCAATTTTATAAGAAGTCTTAGAAAAACAAGCATAAAATTAGTGACAGTCTCATCCCCATTCATTTTAATATGATCAAAAGCATTAATTAAGGAAAAATTGTCCTGTTTATTTTCCCATCATTCAATGAACTTCTCCTAGAATGAATACCATCCATCAATGGAGGCAGCAGGAAGGGATTTGTACCATGTTCGTGCCTCCCCTTTGAGGTTCGACACAAACATCCTCATCGCCACATCCTCATGTTCCACCTCAAAATCATCAAGCAACATTGAAAAAACAACCAAGTGATCCTCAACTTATTCTCCAAACCTCCCTGCAAACAAAGGTAAGCATTTGCAATATTTTCCATATGCAGGTAAGTCATGAGGATAATCTAGAAATGCAAAAAAACATAGTGGGTCAAAAGTAGAGAATCTCCACCTTCTTGTGGCCTCACAGTTGCGGCCATATTGTTAATCCGAGATAGAAACAAGCACAATTGCTACCCTAAGCTTGAGATGAAAATAAAATCAAAGACAAAGATGTCGAAGTTACACTCACCATAGTGCTCGTAAAAAACAACTCACTAAAGAACTAATTGTGATTACCAACTTTGAGAGGAGTTACTGGTGAATGAGTAGTCTTGTTTCAGGAAAAGAGTTTGTTTAAGATCAGAACTAGACCTCTAAGGGAATCAAAACCAAAAGATCTTCTTGAGTAAGTCACCTTGTGTAGTCGCCAGGTGAGCTAAAATAAAGTATAGAAATCAAATAAAAACTCACCAATGTTGTTGTTACCCATGCTTGTGTTCCTCGACAACGACGTCAATCTGTTAGAACACTTTTTCACCCTCCAATCAAATCTAATAATTAAGAAATCAATGATGGAAAAGTAGCTAAGTCAAGGAGAGAATGCCACAAATTGTCATGGGAAAACCTCCTCCTTGTTCGAGCTGGTGCGTGCCAAACTCAGGGGGGGAGTCCCTAAGTACCGAGCTGCTAATTTGTTAGCTAATTTTCTGCCAAAAAACACACAAAAACTGTAGTGAATATGCTTTGGACAATGCGTAAACATACAACCAAAGCATTAGGAAAAGGTAGTTTTAAGTCGCTTAAAGGAATCATGTAGTGTTAGTGTGAGAAAGATGAAAGAAGTAAGGAAAGAAACCACTTAAAAGATAGATGAATATAACAATAAATGGTATTGAGCTACTAATCAATTTGCAAGAGTAAGAACTTAATACCAAAAATAAGGAAAGTTAGACGAAAACACAACACATGTATGTTGTTGCAAAAATCCTTTCTCACCTTTGGAGACAACCACCCTTGCTATAAATAAAAACTACTAAAAATAAGGTCTGGCTCCTAAAAAATAGGAAACCATCAAAAAGGTCTAGGATGACTAGGAGAACAATGCCATGTGTCAAATGTCTAAAAATAAACACTCCTAAAAATAGAATATCATTGCATGTCAGTGATATCATACTAATAAGATTTGATTTTTTGTGAGGATTCTCAATACGTAATCACAATTGATATGCAAGTCTCGGTGCTCTACCTACTAAAAATAGAAAATGTTGACAAGCCACCCCGAAAAAGGTCCAAAAGACTCATAATGTCTTAAGGATCGATATTGCACACTCAGAATCTTGATATGAGGCTTGGAGCTCGATCTACTAAAAATCAAAAGTACTTGCATAAACCTTGGAAAAATGCCATTGGGTCAAGTATCATGCAAGGACTAACCATGTATGCTCAAAATTATCAAATGAGTCTCTAGTCACTATCTCTTAAAAATTAGGGTCACCTGTTATATAGAGAAATCTCTCTCAAATCCCCGTGAAACTATGCTAGCTCTAACTTTGAAACCAAAACAACCATATACTAGTCATGTACCTGTCTCCAATGGGAACCGAGCTCTGGCTCACACAAGTGCTAAAACTCTGGGAAAATCTTTGAATGCTAGCCCAAGTAGTGTGTGTTGGCTGTCAACCCTCTAGATCTCCAATGGTGAAAATCTAGGGGTTAACAGGGCTCGAGTTACTGAGCATGACCCATATATTCAAAAGTCAGTAATTCACACTTTTTGTATGATGGAATCAGAATTAGACAGTGGCCCTCATGAACATTCTTATGGCCCTCATCACTGCAAACACACCCCTTAAATTTCATTTGAAACAGAGTTGAAATGCCCCTTCTATGGCCAAAACAAGTTTTTGGCTCCAAATTTTTTTTTGAGTGTACACAACCAATTTTCTCGTTCCCTTTCCTCCTTCTCTTTCTCCTCTCTTTCTTTTCTAATTATCTTCTTCTTCTTTTCTGCTTTATTTTCTTCCATTTTTCCTTTCTTCTTCTCTTATCAACGATCAAGATATTTCTCTCTCGCCAATGTGGTCTTCTTTATTGGCGATAGAAGATTTTTCGTCCTTGCTGACACTATTTGCTTTGTCAGTGAAAAAATATCTTTCTTCCCCACTGACACTGTCTTCTTTATAAGGATCAAATATCTTTCTTCCCCACTGACACTATCTTCCTTATCGATGATGAAATATATTTCTTCCCCGTCGATATTGTCTTCTTTTTAGACAACGGAAGATCTTTATGTTGGGTATGTGTTATATTATTTGCATGACTATAGGTCCCCCTAATGGGGGCCAAGAAATTTTTTTGGGGGTTTATTCACGAATTGATTGGGCAGTTTTTAGCCTTTGGCAGTTTTGTGGTACATGGTGTTTCAACCCATGGTTTTCTAATTCAAAGTAAGGAATTAGAGTCTTAATCTAATTGTCGGATCCTATATATTATAGTTTAAACAATGAAGTTGGAGAATGATATAATATAAGAATTAGAGGTGTGGCTCAAAACATGTTGTTGGTTTTCTCAGATTGGTTTCCAGGGTAAAATCTTTGCGTAATGTGTGTGTGTGTGCCATTGTATCTTTTTTGTTTTTATTAAGAATATATTTACAACAATTAATTGTACAAGGATAAAATATGCATTTGGTATTAGAGCAATTATTGGCTTAAAGAGGATGCCTTTGTGGTCAGGGATTTGGCTCAGATCTATGATAAATCTTGTTACAGTGGGAGCTCTGTGGTATCGATTCTTCAGGTAAAAATAAATGGTGAGCAGTTCAAAAATAAAGATCGAGAAATTTAATGGGGAAATTTTTGAGTTGTGGAAGCTCAATATGGAAGATTTGTTGGTGGACAAAGATCAATGGATCACTGTGAATCCATGTACCGCACCTACAGGAATGTCAACAAAAGACTTGGCAAAGTTGGATTGGAAGGCGAAGAGCACGATCTGATTGTATCTCTTAGATTCAATATTATTGAATGTGTCGGGGGAAGCTACAACCAAGGCATTATGGGATAAGTTAGGGGCTTTGCATCAATCTAAGTCCCTAGTAAACAAATTGTTCCCGTGGAAGAAGATGTACAAATTGAGGATGAAATATGGAGACTTGGTCATAGAGCATCTAAACGCCTTCAATATTTTGGTAAGTTAGTTATTATCTATTGATATTAAGATTTCTGATGAAGATAAGTGTATCAAATTATTGTGCTCTTTATTACACTCGTGGGATAGTCTGGTTGTGGCTATAGGTAGTAATGCAACTACTTTAAGCTTCGATGATATGGTCTCATCCTCATTGTCGAAGGAGATGAGGCGAAAAAACACGGAAGGATAGAGCACATATGCGTTACTTGCAAGAGGACACTTCCGAGAAAGAAATAGATCTAAGTTCTCAAGTGGGAGATCTAAATCTAGGGGAAGATCTAAATCTCTCGAAAATTTTGTAAAGGTATGTTGGAGATGTGGAAAAGAAGGGCATTACAAGAAACAATGTAGATCCAGAGGTGTTGAGAGAGGGAAGGGATCTTATGATTCTCCTTCTATAGAAGCAAAAACCTCCACAGATGAAGGAGGGGATGTGTACTTCGCTTCTTCAAGCACACATACAGATCATGAGGCATGGTTGGTTGACTCATGTGCATCCTTTCATATGACTCCCCACGGGGAGTAGTTCTGTGAATATGAAAGGTATGGTGGAGGTGACATTTTTCTAGGAGATGACTCGACACCAAAATCGTAGGACGAGGAAAAGCAAGTTGAAGGATTAGAACGCTCCCTGGTGTTCTTCTCATTCCAGGATTGGCTAGAAATTTGATTTATGTAAGCAAAATGGATGATGCAAGGGTAAAAATATTGTTTAAAAAGGGAACCTACTAGATGGTTCAAGGAGAAATGATGTTGTCGAAGGGAGTTCGGTTTGAAACTTTGTATAAGCTACAAGGAAGCATTATTAGTGATGGGTGCAATAGTTTCGTGTTCCTAGGATTGGAGTTGAAGAAGAAAAAACTCCTACAATATGTGGAGAAAAATACTAGGGCATATCGAATAGAAGGGCCTTTGAGCATTATATGGTAAAGGAATGGTTGAAGGTATGGCCAATTGCTCTCTAGATTTTGATTTCTATGAACATTGTTTATATGAGAAGTAGAATCGTGTAAGATTCTCCTCTAGAGCTACGAGAGCAGAGGGGATTTTACAATTGGTGCATAATGATGTGGTTGGACCTAGGTCGGTTCCATCACTGGGAAAATCTATGTACTATGTCTCATTTATTGATGAATTCTCGAGGGATACATGGATTTATTTCCTCGGGAAGAAATATGAAGTCTTTCACAAATTCAAAATTTTTAAGGCTCTTGTGGAGAGTCGGACAAAGAAGAGAATTAAGGCATTGAGGACGGATAATGGTGGAGAATTTTGTGGAAATGAATTCGAAGAATTCTGTAAGAAGTGTGGTATAGCAAGGTAGAATACTAATCCATACAAACCTCACCATAATGGAGTTACATAAAGGATGAACATGACGCTTATGGAAAAAGTAAGGAGCATGCTTAGTGGTGTCGGGTTAGGACAAGAATTTTGGGTAGATGAAATGGGTATCGCATGTTACATGGTCAATTAATCACCCCTATCAACGATGGATGACAAGACTCCATATGAGGTATGGAATGGAAAGAAACTCTCTCTTACACATCTCAAGGTATTTGGTTGTGATGTCTATGTTCACGTTCCAAAGGAAAACAAGACTAAGCTGGATAAGAGGGTTGAAAAGTGTATCTTTATTGGGTATAAAGATGGTTTGAAAGGTTATAAACTTTGGAACTTGGAAACTAAGAAGGCAGTGTATAGCTGAGATATGGTATTTAGAGAAATCAAAGATGTTATCAAGCAAGAAGTCTTGCCAAGGGAAGACAAACTAGAGAAAATAGAGTTTGAATTGAAGGATAATGAATTGGACTCTACAGAAGAACAAGAATCATAAGAAGAAGAGTATTAAGGAGATCGGTTCGAGAAAGAAGGCAACCGAAAAATACTCCCCCTGATTTTGGTTCAAAATTTTATTTGTTTATTATTTATGATGATCCTAGAACTGTTAGAGAGGCAATGGATTCAAAGGATGGCAAACTTTGGAAAAATACCATGGTTGAAGAAATGGAAACCTTGGAGAAGAATGAGGCTTGGGATCTAGTGGAGTTCCCAACTCGAAGAAATCTCATTGGAAACAAATGGGTGTTTAAGAAGAAGTTGAATGCAAAAGGAAAAGTGGAGAAATATAAAGCTCAGTTAGTAGCAAAAGGTTGTCCTCGGGTAGAGGGAATTGACTTTGGTGAAATTTTTTCTTCTGTTGTTGAGTTAACTTCTATTAGATTTATTTTATCTGTTTTTATTGCTTTTGATTTTGAAGTAGAACAAATGGATGTGAAGAGAGCATTCCTACATGGGGATCTGGAAGAAGAAATCTACATGAAGTAGTCAGAAGACTTTGCTACGAAGGGAAAGAAATCGTTGGTATGCAGGATGAAAAAGTCCTTCTGTGGGTTAAAACAATCTCCAAGGATGTGGTATTAAAATTTTGATACTTATATGTGTGGACTGGGCTTCACAAGGAGAAAATTTGATCACTGTGTGTATTACAAATTAATTGGTGATCATCGTATTTATTTTTTCTTGTATGTGGATGATATGTTGTTGATAGGAAACGACAAGGAGATTATCCAGTATGTGAAAATTTAGTTGTCCTCAAAAGTTAACATGAAGGATCTTGGTGCTACAAATTTTATTTTGGGCATGGAAATTAAAAGAGATCAAGCAAACAATAAACTCTGGTTAAATCAGAGGAAATATGTCGAGACAATATTGCAAAGGTTTGATATGCAGGAATATAAACCGGTCAAGATTCTTATTCTTGTAGGTGTAAAGTTATTTGCAGATTAATGTCCGAAGACACAAGAAGAGGAAGATGGCATGTCTCATGTTTTGTATGCCATTGCAGTTGGTAGTTTGATGTATGCAATGGTATGCACTAGATCGGGTATTGCACATGCCGTGGGAGTTTTGAGAAGGTATATGCCAAAACTAGGGAAGGAGCATTGGACAACAGTAAAGAGAGTTTTTAGGTATTTGTGTAGCAATAATATTTATGGATTGTGCTACCAAGGAAGACCAAGATTGGACAGAGTGTTGAACATACATGGCTTTGTTGATGCAGACTAGGATGGAGATATGGATCACAAAAGATCTACAAGTGGGTATATGTTTAGCTTGTTTGGATGAGTAGTCAGTTGGATGAGAAAAAGACAGTCTGTAGTGGCACTCTCAGCTACAGAATCTGAATACATGGCAACCACTCATGCAAGCAAGGAAGATGTATGGTTACATAGATTGTGTTCAAGTATTGGGTTGGTACAACAAGTTGTAAGGATGGATTGTGATAGTTAGAGTGCAACCTTCCTGGCGAGGAACCCTGCTTATCATTCAAAGACAATGCATATTAATGTTCAATATCATTTTGTGACAGATGTGGTTGAAGATAGTAAGGTGTTATTGGTGAAGGTGGACACTTTGGAGAATGTTGCAGATTCATTAACAAAATTTGTGAGCACTGAGAAGTTCTCTTGGTGTAGAGGATCAATGGGAAGTCCTGCCCTAGATTGTTTATCATGAAAGCCTATGACCCTTGTATGCAAAGAAAACAACAAGTGGGAGAATGTTGTGTCTGTGTTATATTCTTTGCATAATTGTAGGTGGGGGGTTTATTTGCCAATTGTTTGGGAGGTTTTTTGCCTTTGGTAGTTTTGTGGTGTATGGTGTTTCAACCCATGGTTTTCTAATTCCAATTAATAATTAGGGTTGTAATGTAATTCGGGTCAATGAATTAGGGGTTTTGGATGTCGCAGGATCTTATATATTGTATTGTAAATAATGGAGTCGGAGGATGATATGATACAAGAATTAGAGGTGCCACTCTAAACAGGTTGTTGGTTTTCCCAATTTGGGTTTCCAAGGCAAAATCTTTGTGTAATGTGTGTGTGTGTGTGCCATTGCGTATTTTTTGTTTTTATTAAGAATCTATTCATAATAATTAATTGTACATGGTTAAAATCTACACTTTCTTCCTCGTCAACATTGTCTTCTTTATCGACTACAAAATGTCTTTTCCTCGCTGACATATCGACACAAGATCTTATTTCTTCATCGATCACTTATCTTCTTTCCTCATCAATACACTATGTATTGGTGAAAGATATTCTTTCCTCATTGATACACATTGTATTGGTGAAACGTCTTCTTTTCTCACCAGCATAACGATGAGTTATTATTTTTTCTTCTCGGCGTTTCGGCGAGTTACTCTCTTTTCTTGTCGGTGTTTCAGTGACTCCAAAAGGTCTTCACTACTTGTCGATACACACTGTATTAATGAACGTTTTTCTTCTTTCGTTGATACACACTATATCAACGATGAAAAAACATTCCGTCAATTAGTCAAATTTCCAGTTTTTTGAACTCGCGAAACTCACAACTATTACAGTAGTCATGGAAAATGCTTGAATCGCCTTCTGAGATAAATTGAACCCCTCTAAGCTACATTCAAACACTAAATCAATGAGGTTAACCTCTGCAACAAGAAATTAACACAAAAATTGAATTTCAAGGGGTTTCTCCCCCGATTTCTCTAGTTGGAAAAACTTAATTTTCGCTCCCAACAATTGTATGGCTTCCACAGATTTGGTGATTTCGACCTCGAGGACCAAAACCAATTTGTTGACTTCAATTTTTTTTACATACCCAATCCGATTTTGACAGATATACACCCAAAAATTGAGTATTTTTCTCAAATCGCAAATTTTCCCCAAATAAAACACAAGTAGAAACTTTGTTTATGTTGTAGCAGACCCTACGGGCCCGATGTTATAACCTATAGCTTTGATACCACTTGTAATGAATCCTTCCTGTTGTAAGACAGATTAATCGCCTTATGTGAATAAATTAAACACATAGCAGTAGGCCCTAAATTTTCTGATGCAATTACAACATATATAAAAATGTGAATGCATTTGTTAAACACACAACAAACAAATATCAAATATAAATTTCCACAATGGAAATGACATCGTAAACAAAACAAAAAACAAAATAAATTTCCTCCTAATCATATGCTTGTTGTTCATTCTCTCTCAACAATAAGCCACTCCTGAGTTGAGGCTATGAGTCCACAAGGAGGTCTAGCCCTCTTAGTTTTCCACTCTTCACAATCAATAACCCAAAACCCAAGCTCTACTCCAACAATAGTTCCAATCCACCAACTCTCTTCTCCTCAACCTGCACAAACCAAGGATTGGGATCCACCTTCTCAGCCATACAGTCCCTCTGGCCTTCCCACTTCCCTCTAGGGCTCCAGTGTATGGTTGGTTAGGAATATCATAGCTAGGGAATCCAAGAACTCTCAGTTTCTCCAGGAGTGCTCACAACAGCCTTCTCAAGCCTCTAGAGCCATTTCCTCAACAAGAAATACACCACAGGGACACAACCCATTTTTACAGGCACATAGGCCACAAGTTTAGCATAATTATACTAGCCCAACAATTGGTGTCCTCAAGCACAACATGGTTGGTGCTCTTTTTAGCGCCCAACTCCCCTCTTTCTCTCCCAAAAGAAACATGTAAAAACTAACCCAAAAAGGCACTTGAATTTCCTTTTCTTCTTGTGCAAGCTTGACTTTCACATTTCCCAAAAAGTGGTTGTACTTAGCCCATGTTGTCATAAATTGGGTGAGTTGACCTTTCCCACCTACCACTCTCACATCACTTTAATATCTCTCTTAATATTTCAAAGGAAGTAAACTTTAATATGAAAATGGCTNATGCTTGTATTGCGGCCAATGATTGTTATTTTTATTATTATTTTAATGTAAAAAATACATATCTTAGCCCTTTGCCACATTAATCAATATGGGCTCTTTGACCCAACATATGGAATCACCAACCTAAATCACATTTACATTATAATTTGCAGGGATTAAAACTAGGGACATTACAATCTATGATGGGTTTGATGCATATGTGAGAAATTATGTGCTATGTGGTTTACTTTATTATCATTAAAACACCACAAAGGATGTTAGTGGCCTTATATTCTACCCTCATGCCCCCTCACCACATGATTATCTGAACTTGACCTTATACATGACTACCCCTAGCAAAGGAATCAACCATAAAGACATTATTCTTAAACCTTTATGCCAAAGCCTACAAAGTTCTACAATCCTCATTATTATTCTGGCAGAGGCCGCGGTACAAGACTACCACAAAGTTGTTATGCCTATGCAACAATGGACATAGATATAAGTTATGGCCCAGTTTGAGACACAACTAAAAAATATCTATTTCGGTGAGTGCTTACAATGGGTATAAGATTGTAGTCATGTATCATCAAATCATTGGGAAATCATTTTCTAGGTTCCACTCAATCTTTCAAACCATGCAACATACACTTTCCCACATTACATTTTCCCTTCGTCATCTCTTAGATCTCCTCGGCTAATGTAACATGCCAATATTGGAACCATTCTATACTAGGATCAATTCTTAGAACCACGACATCTCATAGCCTGCCAATTGACTCCAAGTGCATAGCAAATTCCAATGCCTCCCATTGAGAACTCGAGCACTACTACATTAAGGAGTTCATGAATGTGATAGAAATACATTGATAAATTACTCATTATGTTGCACATCATGGATAATACAACTTAACTAATTGGCAAGGTCAAGAAACCTCTTATCATACTCCCAAACTATCTATCCAACCCTATTATGATATTCAGACACTTGGAAGTTAGTTAATATCAACTTCGTTTAATGTGTCTTTAGGCAAAGAGTATTTTGGTATGCATTGTAATTATCTAATCCAACAGTCACAATTGTGTTATCGACATAAAGTCATCCAACAGTTCATCTTCTCCTTTATATTAACGACTATATTGGTTTGTGGCTTGACACTCGATTGGTCCATGATCTCTAATTAAAGAGCGAGGAGGGTCATTTGCTAATGATTGATTATGAGAAAATTATATGTATATTATTTTCCTTTTGCATTAATATATTGCCTCAAGTGACCACGTTGGCTAGGGCCATGGACTATTTCCCTTTTTAAGTGTTTTAACCACGTAATATATTGGTATACTAATCTTTGATCTATTTGTGTGTATGTTGCCTTGAGGTGTTTGACCTATGTGGATATACCATGTTTATCAAACATGGTATTAAAGCCCCTATGAAGACCCACTCCAGTTGTTGGTCAAGATCTCGAAGCTTTGTCTTTGCATGCTTCAAAGAAATTATGGATTATATTGTTTTTTAGCATTTTTGGCAGAGAGAATTGTTTCAATGCATCATAAGCATTGTTTTTAGTTGGAAACTTTTTTGTTTCAACCGAAAAGGTTTCATTTACCCAATATATCGTCAATTTTATCAGATCTAGAGATATACAATTTCACTTTAGTTTATGAAAATCTCTTTCATTCTGTTTCGATATTTCATTTATGTTTTTTACGTTTACATTTACGGTTTGCTTCCTTTCTAATATGTGTATGCTCTTAGTTGTGCACCTAGTACGATCTCGACAAAACATAAATAAAGCAGAAAGTGTTTTCTTTGTTACATATGCTCTTTGCCTTGTGCTTTCTACGATCTCAACGTATAAAAAACAAAGATAAAACTTTTATTTTTGGGGTAGACTAATCAATATCTAACCTCAAGCTTTGAAAGTTTTGTATTTGTTTTTCAAAAAAAATGTTTGTTTATGTGTGCAGTTGTGTTGAAGTTTTTTGTAGGTAAAACTAGGGTTTTCATGGTAAGTATGCATTGGAAACAAACAAAAAAACTTTTAATTTCTAACATTTGTTATATACTTAACATTAGCTCACTTGGTTAAAAGTTAGCTTATTAAATTAGAGATTTTCGTTTCAAATCTTTCTTTCTTTTCATTAAGGTACTTTTGAAAAAATTCAAGCAACTTTAAGTTGTAACATAACTTTATTGTAAAGTGCATTTGATTTAAATTATAAAGCGGGTCACTTATAAAGTAACTTAAATTCTAAGAGTGAATCACTCATAAAATAACTTTATTGTGTTTTTTTTGAGTTATTTTTTGCATCTAACTTTAATTTATAAAGTGATTTTTTTTTGTTTTCACATGAATTGGGGAATTTTTTCATTAAAATGGCGTGGTCAAGACCACTAAGATACAAAATACAAGTTTCATAAGGTCCCGGAGGCCTTCATATCTTAAGTCTAGTCCAGAGTTTACAAAATTATGTCTGGGTCCTTAAGGACTGTCCAAAAACTTAAGCTACTTCTAATCTAAGAGGTATACAGCCGGTAAAAAATGTCGTCAATACATATAGATAAACAAAACATGACTACTACATTTTTAGAGTAAATCAACTACCATATTCTTGCTTGATAACTTGAATTCCTTGCTTGTCCCTATCTGCTTCAACTGGTTCATTAAGGTCAGAATCGGGCCCATTGAGGCTTCTGAAATATTCCTTGACGTGTTCCCTTTTTTGGCCAGGGTGGAGGGTTGCCCCTGGTTTTTCTTTCACTGTTCAAGACGAAATTGGAGATCTTCGATTTGAATACGTTGTGCAAACAATTCATCCTGTAGTTTCCCGATGATAAGTCGATGTTGAGACAAGGTTTTTAGCTCAAAGGAGACCGTGGAGATGATGGCTACAAATTTAATTTTTAATTTCTGACACTTTGCGCACTCGAATTCAGGATCCAACTGACCTTGTACTACTTTTCTCCCCTTAGTATCCATGCTCCTGCGACGAAACCAGATTACACAATGCCTCGACGCTAATGGAGAATTACTACTAGAAACCGGGGATAGGAGGGTGGCTCTGGATAAGAGATAGAGCCACACTTGGGCTACACATAGTCGAGGGGAAACAAAGGGATACATTTGTAGCCATGCTAGGCTGGAAAGCCCACCCAGAAAGAGGAATTCACTCAATCCAGAAAGAAACCACTCAAAAAGAGAGCCAGAAAGTAACCACTCAGACCACCTATAGAAATTTGCACAGGCCAAAGGCGAGAGGCATTGGGTTCTATTTAAATTCCTGGGGTGACTCCTACCATAATCCTCCATGATGTCATCGCAGACCCTGAGAAAATCCAAGTACGAGGGGAAATAACAGGAGTACTGAAACATGTCCCGGAGGTGTAGGACAGTCGGTGACGGAGTGTGTTGTTAAGCCACTCCGTGATGTTAAAGTCATCGATTCGAAACCTACGGGGACAAAAAATCCAACCATGTTAAGGGTTGGTGTGGCTCAGGCCGGGTGCGATCCCCGGGTGATTTTGACGGCTTACATGCACCTGAGTCGCGGTTTCGCAAGCCACAGGTTAATCGCGTAGCCAACAGGTCTCGCACAAATTAACAAACAAAAAAAAAACAGGAGTACTGAAACATGGATTTGGATAGTACCTTGTCCCTCAAGAAAATATCATGCCAAAGGCTTTCGAAGGGTGGCGAAGGTCCTAAGTTGACGTTTGTTGAACTCACAATCCCCATCTGGTCACTTTGTTTTGGTCCCTCATTCGCTGCACCTGAATCCTCCCTCCTGAAACACACGAGAGCACCTATGTGAGGATGACCTCCTCTATTTCTCATGATGACTCTTTGGTACTTCCCACATGCAACACAATTAACCACCTACCTTAATAGACCTCGACCTTGTGTCCAATTCCACGCGCTGGAGAGCATGCGTCGCACTGGAGAGAATGCATCGCGTTGCCCCCCATAGAACGTGGGCCCCGTGATTCATACTAGAGTTTGGTTTCATGGTAATGAGGCTAACCTTTCATGATCACTTACCCCCAAAATACCTGGGGCCTTACCGATGGCCTTATTGACCATTTTATCTGCCTCTTCATTATTGTTTCGAAGGATGTAGAAATAATTAATTTGCATGGAACCTGGGAGGAGTCGAATTCTCTCTATTAGGGTTATTAGGCTCGTGTTATGAGGAGAGGAGCCCGATATCATTGTCCTTATTATTGTCTTTGAATCTCCCAC